>OY723386.1:47364933-47374933 GCA_963210295.1 Ophion ellenae | reverse complement strand
AACCCCTTGAGCGAAACGGTGTATTCGCGGTATATAATTTTTTTTTCTGATATTTAGGACACGTATTTTACTTTCAATATTCCAGAGTAAGGTTTTTGGTCACGGAGCTTTGAAAATGATTTTTATATTCTTCGAGGCAACTTTTTTTGTCCAATAATTTATAGTAATTCGAGGAATACTGCCCGTTTTCAAAACTTAATTTTCACACATAGAGTTCATAATTTGTAATTAATTCACAAAAAATCTCGTCGATGTATTTGAAAAATACTTTTCTAAATTATTTGATGGGTTGTTCATTTTTTTTTATAATTTTTTTATTACACGTTGCGCATTTTTTCTGCGTGACGAGGCAGCGATAAAAAAAAGTTTAACGGATGATCGAGCCCATCCGTCGATCGTCGATGAGACTCACCGGACGCACCTTCCTTGCCACCTTTGTTCCCATCGTTGTCGTCCTTTTCCGGCAGCTCGGACTCGAACTCCACCACTACGAGGGTTTGCTCCTCGCCCCGTGCTTCCGGTTCATCGGCCCGCTCGTCATCCTTGTCGTTCTCGTTCTCGACGGCGCCGGGATCGCGTATCGTCACCTCGTTATTCCTCTCGCTCGAAGATCCGGCGCGTTTTGAGTCATTGACATCGTAAATCGCAAGACCGTGCAGCAAACCTTAAAAAAACAAAAAGAAAAATTGCTCAGTTTCCTGCTCGAGTATTTTCAAGCACTTTTGCGTATCACGGGAAAGTCACGAGAGTAACCTCTTATTAAATTAATAGTTTATTAGTGACGATAATAAATTATTTTAAGGCGTTTCTCTATGTGGCTCACCGAAAAATGAGACTTTTGGAATTTTTTCAAAGAGTGGAGTACATTTTTCTAAAATGAATAATTGGTTGGGGCTTGTCACAAGTGAATTTAAGGGGCTAGGCCACAGTAACGGGTATAAAATCATGTGCGAATTTAACAATTTTTTTTCGTATGAAAAAGTGATTCACTCATAAAATTAATTACAGATCTACTTAGTATGAATATCGAGCTGTTAGAAAAAATATATTTTTTTTTTCGAAGTACAAAATGGTCGACTACTTTATTTTCTAATATTTTCTTTTGTTATTTTTTTAGGAGCTCCGCGGCGTGACATTTAGCACCCAAAATTTTTCACCTAGAACAAAAAACAAAAATTCTCGTCAATCTCCATTAGAATAACTAGAGAAGTACGTACGGAATTTAAAAAATATAGTTTTATTCAAAGTTGTAGGTATTTGAATTAAGTTGTAGGTATTTGAATGAATTTTTAGTGAAAAATTTCGTATAAAACTGATCATAAAATGAAAAGTTTTCGATTTATCAGAAATTCCGTACGTACGTCTCTGCGAAATGCAATTAGGAACATAACTTTTTAATTTGAAGTAAATCGAGTGAAAATTGTTGAAGTTATTTGTCACGCCAATTGGAAAAAAGCTGTTTCGAGAAAAACGCGTTTAACGTTTTAGGTACTCTATGGCGGTGCCAGAGGTGGGCTTACGTTATACGCTCAAAGTCGGTGAAAAAAAAATGTTCTTGCTATAAATCGAATAGTAACTTATTCTTATGATGATAAAGCACCGTTTTAGCGTAAAAAAAATCGATTTTTTGAAAATTATACTGTGGCCTTACCCCTTGAGACGTTACACCTCAATGGCTCACTGAAATATGAGACTTTTTTGGGAATTTTTTTTCTTGGAATATTAAAAGACAAGCATAATGAGGTTCGGAGGGTTGATTATACATGTGTTGATGCACACAAAATACATTTTTTAATGAAAAACAATCATGCAAAATGTCGGCTCAATTGTAGCTACGCTAAGGGCGTTTTTAAGCGCTCAGTGGAAGGACGCAGAACTTTTATGAATTAGCGCCTAGAAAGAATAAAATTGACATTTACATTAGTTTTTCCAGAAACGTATACATGATTATTAAAAAATATCGTTTTTTCGCCAAACGGCATCATTTTTAATCAATTTTTTTTCGCTAGAAAATCGGTCTTGATTTGTTTATAAAAACGAGAATTGTTGGAGGATAATATAAATCATGTGTACTTCTTTAGGAAAATTTTCTAAGAAGCTTACAGTTGAAATTTAGCGGCAATCGGATTAAAACTGACCAATGATGCCTTCTGCCGATTCCAAAAACGCGGTTTCGAGAAAAACGAGTTTAAAATTATGGGACGAATTTTCCGTGACATTTTTAATACCACATTACAATAATGAATTCTTTTTTACAATATTCACTGTACATTTTTTAATGTAAGATTTTAAAATAAAGGTTTATTCAACAAATCTTTTAAAAAACACAATCTTTTTCAAACCACAATCCAATCATCTTTTTTTCACCCACATTGTAATAATGATTTTTTTTCACTATCAAAATAGTAATTGTTGCCATGCAATATTTACTGCCCATTTTTCAAAACCAGTTACATTGAATATGTTAAAAAGTATACATAATCGTAAAGAATAATTCTTCTTAAAGAATAATTATTCCTAAAGAATAATTACGCTTAATTACGGAATTAACTGTAATCATGATTTTTTTCACTCTTACAATAGTAATTATTCCTATGCAATATTTATTGCCCATTTTTCAAAGCCAGTTACATTGAATATGTTAAAAAGTATACATGCTCGCGATTCTTTTTTATTTTTTTATTTCCAGTCCATATCATGGACTGGAAATAGGAACCAAATGAAAAAGTAACGGAAAAAATCGACTTTTCCTGGCTCGTTTCGACCAACGCCTAAAAATTTGGTTCCCTTCGTTTTTCGAGGTACAAAATTTGGTAGAAAATTCGAAGGTTTCGATGGCGAATAAATACAAAGAGCCCGTGTGTATTGCTCCGTGACTCACGGTGAAAGTTGACACAATAGAGTAGCGAATCGTAAAGAAGACGACTAAAACGAGAAAACGGTGCCTTTCCAATCAGTTATTCGCCGGCGTCAATTGGATCGATTTGGAAAGATCTATTTTCGTTCGGCAAACACGTACAGAGCGTAGATCGTACAATCTTGAAAGCATGCATTGCACCACCGACATTTCTCCACTGAATATATAGCTAGAAAGAATACGCCGAACCCATCGTATCTGTGTTACGTTGACTGTCAGCGGACGTGGCTCTTTTGAGGACGGTCCTCGAAATGTTTTTGACCGAATCGTTCGTATTAGAGATTTAAACGTGGAAATAAAACCGGATTGCTTGAACGAAAGCCTGATTGCTTGTCGAGCTAGATTTTCTTGTAAAAAATAATAATAAGTCGAAGGGAAACGGACTTTCGAAAGAAGTGAGGTTACAAAATCTCGCATTGCTCTGTGGGCCGTACAATTCTAATGTTCTTAAGGACATAGTTAAAAGCGAAAATTGATCAAAAATAATAATAAATCGGATAAATGCAAATAAATTTAAAAAAAAAACATATTTATAAATTCAATACATTAAAAAAATACATAAAATTGATTGAATTTGAGAAATTTAGAAATAAATCTAAATAAACTTCGAATTTCATCAGAATTATAAAAACAAAAATAAATATGATAAATGAAGAAGAAAAAAGTTGGTGTTTTCGTATTTTTCGTTTGTCCTATTTATTATTGTTTTGTTGAATTAATTTGAAATATGAACTTCATTAAGGGGTTAGGCCACTTTAGAGGCCGAAAAAATAGGCTCTTTGGGGATTTTATTTTCAGGAAAACAACGAAATAAATCGAGATGACAAAAAAGGGTGTTTATGATACATATCAGTGACTGTATACAAGGATTATTTGGAAGCGATTCATTTCAAAATGGCGGCTGTGTAGCGTTTATCTCAAAACTGCATTTTTAAGTTGGCTGGAAACACAACTCAGACAATTGTCAACCGATTCACTTGAAATGTTGAATATAACTTGGAAAATACATTGTCTATGGAAGTACGTAGGATTTCTTTTATATTGCATAGTTAATTTGTTATTAAAAATTATCTGACGATTTTTTAGGCAAATTTTTGACTTTCCAAAAATTTGCCTAAAAAATCCTTAGATTTTTAATAACAAATTAATAACAGATGAACTATGCAATATAATAACACGTTACTAACAAAAAACACATTACTGCAATATAATAACACATGAACTAGGCACGTTAATAACAAATTAATTATGCAATATAAAAAAAATCCTACGTACTTCCATAGACAATGTATTTTTCAAGATATATTCGACATTTCAAGTGAATCGGTTGAAAATTGTCTGTTATGTTTCCGGCCAAGCTAAAAAATGCAGTTTTGATATAAACGCTGCACAGCCGCCATTTTGAAATTAATCGCTTCAAAAAAATTATTGTATACAGTCACTGATATGTAAGATAAACACCCTTTTTTGTAATCTCGATTTATTTTGTTGTTTTTCTGAAAAAAAAAATCCCCAATGAGCCTATTTTTTCGGCCTCTATTGTCGCGATCGACCTATCGAAAAATTCAAATATGTTTAAATATTATTAAACTTTAAATAGTTGATGTAAACCAGGTAAGTCTATTTGCGATCTCGATGCCGTATACTTACTTCGACTCGAAATCAAATAAAATGACGACTCTCATTAAGAGCTATAAAAGTCGATGAGGCCGTACGTCGATGATTCCTTCAACGAGCATAGCGAGACTTCTCGTATCTTTTTAGATTTCCTCGACGTTGCTTAATTTTGTCATTAGTAGCGCGCATTTCCTTTTTTCCTTGCATTCTTTCAGCTGAAATATATCTATCGATCGTTGCGGGGGTCAGGAAGGAGCCGGAGGTATCCACGATAATTTCGCGATCGTGGCGAAAGTCACGTAGCCTCACCGACTGAGTACTCGTGGCTATACAGATGAGGACTTTTTTCTTGCCTTCTGCCGCGGTCAGCCTAATTATACGCTGATGACTTTTTGTTCTCGGTAACGCGGTTCGTGATCGAACAGAAGAGATCTTTCCAATGCTGACGATAGTGACACGATCGTTTTTTTTTTATACCGCTTGATTATCACGCTGCGACATTGATCTAGTTTTCCCGAATGAGAACAAAGGAAGTGCAGGACCAAATGCACGGTTTTCTAAATAGTAGAATTATGTATTTTTTTAAATTTATTCATTTTTCGTCATATTTGGTGAATGTTTTTTGTGCAAATTAAGGGGATTATAAAAAAACTACGTAAAATCGCATTTACTCTTCAATAATCTCCCAAGTTTAATTTTTTTGCATTTACTTGAAGAGTCTTCTTTAAGGGGCTGTACCAGTGTGACGCTTAAAGAAAATCGATTTTTTTTTCCCTTTTGCGACAGTTTATACTTTCAAGAATATCCTGTAAAAATTTCAAGGCCGTATTTCTATCATTTTATGTTGCGAAAATCTATAGTTAAATCTTTAAACGCGTTTTTCTCGAAATGACATTTTTCAAATTTGCTGACATTGTAACTTGAAGAGCAATTGTCCGATTGACTTGAAATTTGAACTGAGTACTCTTGAATATATTTACTCTACAATGACGTAGGATATTTTTGATTGCATGAAAATTGACGATTTGGCATTGAAAAAAACGACCATTTTATAGGCAAGAAAACAGACTTTTTTTTCATAACTACGCCATTTTGTTAGATTTTGATATTTTTCGAAAATCCTACGTCATTGTACAGGAAATACCATCCAGTTTAACGACATTTTTTCCTTTTTCGGTTTCAGCTACTCAATCGGCCGGAATCATGTCCGCAGTTGAGGAACTTTTTTTTTAGCGCCTCCGAAGCCGCATAAGTCGCGTGGATCTCAATATTTTTCTATGAAAAAATTATGTAACATAGGTCAAATATAGCCAAATATATTCTTAATTTTCCGAAACATTTAATTGAGTACTTTTCTTCCAAAAAATTCCCGAAAATCACCCAAATTTCCAGCGTTCACACTGGTATAGCCCCTTAAGAATACGTCCTCGAAAGGAAATTTGTTGTTCCTCCATATTTTTGAAGGATCAATAAAAACGTGTACAAGATTTCAACAAGAAAACTCGAACATTTTGCAGATTATTCCATCCCAAAAATCACCTCCGAGACTGCGCGCTACACAAAAATACTCCGTAACTTTATTTTTTTCCCAATTCGTACACTTCCGTCCATCAACTTTGCTTTTTTTTTCCAAATCATGACATTTTGAGATCACTTTTTTCTCTTCAATTCTTCACGAATATTATTTAACAAATACAATTATCTATCAAAAACCATTAAAAAACCTCTCCAATCTATCAGCAATCCCCAAATGTACAAAAAACCAATAAACAATCGCCCGAATGAAAATATTTGAAAAAAAACGAAATCTCGGAGTATTGCAGTCGTGAATTTTTCAATCGCGGATTCAAGGACGTTCCAACAAGTTCTGAGATAGCGCGTGTAAAAAATCGAGAAAAACCGCGACGACGGAAAACACGTAATTGCTTCCTGGGTAATCGAGTGATGTCACAGTGGTGCCCTTTTTGGGTTCTTGAGAATCGCGTGTGTAGCCGAGTATAGGCAGAATCGGCCAACGTATTTCGTCGTTTGTGGATCGTTACAAACAAGGCAGGGATGGTGAATGGATTTAATATGTTTGGCGATAGATTCGAAGATCTGATTCTCACTTCGTAACTACCGTTTGAAGTTTATTCACGTACGTACCGACGAGCTTATACGGAGGAGAGACAACAGTGACGTGTGTCGAACGATAGTCACGTACACATTTGCCGAGAGGAGGAGAGGCATAATGATCACGTTATAAACCAGAGAGAGAGAGAGAGAGAGAGAGAGAGAGAGAGAGAGAGAGAGAGAGAGAGAGAGAGAGAGAGAGAGAGAGAGATAGTGGATCTGCCGTTTGGTCTCCATCCAACTGATATAACTGCCAACAGATTTGCGACCAGAATATCTACATGTTAATAGCTCCCGGACAAAAGGGCGTAATCCACATAATTTTACATGCACATCATGATTTGGATGGCACTCTTTGTTTGCCGGCTAATAATGTATACTCAAATATACACACATACACGTGTCATAATATGTAAATAATTCAAACATTCCTGGGGTGTTACGTCCTGTCCGGCCAACAGGACAACAGCCAATCATTTTTCAGAGGCGAATGTAAAAAATTTATCGCAAATTTGACATTCTCGATTTTTGTCGGAGAACCCAATCGCTTGGGAAATTTGAAACGTTGGGGAAAAAAACGAGCGGCGAGAAAATGAACGATCGATCACGGGATCGGTGGTTCACAATGTAGGAAATGAGAAAGTGCGCGGCGTGTGTGGTTCGACGGGGAAAAAAAATAGCTGAAAATAAGAGGCGAAACTGCATGCGAGAGGTGTGGCGCCGTCGATCACATCGATGGCATGTGTGTGACAAAAGGCAGTAATTGTTGTGCGCCGTACTGGCGATCGGACGAGCGCTGAAGTTTGACGAGTTGCGGCTTATACGCCCGGCTGGATTCGTAACTGTATGCTTGTCGTGAAGGTTTTTGCCGTGGATTTTACAGGTTAGGGGGAAATTGCAAAGGTAAGGTGGAAATTGCAAAAATATAATTTTTTTTGCATATTTTTGCAGCCTGGGATCTTGAGGCTTTGGGCCACAGCAACGGGTACAAAATCATGTGCGAATTTAAGAATTTTTTTTCGTATGAAAAAGTGATTCACTCATAAAATTAATTACACACCTATTTAGTATGAATATCTAGCTGTTAGAATTTTTTTTTTCGATGGACAAATTGGCCGACTACTTGAAACTTCTCGAACAGCTTTTTTCCAATTGGCGTGACAAATAACTTCAACAATTTTCACTCGATTTACTTCAAATTTGGAAGTTATGTTCCTAATTGCATTTCGCAGAGAAGTACGTACGAAATTTCTAATTAATCGAAAACTTTTCATTTCATGAGCAGTTATAACGAAATTTTTCACTGAAAATTCATTTCTTAAGTTCAAATACCTACAACTTTTTAATAAAACAATATTTTTTAAATTCCGTACGTACTTCTCTAGGTATTCTAATGTAGATTGACGAAAATTTTTGTTTTTTATTCTAGGTAAAAAATTGTGGATGCTAAATGTCAGGCCGCGGAGCGCCTAAAAAAAAGATAAAAGAAAATATTAGTAGTCGGCCATTTTGGACATCGAAAAAATAAAATATGTTCTAACAGCTTTATATTCGTACTAAATAGATGTGTAATTTTATGCGTGAATCACTTTTTCATACAAAACAAAATTGTTAAATTCGCACATGATTCTATACCCGTTACTATGGCCTAAGACCTTAACTTTTATTAATTAACTAATTCGTAAAATTGACCGAGTTTTGCCGCAATTTTTACAGTCAATGTTGCATAAGCTTGAAATTTCAAAAATGCGATTTTTTTTGCATATTTTTATAATGTGAGGTCTTGAAATTAATTTCCAACGAAGATTTCGTAGACATTCTTAAAATTAACCAAGTTTGGCTGCAAATTTTACGGTCACGACTGCATAAGCCTGAAAACTCAAAAATACGTTTTTTTTTCTTCACATTTTTGTAAGCCTTGGGGTCATCAATATAATTTGCAATAATTCTTAAAAGTGACCGAGTTTTGCCGCAAATTTTACCGTCAGTGCTGCACAAGCTCGACATTTTAAAAATACCATTTGTTGAATAGTTTTATAATCTAGGGTCTTAACTTTACTTTGCAACGAAAATTTTGAAGAAATGTTTGCATATTTTTATAGTCTCGGATCTTAACTTCAATTTGCAACGAAGATTTTGTAAAAATTCTGAACATTGACCGAGTCGTGAAGCAAATTTTAGTCAATACTGCATAAGCTTAAAATTTCAGAAATACGAATTTTTTGCATTTTTTGATAGCCTAGGATCTTAACTTTAATTTGCAACGAAGATTTTGTAGACATTTTCGCACGTTTCTATAGTCTAGGGTCTTAACTTTAACTTGCAACGATGTTTTTTTAGAAATTCTTAAAACTGACCGAGTTTTTCCCCAAATTTAACCGTCAATGCTGCATAAGCTCGAAATTTTAAAAATACAATTTTTTCAACAGTCTTATAGTCTCGGGTCTCAACTTCAATTTGCAACGAAGATTTTGTAAGAATTCTGAAAATTGGGCGAGTTGCGCCGCAAATTTTACAGTCAATACTGCATAAGCTTGAAATATCAAAAATACGATTTTTTGCATATCTTCGTACCCTAGGGTCTTAACTTTAATTTTAAACGAAGATTCTGTGAAAATTTATAAAATTGACCGAGTAAAAATTTTCGTGAAGAGTCAGATCGCCCACTGCGCTAAGGCACCATCCGGGTGCGATGGTCTCTCCTTTTTTTGCGTTTTTCTCGAAACTATATTTTTGAGCTTGAAATTTCCATCGTTGAAATGCAACGATTTTTTTTTTTTCAATTACTCACTTTTTTTTGGTCTGTTCAGCCTGTCGGGAAAACAATCAAACATTTCTGCGTATCTTTATTCGAAATTTGCGACCTCAATTTGCAAAAAAAATCTTTTGGATAATGACAAAAACGAAATAATAAAAAAAAGAAGAAAAAAACATATCGTTGCATTCCAACGATGCAAACTTCAACGTCATGAAATCCATTCGTCTGATTCACTTCAAATTCGTACAGGGCATAGTTTATAACATCTTCTATCGTACGACCGGATGATTTAAAAAAATCTTTATCTATTCGTCAATAACAAATTATTAGAGTTGTTTTTGTATCGAAAATCGATCTTTTTTTTCTACAGCTTGCTATGTTCGTAATTTTCAAAAATTCAAAAAAGTATGCAGTCATACGAAAGTTTCATTATTATTCTAAAAGAACATTTTCTAGTTTTCATTTCCGGTCACCCAAGTTGCCAGAACCACCTCCACCGATTCGCCGTGTAGCGAGCGGCCCTCCGTTCAAATAGTAATAACTTCGTTGTTTATCAATATTTTCCAATGAAAAAAAATCGCCAACTTGGCAAGATT
>OY723386.1:47356735-47364733 GCA_963210295.1 Ophion ellenae | reverse complement strand
AGAAAAGATCTCCTCATCAACGAGATCTCTCGGACGTTCTGTACAAATATATGTATATGTATTATATCTATATATCATATATGTACACACACATATATACCGGGTGTTAGGAAGGTCGATGTAAAGCCTTAAGGGGGTGATAGGACACCTCGTTAGGAACATATCTAACCTAGGTTACCTTGGTCCAAAGTTTCGAATTATCATGGTAAGTATGATTTTTGGAAAATTTCCCAAAATTAAATACTAACTCATTTACCTCTTATGTTAAAGGGTAAGGCCACTCTAAAGTTATCGAAAAATCGATTTTTTAATGGTCCCCTAGGACCTCAAAAACAAGGCCGCCTGGTGCGTAGCGAGCTCCTTTTGAACTTCAAACGCGTTTATCTCAGAACTGCATTTTTTAAGTTGGCCGGAAACATAACGCAGACAATTTTCAACCGATTCACTTGAAATGTTGAATATATCTTGAAAAATACATTGTCTATGGAAGTACGTAGGATTTTTTTTTATATTGCATAATTCATTTGTTATTAACAATTATCTGACGATTTTTTAGTCTAATTTCTCACTTTCCACTTTGAAGTGCGCCATTTGGCCAAAAATCAATATATCGAAAAAATCCTACGTACTTCTATAGCAGTTATTATATATAATCGAAAAAAAATCTTTGGCTCATTATAATTCGAAAATTACAGGAGCTGTTTGTCCGGCCGTGGACCCTGGAAAAACGGAGACGTCATCGCAAAAACGCTGCACAGCCGCCATTTTGAAATTAATCGGTTCAAAAAAATTATTGTTTACAGTCACTGATATGTTTGATAAACACCCTTTTTTGAAATCTCAATTTATTTTGTAGTTTTTTCTGAAAAAAATCCCCAAAAAGCCAATTTTTTCGGCCTCTAGAGTGGCCCAAGGCCTTAATGCTATTTTTTTTTAAACAATGTAAATGCTATTAATGTTAATCTTAATGCTGTTTTTAAATGTTATTAATGCTATTTTTTAATAGCATGAACATGTTAATGCCATAACTCAATTAATTCAAATAGAATTAACATAAGAGAGATTTTTATTTTCTGACAAGTTTTTTTATTATTCGACACGTTCGATTTAGTTGGTGTTGTGGATACAGATGACTGCATTGGTGTTTGTCGATTTAATACACATTAAACTAAGACTCAAATACGTTCTTAGTAACCAATTATTGTCTCCTTGAACATTACGAACGAGTTAGTACCTAATTTTGGGACATTTTCCAAAAATCATACTCACCATGATAACTCGAAATCCTTAGACTTTGGACTTAGGTAACCTAGGTTAGATATGTTCCTAACGAGATTGTCTATCGCCCCCTTAAGGCTTTGCATCGACCTTCCTAACACCCTGTATATATACTGTATGGCCATTTCCCACGTGGTTATGTTCAGCACTCTCTGGCGAGCCAAGGAATGCTTACAGCAACGCCAATGTTTTTTTCTCCCTCTGTATTTTTCCTCCCCCGCAGATTTTGTTTTCTTCGTTTTCCTGGCCAGACGTTTCTTTTTCGTTCCTGCGGGTTTTTCTCGGTCCGAGCATCACGTGCCATTCGGGTGGTAATTCCATCGAAAGAAGGCTTGATCGAGCACGAGAACACCGGAAATGCTACATCGTATCCCGATAGGATTCGCGTAAAAAAAAGAACGGAGGAAGGAAATAGACCGATCGGAAAACGAAGAGTAAAAAAAGACATTCGAAGATTTGGCGAAATTTCAAGTGGACAGGTGAATTTACATACAAAATTCGAACGTGCTTGGGAAGTTCAGTGGCCGCGGTTCGACGCCTCCGCGATTATATTTTCGTCCATGATGCCTGATGAGGAGCGGAAAAAGAAAAAAAAAATATCCTCGTGGGTTTCGATAACGGAATCACGTATTCGCTCGGTATAGTTCCCGAACACGACTCTACTTTTGAGCTCCGTTCGAATTTCGTCACGTTCGAAATTCCCCCGTAAAGATCCGTCGAACGGAATGGCGAATTTGTACGCCAAAGTTGCAAAAAAAGTTTTTTTTTCTCGATTTTGTTGTTAATTTTGTAACAAAAAATTCTTTAGGGGTGAAATATATAGGGAGGGTTGAAAATGGAAAAAAAGATGGAAAAATCGAGGACGAACGAGGTTTATATATTCTTCCACGAGACTCGGGTATCTCGGGGGCCGGTGTCGTTTAACGGAATCGCCCAGATCCGTGTGAATTTCGGTCTCCCGTGCCACCTGTTATTTATAGAGTTATCGAGTTACCTGCCATCTTCCTATATTCTGCCGCGTTTTTTTGCCCTCAAATCTGTCGCATGTGCAATCCCCGGAAGATATATACGCGATCCTCATCGAATATATGCACATGCGAAATACTCGAAAACAATCTGCTCCGGTTTTTAGCGAAAATTCTCGGTCCAAACCAACTTTCTATGCGTGCATGATATTCTTTTCGAAAATGCTCGGCGAAAAAGTGCCTCCGATATCGACGAATATATCGTGAACGAACATAAATGAAATAAAATAAAAATATCCGTAACGAGTAAATGAAATAAACGACTTGGAATTGGAATAAACGAATGTGACAGATCTGCGAATTGTTTATGTACGTATTTAATATTTTGCTTTCTCTTTGAGCTGAATTTTGTAAATTTGGTTTTCGCTTCAGTTTATATGTAGAAAATTTAGTTTTTGCTTTTGTTGCAATTTTGAAAACCTGGTTTTTGCGGAAATTTCAATTTTGAAGACTCAGTTCGTGCACGAGTTTTAATTTTCAGAATTCCGTTCTCATTGCAGCTCGAATTTGAAAAAATCGTTTTGAAAGCAGGACTAATTTAAAAAAATTCGATTTTGCTTTAGTTTAAATATCAACAATTTGGTTATATTTTAATTTTGAAAATACGGTTCTCCCTTCCCTGACAATTTTGAAAATGTAGCTCTCAATGTAAATTTTGAAGATTTAGTCTTTGATTCAGCTTAAACTTTAACAGCTTCGTTTTCACTACAGTGCTAATTTAGAAAAATCGAATTTCGCGTCAGTTTTAAATTTGAAAAATTTCGTTTTCACGCCAGTTCTTATTTTGTGAAAAAATGGATTCTGCTTTACTTCCAATATCAACAATTTAATTCGCGCTTCTATTTTGATTTCGGAAATGTGGTTTTCCGTTCCCCGACAATTTCCAAAATTCAGCTTTTCCTCGCCTCACAATTTTTTAAAGTTTCATTTTCCCTAATCTCACAATTTTCAAAATACAGTTTTCACTTCCTTCACAACTCTCAAAATTTCTTTTCGTCTTTGACGTCAATATTGAAGAAAAAAAACATATTTCTCACGTCCCCCAAAATTTTTTTTTTTAATCCGTCTCCACTTCAATATTAATTTCCAAAATTTCCTTCATCCCTCCCCATGCGGAAAAAATCGACTGATTGCCATCTCAAGAAACGTACACAATCCTGAATTTTCCCCAAACGAGCAAATAAAAAGATTGCAGCTAAATTTAAAAGAACCCTAATTGCAAAAAATCGTATTTTTCACCGCCAATCTCGCCCGTTATCGTCGATGAACGAGAAGAAGAAAAAAAAACGTGTGATAATTAACGGCGAGGGGAAGGAGGCGAAAAAGCTCGAGAGTAGGAATCCGGCACGACATAGGGGTTGATTGCGATGGCAAAAAGAAAGTGTATAAAATAGCTCGCTATAGATATATGTCCGTATGAGGTCGAGTAGAGTTCGATACAGGTCTACCTGTACTTGCTGAAATTACGAGGTCGAAAAGCTGGGGGAAAAGGTGCAAGAAGTGCAGCTGCAGCTGTTGGCCCACCATTCCGATGCGCTACGGGACCGTTACATACAAAGATTTTTCCGTATACGATAAAGGTGAAGGGAAGAGGTACGAGAGGGACGAAGTTACGTGGGAGACAAAACGGAAGCAGAAAAAAAGAGTGTAAGAGAGGAGAAAAAACGAGACACCGAGGGAGAGGGAGAGAGAGAGGGGAGAGAGAGAGAGAGAGAGAGAGGGGGGGGGGAGATGGAGGGAGCGAGAGGGAGGGAGAGAGAGGGAGAGAGAGAGAGAGAGAGAGAGAGAGAGAGAGAGAGAGAGAGAGAGAGAGAGAGAAAGAGAGCGAACCGCTGTGAGAAAAGAGTCTTGGGAGACTCGTGAAATACTGTCTCTGTGAGAGAGAAACGTGTCATCCTCGACGAGTACCAAGTACTCGGGGCTCTCACAACTACCCTTATATGTCCAAGTACGTATATCCTACCTACTTTGCTCTCTCTCTCTCTCTGTCTCTCTATCTCTCTCTCTTTCTTCGCTTATTCTCTATGCTTCCTTCCTTCCTCTTCTCTCTCCATTTTTTCTCTTATTCTCTCCTCTTCCCTCTTTCCTCTCACGCTTCACCTCTTTCTTCGTAGTTTTCAGCCGAGAGTATATTATTATTACCCGAAGGAGCCAGGGGGAGTGGGTTCAGGAGCGAGGAAGGAAAGCGGGGTGGATGGGGACGTCGGACCGAAAAGTTGGTCTGACACAAGAGTGAAGACAAAGGAGATGAGGGACAAGAAGATGCTTTCCTCGTTGCCGTACCTCGTAAAGAAAGGAAACGAGAACGAGCAAGCCTAGTATATGTATGTGACTATATATATATATATATATATATATATATATATATAGGTAAAACGTAGAACAACCGCGATCCTTGAAACCTCGAGGACGCCTAGTTATCGAAACAATTGTGTAACCCACCTCCACCTCTTTTTTCCTTCCGTTCGAACGACTAGATCGGCCATGCAATAACTGGTCAACATATGGAGGATGTCAAAAGTTTCACCGAATTTTCGCGATCGTCGTACGATAAATAAAAATAAAAAAAATATATTTAAAAAAAACAGGCAGTTATTTAATGTACTAAAAAGTAGAAAATATTTTTTTTTACCAAGTCACCTACATGTAACTGTAAATAAAAACTTGTGGCTTTCAACTTTTGAAATGTTTATTAAATTTGATCAATTCAGTTCCATTAACCGTATTTGATTTGGCAGAATAGTAATTCGAGAAATTATTATCACACGTTTATACTCAGTTTCAGGATTTTGATTCAAGAAATCTACGGTTGTTTTACGGCAAATTGAATCCAGTTGATGTGTTAACGGATTTATGTAAATTAAAGATTATATGTCTAAATTTTGAGCGCCCCAAGCTTTTATTTCTAGTCACATATAGGTGACGTGGTAAAAATAATTATTTTCTACTTTTTCGTACATAAAATAAAATCCGGTTTTTTTAAATATTTTTTTTTACATATACATTATTTTCTACTTTTTAGTCTTTAATTGATTTTACTAGTTAGTTGTTACTAGTAGTTTACTAGCTTACGAGTTCGTACATGGAACATGGAATGCTCGTAAAAAATAACAAAGACTGTAATTGGGATTGAACTCACGATTAATCGCTGCATGTAAACTTTTCACATACAAACACAGGCGGCTACGAATTCGTTTGTATGTGTTGGTGAGATTTTATATGGATGACTAGACATCGCTAATTTTACATGAAAAGTTGCACATTTTATGGATACTTTTTCCAAGTTGAATCGTGCATTTTCACCTTTTAGATGCGTGTTTGCAATATTTCAGAGCTTTAAGTAGTCGGGAAGTGGGTGAAATATCGATCTTCCGTTTTGCATCTCAAATAAAGTGAAGTTAAATAAAAGCGTGTAACAATAATAACATTGGCCGAATAAAAGATTGGGGTAGAATATCCATAAGTCGAATTTCCATAACCGAATATCCATAAGTCGAATATCCATAAGTGAATATCCATAAGTCGAATATCCATAAGTGAATATCCATAAGTCGAATATCCATAAGTCGAACATCCATCAGTCGAATATCCATAAGTGAGTATAGAGTAGAAATGAATTTGTTTGGGTTTGGGTTATTCATGGAATATCCCCAACAAACCCAAACGAACTTACTTATCTCTACCTCCCGTCATTTCTGGCACTCATTTCTACTCTATACTCACTTATGGATATTCGGCATATGGACATTCGACTTATGGATATTCGACTTATGGATAATCGACTTATGGATATTCGACTTATGGATATTCGACTTATGGATATTCGACTTATGGATATTCGACTTATGGATATTCATACTTATGGATATTCGACTTATGGATATTCATACTTATGGATATTCGACTGATGGATATTCGACGACAGTGGAACAAAATGTAGAATCGTTCTGTCGAGCGTTTGCTCCTGAGCCTCCAGTGGCAAGACGTTGCGCGATGTTCATCGGT
Organism: Ophion ellenae; assembly: GCA_963210295.1. Lineage (NCBI taxonomy): Eukaryota > Metazoa > Arthropoda > Insecta > Hymenoptera > Ichneumonidae > Ophion > Ophion ellenae. The sequence continues at coordinate 47,358,425 of OY723386.1, read as the reverse complement.
GAACAGTGACTTTTATGAAAATGTACAATTAATTGTCGAGCACTTTTGACACTTTGAACTATGACTGGCGAAAAATGCACAAAAAATTGCCGAGTCAGCGTATTCGGAGTGCTCGGACCTTTTGTCTGAACCTTCAGGACTTTAATGCAAAATTCACGTGTACATGCTCGACCGGATTTTCCAAAGTGTACACTTCTCTCTCTCTCTCTCTCTCTCCCTCTCTCTCTCTCTCTCTTTCTCTCTCTTCTTCTTCTTTCTATCTTTCGGGTGACTAAACTCTTGGTAACCGGAACCCAAATGGCCCGGCTGATCGATTCACTCGGGTTAATTGTCCGTTGGTACAAGTTAACGAGCCCACGAGGCAAAAGTAACACGAAAAGGGGGAGCTTCGAGAATACGCGAGAGCGGTAAGTACTCGCGCTCTTTGGCCCAATGCCAGAGAGGCGCTCCTTAATGTAGGTCGCGATATATTATGCGTCTATGTACATAAGTATATACCTCCTCCCTCCTCTTCCTCCTTCACCAATGTGTGTGTCCGTGTTGGTCTCCGTCTGCCTCCGTGTCTATGTACGTGTAAGCTTTTGCATCGTTCAACAGTGCGAGGGCCACCGAACAAAAAAGGATGAGATGAAAGGATGCAAAAGGGATTGAGATTGTGAATAAACTCGGCGAGAGCAAGAGCAAGTCCCGTGCGAAAGGTTTTTATTGCCAGGCGGAGGAGGATATAAGAGAACAAAAAGTAAGAACACAAATGAGAATTGAGAGCGGGGACAGAATGAAGATGCTCTTGGGTATAAATCACCTGTTCAAATGAACATGTGTCGAAACGCACGTACGTTGTATATGAGTCATTTATGCAATAACCGTATGTGTGAACGTATAAGTGAGTCATATGTCGTACGTGTAATGTGAATGTATATAGTTTTATTGAAAAGCGTGACAGTTCGTGGATCGGTCGGCAGTAAGGTTCCGAAAAGCCCGAACCATCGATCGAGCTGAAATTTTGCACTGACCTCCCTTTTAATATTTCAAGACAATCCCCAAAGGGATTTTTGCCAAGGCGCAATAGTTTTTGGGTTTGGGTTTGTTTGGACAAAAATATGACGACTTTTTTTCATAGATTTTGTATGCTCGGGTTTCAATTAATTTTCAATTAAATTAATTGAATTAATTGAATTAATGCTATTAACTTCAATTAAAAATTATTTGAAAAATCGACGATAGTCAACGACTCGCATTTATTGTTAACTTGAATAACCCGTTTGGTTTTTAGATTTCAAATGGACCGTTTAAGCTGGAGATTGACCGCCGCCAAACGTCGCGAAAAACATGTCATTATCTGCCGGCGGCTATGCTTTCGTTGGTTTTCTGGATTTTGTGGGGATTTTTTAAAGGCTCTCAATATATGTACCTTTGTGTTAAAAAAAATGCGTTTTTTTTCACCGATCGTTTCCCGGGAAAAAATCGGAATTCGGCGATTTTTTTCGGTCCTCTAGGTAGATGTAGCCCTTTAAGCAGCGCTGCGCATGGCCGATACACGGAGCGGTGACCGCTTGAACGTGCACCGGCTGGCGCTTTATCCAGCGGAATATCGAGCGGAAAGCCGTTACTTCTGAGATCTTTGTGTATATACTTGAGTAAAACGCCTGCGCACCGGAGAATCAGAAGGATGTGGGGCCGTCTATACCGG
>OY723386.1:47056735-47354235 GCA_963210295.1 Ophion ellenae | reverse complement strand
TTTATTCGAATATTAATTTTATTATAAACATTATTATTATGATTATGAAAAAGGGTTAATAATGGGTAATGATATTTTTAGATGGATAAATTAACTTATTCCAATATTATGGGTATAATTACTATAATAATAATTATTATAAAATAGAGTTTATGTTGGATAATAATAAATCTAGATCGACAAATAAAATGTGACAACAATCATGAATACTATTATTATTGTAATTTATTCCTTATTATTATTGTAACTTACTCCAATATTATTGAATATTAACTATAATATTTATTATTATGACTCACGGTTAATAATGGATAATAATAGATTCAAAGGGATAAATTAATCTTTCCAATATTATTGGTATAATGACTATAATCATTGTTATTATAGAACAGACTTAATAATGGATAATAATAAATTCATACCGATAAATGAAATATTACAATGATAATAAATGTTATTATTATTTGTTCTATTACTATTGTTTTCATTGATATTATTGTCATCATAGGTTATTCCAATGTTAATGTTGTAACGAACCTAATTATTATTATTACAAAACAGGGTTAATAATGAATAATAATAAATTTTGATGGATGAATGAATTCATTTCAATATTATTTTCATAATGACCATAATTATCATTATTATAAACCAGAATTGATAATTGATAGTATCAATCAAATCGAGTTTTAATTGCACACCTTTTGTAACAAGTTTTTTTACAAAATGCTATTTTTGCTCCTACATCTACCTTAACTCATTTTCCACTCTGCATACTCTTTCCCTTGTCACCATCTAACATTTCTCTCATTTTCTTAGTTTAATCCTCCCCTCCATCTATTTCTCCTCCCCCTTCCTCCTGGCACATCTTTCTCCACACTACCTCTATTTCCCTAAAACACTCGCATATCCCTTTTTGTATCTTTCCACCCAACATAGTTATAATTTCGCCCTTTATAGCCAAATTATCCATTCATTGCACCCACTCCAAATAATTGATGATAATAAACTCACATCGTCAATTAAAATATAACAATAATCATGATTACTATTATATTACTATAAGTGTTTTCATTGTTATTCGTATGATTACTATTACAGTACTATAAGTGTAGTATAATAAACACTTGTAAGTATACTACACTTATAAGTGTAGTAGTTATAAGCATGATTACTATAAGTGTTTTCATCGTGGTTGTTATTATTATTATTATCATTATTGCCCACTATTAATCACGAACTAATTCTGTCTAAAAAAACTATTGACAGAAATCATTTTCGTTACTTTGAGACATGATCACAATTTTTAATAAAAATCATATACCAATGAATCAAGTGTAACGCTAATAATTGAGATTATGTCATTGTCATCGGTCGAGACACTTGTAATAATCAGGCGACAAATATAATGATGAAAGTAGCAAATAGTTTATTGTATTAATCGATAATGAGTTCACTTCTTCTCTCTATGCCAGAGCAGAAACGACTGTGAAACTGTGTATGCCGCAAAGTGAAATTATCTCGTACCGCGCGAAAGCGAGCGGTATCATGTACCGAACCGACATATGAATATAAATGATAATACCGTAGATATCTATATGAGGTCGCGAGATAGGCGGGAACAAACATTACGTCTCGTTTACTTCTGCACGCGCAGGTATCCACTATATAGGGTATTCTCTTGTCTTGTTTCTATATGAACAGCCGCACGTCGTCATACTCCTCGGCGTAAAAAAAAATGCGCTACGCTAATGCAATAATTATACGTGTCATATTATATACGTATAAATATACACGTACGATATCATGTGCCTCGTCCGTATAGATCGAGATGCGATTGCCTAACAAAGATCTTCGATGACGAGAAACGATCGAGAAAGGGACGACGAGGGGGAAGTCAGGTCGAAAGTACGAAAAAGTTGCAAACGCAAATTCGAATACGAAGATGGTGGGGGGAAAAAAATGTTTAGCAGCTCGTATTCATTCACGAAGGTCTGACATTAATGAGCTCATTGTATGAGCACGATATTCCGGCTGCGAGGCTGCATCTCATAAAACAAAAATTAAGCCCAATCCCATGATCATAAAATGTCAGAAAAAAACAACGTTATCGTTCGAGATATGCGGTTTTTTTTAGATATATTTTCAATGCTCGCACATCTTAAATTTTGCGCATGCTCGCGAGCCGATGGATCGAACAAAGTTCCACTTTTTTTTTCGATCGAACCTGGATCGGTTTTTGGACGAATTTGTTGATTACGTTAGGGAAGGGTTTGATGATGTTGATGGTATTTGGAAAATTCTCGTTTGAGCAGTTTCAAAATCAATTTTTCAAAACTGCCCAAACGCACTCCAACTTGTCGATCACTGATTGTAGTGATCGACAAGGTTATCGAAAGATGTCATGAATTTGAAATTTGGCGTAAATTTTAAAAAATTTGATATTCAAATGTTGCAGTTTTGCGTAGATTACACGTAAAACCTGATTCTTTTTCTTCCAGCGGCTAAAGCGATTATTGTCGATCGAAACTTCAAAATAAAAATCCCCGAATTCAAAACTTTCAGGCCCGAGACAAAAAGGACAATATAAAAAAAAAGAAGTAGAGTACCAATGTACTCAACTTCTTTTTTTTAAGTCAAAATGATAGCCGCTTTACAATTGGTGCTCGACTTCTTTTTTTTAGAAGACAAAATGCTTGCCGCTTTTTAAAAAAAGGAGTAGAGTTCATTGGTACTCTACTTCTTTTTTTTAGAAGCAGCAGTCATTTTTGCCTCGGGCCTGAAAGTTTTTAATCCGGGGATTTTGATTTTGAAATTTCGATCGACAATAATGACTTTGATTGGAAGAAAAATACATCAAGTTTCACGTGTGGTTTTCACAAAATTTCAAATGCACGCAGCATTTTGTTAACCTTATTGATATTTTTTCATACCTTTCTTTTTTGGTGAAAAATCATTTTGCCTCCTAAAAAAAAGAAGTCCAGTACCAGTAAAAAAGCGGCAGTCATTTTGACTTAAAAAAAAGAAGTAGAGTACCAATGTACTCTACTTCTTTTTTTAAAAGTGGCAGTCATTATTGTCTCGGGCCTGAAAGCTTTGAATCCGGAGATTTTGATTTTACCGTTTCGATCGACAATAATGACTTTGATCAGGCAGTCAAAGGAAGAAAAAGAAATCAAGTTTCACGTGTAATTTACGCAAAATTTAAAATTCCCGCAGCATTTTGTTAACCTTGTTGATCACTGATTGTGTTGGAGCGCTCGCACGTAGCCACGCGCGGGCCCATACCTGCGTATATGGAGATGAAGAGAAAAATGCTCGTGCTCGCGGTTAACGTTGGGAACAAGGCCCTTTATATTTACGAGAAAAAGAGCCACGATTCTCTCACTTGGTTCTTTCTGGAGATCGCGCTTCTGACGCTATAGTTAACGCAGAAGGTCAACGAGTATGGCATTGGTCCGACGAACGATGCCAACGTGTATTTGTCGAGAAAATTAAACGACTCGTAACTTTCGTGAAAATCTCGTAACGTTCGTGGGGAACAAAAAACGATCGGATGTGCCAAATGTAATTTTATTGCAACAGTGACAATTGGGGCAATAAAAATGTTACTCCAATATTTGTGTTACTCTGACATTTATATTACTCTAATATTTGTATTGCTCCAATATTTGTATTACTCTGATATTTATATTACTCCGATCTTTGTATTACTCTGATATTCAGATTACTCCAATATTTGGATTGCTCCAATATTTGTATTACTCCATTTTTCATTACTCCAATACTTTTTTAATAATATTTCTGTTACTGTGATATTTATTTTTCAAATATTTGTATTACTACAATATTCATGACTCCGCCATTTACGTTACTCCAATTTGAATATTTCTCCAATATTTGTTTTACTCAAATATTTATATTACTCAAATATCTATATTGCTCCAATATGCATATTACTCCAATATTTGTTACTCCAATAGTGAAATTACTCCATCCGTCCAATTAAAACCAAGTTCAAAATTTCTGATCTGATTCTAGATCTTCTAGATCTATTCATATTACTCCAACATTTCTCTTACTCCAATATCGATATTTCTCCAATATTTGTTTTCCTCAAATATCTAAATTGCTCCAATATGCACATCACTTCAATATTTATATAACTCCAATATTAATGTTACTCCAACATTAATATTACTCCAACATTTATTACTCCGATGGTGAAATTACTCCATCCGTCCAATTAAAACTAAGTTAAAAATTTCTGATCTGATTCTAGATCTTCTAGATCTATTCGTATTACTCCAACATTTCTCTTACTCCAATATCTATATTTCTCCAATATTTGTTTTACTCAAATATCTAAATTGCTCCAATATGCACATCACTTCAATATTTATATAACTCCAATATTTATATAACTCCAATATTAATATTACTCCAACATTAATATTACTCCAATCTTTATATTGCTCTGATACTGGTAGTCCTCCAATTTTTGTTTTACTCAAATATCTATATTGCTCCGATATTCAAATTACTCCAACCGTCCAATCAAAACGAAGTTCGACATTTCTGATCTGATTCTATATCTTCTACATCTATTCACATTACTCCAATATTTCTTTTACTGCAATATCTATATTGCTCCAATATTCATATTACTCCAATATTTGTGTTACTCCGATATTCAAGTTACCCCAACATTTATATTGCTTCAATAGTAAAATTACTGCAACCGTCTAATTAAAACCAAGTTCGACATTTCTGACCTGACCCAGATGGACCTAAACAAACGTTGCGAAAATGTTCCGTGGCCCGCAACGAGTCGTCATCCTCGTACAATAATTACGATCGATTGAATGTCGTTTTCCAAATTGAAAAAAAAATTCTCCAAGCTCGAGAAGATTCTGGTTTCCACGAATTTTTAAGGATTAAAAATGCAACTGTACATCATTATTTCAAACTCACACAAATTGAAAGCACAATATGAATTATTTTCACGTTTTACGAGTACATTGAGAGCAAAATGTAACGCTCCACGGAAAGTTAAATTTCCTTTATTGAAATTTAATTGAATCCAAGCGGATTAAAAAATTCTCGAAGACCGAGAAAATTGTGGTTCTCGCGATTTTTCAAGGATTGAAAATGCAAAGGTGAATAATTATTTCAAATTCGGACAAATTTGGAGCACAGTGCAACTTATTTTCACGTCCACGAGTATAATGAGAGGAAAATGTACCTCTCCACGGAAAATTAAATTTCGTTTATTGCTCGAGTCTCTCTAAATCAAGCGTGATCAATCAAACCAAATTTTCATTATAAACCGCATTTCAAAGGACTATCGAAAGTCGAGATGAAAATTTCCTAAAATCTTTATTGTTCCATCTCCCACGTTCTTTTCTTTCGTCAATATTCATTTTTCCCAATCCGCCTCGACTGAGCAAAGCACAAAAGAGAAATTGACCAAAAGCACAAGAAGTAAGCAATTGAATGACGAAACCACGTGGGCCGAGAGAGTGAATAAAATTTCGTACTTGGTGCCGGCGCGGTCAAGAAAGTCTGAGCCGTGTTGAAAAGCAACGAGAGTAGTACAACGACACAGGAAGAAGCGACGACGATCATCTTGATGATTTGCTCCCCCTTTCTTTTTTTTCTCCCCTCGTTTATTTATCTTCGACAGCGAGAAAATAAATAAAATCTCTCGGTATCGAGTGTCACAACACCGCACAGTTTTCTTTCATCGTGCCAAGCAATAGCCACTTTTACACAAACTCGAACGAAAAAAACAAACAACAACAAAATTCACAAAACACACTCGATTATCGTTGCACTCGACTGCAGCGAGTATGTCAAAACGTCGCTGTGTTTCTGCGATTAATTGTTTAGGCACTCGTCGTCGACGAATTCCAAGTCGATTTCTTTCAAAGAACAAAGATATTTTCGCCTTTTTTTCTGCACTTTTTTTTCGCGCAACTCGCCTTTTTCTGGCGTCGGGCGTTCTTTTTTTTTTATTCAAAAGTAAAAGAAGCGAAAGCAAAAACGAACGGCGAGACGCTGTAAACACATACGCTCTTGAGCGCGCGTTGCTTCGCCGGAGTCTCGGCTCGTACTGTGCTCCACGCGGGCGTTTCGAACTACTACCAAGTCAGATGGTATATACAGTTATATATACCTGCGGGAGAGAAGGCGAAAACCGTGACCGCGTGTTTCACGATTTTATAGCTCATATGCTACACGTATATATATATATATATATATATATATATATATATATATATATATATATATATATATATATATATTTATATTTATATTTATATGTATATGTACATACGTATACACGAGTATACGAGACCAGGCCTCTTGACTCCTCGACTAGTTAGCCGGGAATAGTGAACTGGCTCGTGTTCGTGCCTTCGGCATCGTAATATACATAAAGTCGCCAAGAGATAAGCCGTTTGTGCAGGCGCGGCCAGGAACATCGCGAACAAACTCCCACCCGCGTCCGGATATACCCGCGACTATATTCGGGCTGATTTGGGCGAATGAGAAAAATCTACACACGATAACTCTCACGTCGTTTCGTCATTTCCCGTCGGGAGCTCGCGATCCTCGTGCTTCGAAAACAAAAAAGAAGAGATCGATCGGGATCGATCGAGAATGCGGTACCTCCTGGCTAGGTCGAGAATCTTACCGTTCAATTTTGCGACGGCTATCCGGTGGCTGGGATGTCCAGGATTCTAGGAAACGATGTTGAAGTGTCCTTCGTTGCAGGGAAAACGATTTTTTTTGGTGGGGCTGTTTTGTTTCTTCACATTTCGAAGACGAAATTTACGGGGGCGCGATTTGGAATTCTCGTTGGGGAACTACATGGTGAATGTGTGGATGAGATTCTGGATTATGATGTGAGGTTGGATTTTGGATTATTGTTGGAAAAACAGAGATTTGGGAAATAATGAGAAAATGGGAAATAAAGAGAAATTAAAATGAAGAATTGAGAAATGATGAGATCAAATGGAAAATGTTTCTCATTATCCGGGTTTGCACAAGCGGTTGGGGACCAAAAAACAGGTCGTCTTTCGATATTCTTTTGCGACGAGAGTGCTCGGATGAAGAGTTTGGAAATTTAAAGACAATTAAAATAGCGAGCCTTGTGAAGCGTGAATTTTTTTATATTTATAAATATTGATAAACTTAATAATAAAACTGTCGTATGACGGGATACTTTTTTGAAATTTTGACAATTACGAAAATGGCCAGCTGTAGAACACAAAGTTCGATTTTCCACCAACGAAAATTAATATTTGTATTACTGGGATATTTATATTACTCTAATATTTATATTTCTCCAATTTTAGTATTACTCCGATATTTATATTACTTCAATATTTGTATTAATGCGATATTTATTTCTCCAATAGTTTTACTACTCCAATTTTCCATTCCGGCGATATTTATATTATTCCGATATCTATGTTAATCCAATATTTGTATTACTGCAATATTCATATTGCCCCAATATTTTAATTATTCCTAAATGAATATTTCTTTAATACCTGTTTTGCTAAAATATTTATATTACTCAAACATCTACATTACTCCAATATTTGTATTACTGCAATATTCATAATGCCCCTATATTTTAATTATTCCTAAATTAATGTTCCTTTAATACTTGGTTTACTCAAATATTTATGGTACTCAAATATCTATATTACTCCAATATGCATATTACTTCAATATTTGTAATACTGAAATTTACTTAAACGCGGTTTGGGATTCTCGTTGGGCAATTACATGGTGAATATGTGAATGAGGTTTTAGATTATGATGTGAGATGGCATTTTGGATTTTTGTTAAAAAAAATAGTGAGTATTCAGAAATAATGAGAAAATGAAAAAATGAGAAATAATGAGAAAATAAAATGAAGAATTGAAAAATAATGAGATAGAATGGAAAATGTCTTCCTCATTTTCCGGGTCAGCACGAGAGCTTTGGGCCAAAAAAAACAGGTCGACCTTCAATATTTTTTTTCTGACGAGAGTACTCGGATGAGGAGGTCGGAATTTTACACACAATCCAAATACATTATCGTGCCAAGTATGAGTTTTTTTTTTTGAAAAATATTCATAAACAATCAAGTTATTATTATTTAAACAAAGTTCCGTCGTTACTGCATGAACAATCGGCGTACGCGGTTCTGGCAACTATGGTCATCCGAAATGAAAAATAAAAAATGTACTCATAGCGTAATAGCAAAACTTTCATATGACCGGATACTTGTTTGCAAATTTGAAAATTACGAAAATGGCCAGATGTCCAACAAAAGGTTGATTTTTAACTAAAAACCAAGTTTAATCATTTGTTGTTAACAAATGGATAAATATATTTAAAAATCATTCGGTCATACGATAGAAAATGTCAATGCTCTGTCCGAATTTAAAAATTATTTAATAAATTTTGTTGTACGACTTACACCGTTTTGTAAAAAATATTTTCGTAAAAATAATGCAAAAGAACGAAGTCGGCGATCTCGCCCATCACAAAAATCGTCACAACACGGTCAACTTTCACAATTTTTACAAATTCTTTGTCGCAAGTTAAAACTAAAATCCTAGACCACAAATGAAATATGAAGAAAAACAAATTTTTTTAATTTCTTTAAGGCCTTGGGCCACTCTTGAGGACTAAAAATAGGCTTTTTGGGGATTTTTTTTCGGAAAAACTACAAAATAAATCGAGATTAAAAAAAGGGTGTTTATCATACATATCAGTGACTGTATGCAATAATTTTTTTGAAGCGATTAATTTCATAATGGCGGCTGTGCAGCGTTTATCTGAAAACTGCATTTTTTAAGTTGGCCGGAAACATCACTCAGACAATTTTCAACTGATTCACGTGAAATGTTGAATATATCTTGAAAAATACATTCTCTATGAAAGTACGTAGGATTTTTTTTTTATATTGCATACTTCATTTGTTATTGACAATTATCTGACGACTTTTAGGCAAGTTTTTCTTCTCCAAAAATTTGCCTAAAAAAAAGCTATTTTGAAATTAATCGCTTCAAAAAATTATTGTTTACAGTCACTGATATGTATGATAAACACCCTTTTTTGTAATCTCAATTTATTTTGTAGTTTTTCTGAAGAAAAAAATCCCCAAAAAGCCTATTTTTCGGTCTCTAGAGTGGCCTAACCTCTCAATCCGTAGTTATCACACAGGTGCAAAGTAACACCACTTAAGGCGTTACCCCCACTTGTAGCGCAAAAAAGGCCTTTTTCATGAATTTTTTTAAAGAAAACTACAAAACTTTTTTAATCGATCAATAGACCATCTTAAAGAACACATCTTGAAGAACTTTCCGTAATTTTTTTATTGAAAAATATTACATTGTTTAGTGGCAAATGGCCGTCAATGACATAATGTTTTTATATACACGGTTTGCGGTGACCAACATTGCGGCGAAGTGGATCATCTGAAAAAAAAATGCGGATCGATTTAGTCAAATATAAGTATAAACTAGTCTTTAATCGAAGGATTTTATAAAATATTCATTTTTCACAAAATGGCGGACAGTCAAAGTTAATGGTTCGATTTTAACGAAAAGAAACGGCTGTTTTTTGGCTATAAAACGGCCATTTTTTTCGAAAAAAAAAAATCGAACGATTAAAGACTACATTTTTATGTATTAAATAAGCCTGCAAAATTTCAAGAAGATCGGTTCATTAGTGTTCGAGTAATCTTGGTCACCGACTTCAGAAATGCCATTTTGAGAAAAACGCGTTTAAAGTTTCTCTTTCAACGCTCATATCTCAGTCAATTTAGTTCGGATCGACTTGAAATTTTCAGGACATATTCTCAGATACTTATACTTCAAAAAAATGCAATTGAAAAAAATCGATTTTTTCAAAATCGCAAGTGGGGGTAACCCCTTAAAGTGTCTTGTTCGTGGCTCTCTGTAAATGTTTGTTTTCATTCGTAATTTCACCAAATAAATTTCACCAAATTTTCACACGTAATTTCACCAAATAAATATTGTTTTTCGCTTCCGAAACCATTACGATTGCAATGCTGGGAAATGTTTACCTCAAGAAACCCTGGTTATCGAATGCTTTTGGAAGATTTATACGAACGTAGCTTACGCAGACCCCTCAATAAGACTCCAAAATGCATTTTGGGTGCACCCGGATCATATTGGTAACTCGTTACATAATTGTTCTGAGCAACTTTTTTTTCAGAGCCTAATCACTGTGTCGCGAAGTGTAAAAATTTGTCGCTCCACTTCGATTCCCACCTTTCGAAATCTTGATATCCTTTGGACTCTCCAGCCCCGAAGTACTCGACTCAAAAGCACAATGATCGATAAATCTTTATGTACACGTGACGTTAGTACGAGTGTAATTGAGTGTTTGGCTTGATCGGATCATAGCGAAGCGGTAGCGCAATTGGTCACGGTCAAATTTGGGTCAGACACATTGGATGTACATTGGTCGAAATATAGTCATGGATAATAACAAAGATAGCCTCGGCAAAGATGTTATTACTGTGCAGAGAGCGGTGCATGCTTGCGCAGACTGCACCAATACGTTTTCAGGCTATTAAATAAAACTGGGTTACACACATTAGGTGAGCGGGATTCACGAGTAGTATTATCGATCTAAATTCCAAGCCAAACGCGCGAGAGCGACCGCCCCGAGGAGACTGGGACAAAGCAGCGATTGAGACGAAGCACCGCAAAAACGAATTTCAGTATAAGGCCAACGTCCCCTCCTGCTTTTTCGCACTCGTTTCTCAAGCTAAAGCCTTGCACTGACTCGGACTTTTCGTCTCATTTCTTTTACGAGAATGTATCGCGACGGGAAAGAAAATGTTTGCAGCTACGAGGACGAGAATCGATAAATTTCCATTGTCGCGAGGTGAACAAGACGGAGCTTCGGTTTTGGCAAATTTGTCTTTTTATTTTTATTTCGATGTTCCGTCGTACACTTTTGCGGGAAATTGCAAGCGACGCCGTCACTTGCAATTTCATTTCGCTTAAGGTATTCCTTTTGCGGAGGGCCGTATTTTGTGGGGGCGTGAGGAAGGCCCTTCTGAGTCATTGGTTAAATTACAGTGGCGCTTAAGGGGTTATATAGAGTTAAAATTTTCGAAAAATCGATTTTTTATTTATTTTATTTTCGTAATATACACATATTTAAGTACACACAGAAAATGTCTTGTCAATCCGGCGAATATTTTCGACGTTACACGCACATTTTTGATGACGTGTCAGAGCGTTCGGAAGTGCTGTTGGAACTTCAAACGCGTTTTTCTCATAACTGTGTTTTTAAAGTCGGTGAGCAAGATTTCTCGGAAACGGCTGAACCGATGAGTCTCAAATTTTAACACAATCTTTTCAAGTATATTTTTTAGTAATTTATGGAAGGTTTTTTCTCACCGATAAATATTTTCCATTTTATAAACAATTTAAGGCCTACATTTTCGTCAAAAGTCGATTTTTTTTAGAAGCCGCCGTTTTGTCAAAAATTATCATTTTGCTTATTACTTTGATCAGTTATAAGATAATCCATTATATCAACGAAATATTTTTGGTTTTTTCATTTTAGATGATCCAGTCCAGAGATATCGTGCTCACCGCAAGACGCCTTTTTTTAGAGGTGCTCCCGGAGATCAGCTATAGCAGCTTTCAAAATAATTATTTTTACAAATGAAAAATGTTAAAATACAGTTAAAAGTTACCATAATATGTGTACACTTTTTTACGTTAATAGATTTAAAGGTCTTCTCAAGAAAAATTCTTGAAAAATTGATATTTTTGGACCTTCTGAATGGATAAAACCCCTTAATAAATAATGGGTTAATAATAAAAATAAGTCACAATCAATTATCATACCCAACGATAAACTGGAATAAAAAAATTCGTCCAAATTTATTAGATTTGGACATTTCTACATTTTCTCCGAATAGTCGCGGCTACGAAAGTTCCTCTGCTAGTCACATTTTTCTAAGTTTTATCATTAAGGGGTAATACCACTGTAGAATTAAAAAAATAGATTTTTTTTTAATTGGCATAAAAGATGCTTTGAGCTATTTAGAATGAGGGGAAAAAAGTTTGGTACCTGTAAAATAAAGGTTCGCTAGCCCGTGCGGGTCTGCGGTGGCAGTGCTGGCCCGTGTGCGAGACGTCGACCGTTTTTCTCGGAACACAATTTTTCAAAACGGCACGCAGCACAACTCCAACAATTTTCATTTTGTTCACTCGAAATTTTGAGCAAATCTTTAAAATAACATTGCGAAGAGAAATACGTACGGGATTTTCCATAAGTTAATTATAACATTATTTATTAACAAATGATTGTCCATTTTTCGGTCCAATTTTGAGTTTTTACTTTAATAGCTTGCCAATTACACAAAAATGCATCTTTTCAAAATCCCCTTAGTATTTCTCTAGCTATGCTCATGTAAATTAATAGAATAAAAAAATTCCAAATTCAAATTTGCGTCTGTTATGCTGCGTGCTGCAGAGCGTCTCATCGTTTTTTTTTTTGTAGAGACGTTTTTTGTCGAAAATTATCCATATTTTATGGCCCTAAATTTATTTTGTGACGAAAACGAAAATTAAATGCCAAAACATTCGTTCAAAGTGGGGCATGCGTTGAAAAATACATTGAAAAATACTAAATACCTATGGTCAATACGACCCAGTGTGCACTCGAAGGGTTAAATATTCGGATTCGTGAAATAAATACCTTAAGGCAGTATTGTTGTCTAGAAATTTCGCAAAACCTTTTTTTTTCAAATTTTATTGAACTGTCTTACAGACTTTTCTGAATACGTCTACGAAAACGACTCAATAATACTCATAAAATTAGCCGAGTTATAAAAATTATAAAAAGTGCGCTCAGGGAGCACGGTCGAGACGCAGCAACTTGAACGAGTTTTTCTCGCAACGATGCTTTTCAAATCGGCAACCACGATATATCAATAATCGATTGGTAGATTGAGCTCAGATTTGGCATACACCTTCGGTAGGCTGTGTTTCAACGTTGGTAGCAGAATTGAATCGAGATATTTTGTTTTCTTTTATATAGCTCATAGAGGGTTCAAAAAATAGGAAAAAATAGATAATCAGAGTTCAGCACGTCACAGTTTTGTAAAAATTTATTTTGCTGACTCTGGTACCAAACATCACAACAGTCATACAAATTAAGAATATGTTTGGGGGTTTTTTTAAAATTCATACAACGTCCACAACACTGGTCGCCAATTAGGGGCGTTTTTCGCGCACCGTTGTAGACAAACGTGCATAAGTACATGACAATACATTTTTTTAATTTGTCCATATACTTGAAGGATCAATAAACTTTTTTTAATTTTCCATCTTAAAAATTACCTCCAAAACGGCGCTCTAAACAACAAAGCGGCGTTGAAAAATGTTTTACTGATTTCTGCCACTTATTATTTTATACACATTTTTTTCTCCAATATTTCTTGTTACGCCCTTGGGGGCTTTTACGATTCCATCCTCTTTCACATTAAACCCGCCCCCCAGACTTGTCACTTTGCTATTTATAGTTTAAGAAACCCTGTGAGTGTTGCCCACAGCCACTCTTTCCCAATGCACTACTGTGTCGCATGTGTCACGAGGGCACAGGGACAGTGCGGAAAACCTGCGCCGATACAGGCGACTTTATTTTTACTGAGTTTCAGTGGTGTTGTCATTGGAATTTCAGTCAAACTGTGACCTGCTCGGTAGTTAGCGCGTAAACTACTTCGCTGCCAAGCGGTCACCCATCCATGTACCGGCCCCGGTTA
This sequence comes from Ophion ellenae, assembly GCA_963210295.1. Classification (NCBI taxonomy): domain Eukaryota; kingdom Metazoa; phylum Arthropoda; class Insecta; order Hymenoptera; family Ichneumonidae; genus Ophion; species Ophion ellenae. The sequence continues at coordinate 47,340,410 of OY723386.1, read as the reverse complement.
AGGCCTTATATACACTTGTAGCGGGCGAAGGGACGTGATTTTCTTTATTTTTTTTCGACGGGACAATAAATGTTTATTACAAAACTGTGAACAACATCGATTAGTACATATTTTCATGTACTTGTATAATGTTTTGTATTCAAAAATATTTAAAAATGGCGGAACTCCAGCTGTCTTCCAGGAGCGCCTTGTTTTGAGCATCAGTTGCGGTGTACATGATAACTCGAGAACGGTTCATCTGAAATCAGAATTTGAAAAAGATTTCATTAGTATATTGCATTGGCTTAGACCTGGACGAAGGATTTGTAAAAATTTTGATTTAAAAAGAATGATAATTTTAACAAAAAATCTTTTTTTTAAGTGTTAAATTTGCGGTTTTTTTGTCACAAAATTTTTGTTTTGCAACAAAATTCATAATCATTCGTCCAGGGCCGAGCTATTATCATAATAAATTAGTGGTATAAATTTGGTATGGATCGGATTAATAGTTTTTTAATAATCATGTCCACTGCAAAGGTGTTTCTAAAAAAAAAAGATTCTTAGATAATCGCGTTTAAGGGGCCAGTCCACCTTGAAGACACGAAAAAGGCTATTTTCGCAATTTTTTTTTGAGGATTTTAGAAAAGATATGAATATAAAAGTTGTGAATGATTAATAAAGTCTTGAAATACATTTTTTTTAAATTTAATTCATTTTTATTCATTTTCAAGTACAAAAACTATAGTTTAACGTAACGCCTCAAAAATAGGTGGGCTAGGTAGCTCCATCGCAACTCGGCAACGGCTTGTCTGAAACAAAAAAATCAAAGTCCACTAGATTCAGTATGACACCAGCTACAAAATGACCCTCGGATATAAAGTTTTATAAAAAAATTAAAAAATGGCAGATGAAAAACGAAAAAGGTATTTTAAAAACGCGTTTTTTCGCAGTTTTTTGCAAAAAAGGGTGAAAATCAACATTTTGAAACCACCGAGGGTCATCTTGTTGCGAATCATGTTTACAATATGTGGTTCAAATTTCAAGAAAATCGGTTTATTAGTTTTAGAGATACGATGGAGCTAAATTTTGAAAACGTTGTTTCGAGAAGACGCGTTTGAAGTTTATACTATGAAAAACTCTTACCTAAACTCAATCGGCAATTCCTGCACCGTACAAAATCCCTTTTGATTGCTCATAATCATCGATTTCTTCAAGTCTGGCTTGCTTTCGATTTTTTGAAATTTTCAAAGTGTACTGACCCCTTAAGATTCAAGTATGTTTCTTTTACATTTAAAGTTAATTTATTCATACTAACATGGACTCGTCGATTCCAGGGCCACAGTAATGCTTCTGCATCCTCTGCAGCCTCTAAAACATTGATTTGATACTGCCTACGAGCCATTCTTCCTTCTCTTGTGGCTGCTTGTGCTGCTCGGCAAGCGTAACACGATGAAAAACCTATCACTGCGTTGAAATTCCTATAACTGCGAATCTAATGCTCCGATCTTTATGAAATTGGGTGAGAATATTCTTGAGATATTGTAGTTAAAGAATATGCAATAAAAAAATTGTCCATTTATCCGACCATCACAAGTGTATACAATGATCGTGAAATCACCAAGGCCGCAGACCGAGCCTGCGTCCTCTGCTGTTGGTTCCAACATTTTTTTTTCACTTTTTGTATCTTCTGGCACAATTTCCCCATCAATTCTACGAGAATCGGTATCGGGTTTCGTTCAAGTTGCAACGTCGAGCAATACGCGGGCAACAAAGTATCACGGACGCTCGCAGCGCCTGACTTATGTGACACTTGACACACTCTTTCGATTCCAGCCTCGCGCGTATCGTGGAACGATGAAATTGTAGCTGTTCCTCGAGTTATCTACTGGCTCGAATAAATGGGACGAAGGGTGGTTAACGAGACATCAAGAACGCTACTAATGAGAGACGCGCCCGTTTTTCTTCCACTTCTTACTTCTTCTCCTCTACTTGCGTCCCGAGGCCCTTATTTCCCATCATTTTTCTCACTCGAAAGTCCTTTTCATCGCGGCAAATTCATTTGACGAGGACATTTGTTACCTCACGTGAAGTTGGAAAGTTCACCCTCGGGAATAAAATTCTTTCAACTATATATATATATATATATGATTTTTGTAAAAACGTCTGGAGAGGAGCTTTCAGGAAGATTCGCGATATTTATTTGCCTATGTGAATAATTCGATCAAAAACCATTCGAGCTATTAACGAAAAATAATGAAAACGATCGCGACTTCGTACAATAAATATCGCGAATCTTCCTGAAAGCTCCTCTCCAGACGTTTTTACAAAAATCATATATATATATATATATATACGTCTGGAGAGGAGCTTTCAGGAAGATTCGCGATATTTATTTGCCTATGTCAATAATTCGATAAAAAACCATTCGAGCTATTAACGAAAAATAATGAAAAAGATCGCGACTTCGTACAATAGCAGAAGTATTTTATTTTTCTTTGTCGTTTTGAGAAAATGATTACCAATTGTTACCCACGTAGGAAATCAAAAGGCTGACGATGGAAACAAACTTGTGCGAGCCTTGTTTCACCGAGCCTGAGTGAGACAGACCTGGGCCAGGTTTCATTGCATCGTTTGGAGCAGCCTGGAACCAAGACTGGCTGCTTAGCCTAAACTCATGGTTATTTCAAGCTTTATTCAGCCAGTGAATTTTAAGGCTAAAAAATCAAGGCTGGATGTAGGCTTGTTTCAGGTTGTGATAAAATAAAATAAATATTAAATGATATTTTTTCTGTACTTTTATGAAAAAAAAAAATTAGCAATAAATTTGTCGGGTGCGAAGGCACGAAAACGAAAGCGAAGGAGGCAGCTCAGAACATTTAAGGAGGTACACTAGCTTCAGCAAAATGGTGATAGATCAATAAAATTTGGTGAATATATTCTTTAGTATTATTCATGTAGATACAAATTTCTTCAGATTTTTTGGTTGTGCCGTTTTCTTACAAATAATTCACAAGCGTTTATTCTTATACCCGGAATATATACCTATATCTATAAAAACGCTATGCTTATACACGTGAACTTCAATGTTCAATTAGTCGATAACGGCACAATGAAAAAATCTGAAAAAAATTGTATTGACATATATAATACTAAAGAATATATTCACCAAATTTTATTGATCTATCACCATTTTGAAATTTTACCATGGTTTAGCATGGCAACATTGTATGAAGCTGGTGTACCTCCTTAAACATATTCTCTTATCGATATTTATGAGGTACAGAAAAAAGTTTTTTTCTCGTCACACACACATTTCGTATATACTCACTCTCTGGAGTTTGCGTACACTCTGTGTATTACGTGTCTCATAAACAATAGATAAAATAAAGTATTGTTTTATAAAATATTTTTCATATACATTTTATAATAAATAATATAATGAATAATAAATATATATAATAAATAAAATGAATTCTTTACAAATTTATTAAATTTACCCCAATGTAGAATATAGAAAACTAAAAACAGGCCTCAAATAGCCTCGAGAAGAGTTTGGGATAAGCCTGGTCATAAATGCTCGTGAAGACTTCATTAAGGCTCGTTTTGAACCTTGTTGTTTCGTCGTTTCAGGCTTAGTACAGGCTTTTCTACCAGCCTTTGGTCAAGCCTGTGTGCAAGAGCCTGAAACCGCGTTATCATTCAGAGGTTCAGCGAGCCTGGTGCTCAGCCTAAATAAAAAAATGTGAGCCTTGTTTCAGGGCTTGGCGAGCCCTTTTTTCATCGTCAATTTCTACCTGGGTAATGGTTCTCGATAAACCTGATGATGCAGATATTTTTCGCAAGGAATAATTCGCAATTATACTGCTATTAATTTTTTTTTACCGCCACATTATGCGCACTGAATCAACGAGCTTGAATCACACGACGAATTAATTTCCGGAGTCGAGAGTAAAAAAGATCATCGGGCCGATTTTTTTTCGTATTGCGTTTGATCGCGCCACGTTCGATAAGGTGATAATAACGTTACGCAATCGCGACAATGAGATTGTAGGACGAGCGGGACTTACCCGCAATTCTCGTTTGGAAATTTACTTTTTTTTTTGCCATAGCGTTAATTCACCGAGTAAAGTAGTGGGCTTTCAAAGCGCCACTTTTACTTATCACCACTTGTACTTGTACTTATTTATAATTGAATTACTTTGAAAAAAATGTTTGCGCGAAAATGATGAAATTGCAATCACGATTAAGTCGCGATTTGAGGATAATTAAATTATCCATGCGATCATCACATTGCGGCATGTCTATTCATAGTGACATTGATGATCCACGAAAGATAGACGCGTCACCATTATCACTATGAATGGGCAGAGCGATTATCGGTTATCGCCTTTCACGAAAATCGATTGAGAAAATTAAGCAGCTGATGCAATGTTTCGCTCGAAGCGAATATACGCAGCGGGATCGTTACTCACCGGAAATATTGCATTAAGGGACGACACTACCATGTCGCGCTGAAAATTCGTATGAGGACTTTCAGCTCGATTTTTTCAAATGGTATACTTTATCGAAAATGGATAATTGGCTCCGCGAAAAATGTACACAATAAAGAGGACAAAGTTTTTTTCTCCATTTTTCCAATACAGAATGACGCTGCATTGGAAATCTAGACTTCGGGTGAATATAAAACACTAGAGAAGTACCAAGGATTTTTTTTAAGTATCGATTTTGGAAGGAATTAAACACACGGGGATTCTTTGAGAAAAAAAAATGGTGCAAAAACGTTAACTGCAAAAATATCTTTCAATACTTCACCAAATCTTCGATACTTTTCTGAAAGCGCCGAAGTACGTTGCATAAAAATTATAATTGTATAAATTGAAGCGAAAGAAAAAAACTTACAGCTACTGATGTTTTTTCCTCACAATAAAATTATATTGGTTTTAAGAATTCTTTGCCCGTTTCATTTCGATTTCCACCCTATTGCATATTATCGAATTGCTCGGGAGACTAAAATCTAGGAATACAAGCAACAAAGAATAAATAATCAATGCGGGATACCATTGTGACGGGTCAGAATATCGATTTTTTCATTTTCTCAAAGTACATATATATTTAACAATAGGTGAAAACAAAATTCAAGTAAAAATATTGAAATTTGATCAAGTGATAGACGATTTAGTAAGAGCAAAGTTAGCGCAACGATTTACGAGCACCGAAGTACGTTGCAACAAAATTAAAATTGTGTAAATTAAATCGTAAGAAAAAACTTACAGCTACGGCACTTTTGTTCTACACAATAAAGTTATATCGGCTCCAAAAATTCTTTACGCGTTTCATTTCGATTTCCACCCTGCACGTTATCGAATTGCTCCGGAGACTAAAAGCTAGGAATTCAAGCGAAAAAAATAAAGAATTTAAGTGGGACACTATTGTGACGGGTTAGAAAATCGATCTTTTTTGCATTTTCTGAAAGTATACATATTCAAGAATATGTGAAAAAGAATTCAAGTTAAAAAATTGAAAATTGACCAACTTACATACGATTCAGTGAGTGCAGTTAGCGCAACTATTTAAGTATGCTAAGAATTGCGTTTTTTTTACGAAACAATTTTTCTCTACCTGCCCGTAATTAGAACTCTAGCAGTAATTGTCCGATTTCCGTAATTGCCGTAGCTATCGTTGTACGTACCCATTTATTTTTAATTAAGCTTTTTTAAGTCTCCGAATATAAATAGAAATTTCGCCGAAATTACACTTTTTTGAACACCCGCCATTTTGTAATTTTTTTTCTATAAACGGCCATGTACAACGAGAACTACTGGTATTTTATTTTTATAACTTGACCAACTATTGTGAAGTTATCAATTCGCCCGTTGGACCACATTTTTTATACAGAGGCTACATTATACCTCACTAATGTCGTTAATTTTTAATTTTTAAAAAGGAGAATTTTAACTGAATAAGTTCAATGTGCGCTTAAGGGGAGGGTAGGGGTTTCAGTGTGAAAAAAAAAAACACTTTTTTGCGATATTTTTTCATCTATGTGAATAGAGTAAATTTATTGAAACCTTTTGTACATTGTTAAGTGTCATTTCAAGAACATTCCGTGAAATTTGTACGCGAAAATATCGACAAACAAGCCGGTGCTGCGTTTTTTTCGAAACCACTTTTTCAAAGTCCGTGTTCACTGCCATTTGAAAACTACATGACCGATTTATTTTAAACTTGGTACACACTTCTACATATAAAATATCTCACCCCCCCCCCCCCAACGGTTAGTTTGAGATTTTTTGTTTACATTGAGGGGGTTTTCCACCCCCAAAATGGCGGAATTTTTCGTGAAAAATAGCACTTTTCACTTCAAATGACCACCAAAAATTTAGAAATGAAAAAAAAATGATCAAAGGCCGTTGGGGGGAGGATTTGATGATACTTTGACTAAATTTTAATTTTCTAAATTTGACTAAATTTAAATTTAAATTTTGTTTTTCCAAAGGCGTTTTTCGAAAAGCTTTGTCACCGGCTTGTTTGTGGATATTTTCGCGTACAAATTTCACGGACTGTTCTTAAAATGACACTTAACAATGTACAAATCGTTTCAATAAATTTACTCTATTCATCTAGATGAAAAAAAATCGCAAAATAGTGTTTTTTTCACGCTGAAACCCCTACCCTTCCCTTAATAACATAGTTTTTTCCAAAACCCAAATAAATAATCTAGTAGACGAAAAAAATCAGAAAAACGACATTTTGCGGCGCGTGACAGTGTTGTCCTCCCTCAAATTTTCAGCCGTAACAAAAAAATTCCAATAAAAAAGAAGTAAATCTTGGAACAAAAAAAAAACGCGTGAAAAAAACAACGATGACAATGCGGAAGTTGATTTTCGAGGCATTATCGAAACCGAGAAAAGCGTATGTTTTCTGCGTCGTCGCGGACGTAACGCGCCAGGAAAAACGAACGAAACAAAAAAATGAAGAAGAGAAAAAAGCCAAGTCGCAGACTCATACTTCACAGTTAAATATCATTAGAGCGCGGTGTATTATTCAGAGATGGCTAAATGGGTGGAGTGCATTATCGATAAACGTGGCCGTGTGCATGAAAACGAAGGACGTCGAACGATTCGCTGTTGCTTCTCTCGAGTGCGCAGAAACTTAACATTCGAACCCTCGTCGTGTCTCATTTACAATTGTTTATCTACGACGAGATGGATGCGTCGATTTGAATGAACAACGAGATAAAAAAAAATCAAATACTCCGCGTCATGTGTCGTGTGGCGTGAGTGAAAAACACGACGATTCTTTTACGATCGAACATTTAATTGCATTATTTTCACCTGCGGATAATCTTCTTTCGAATAATCGCTAATTTTAAAAATAATTGTGACGATTGGTGTAGAATAAAAATGAAAAATACGCGTGATCGCATCGCAGCAATGAGTCGAAGGATATTCCAACTGAGTCCGAGTAACGTTATGAAGAATTTTTCTATTTTGTACTTGGATTGAAATTCGTTAATGAAAAAATACTTTAGAGAGGATTTAATTTACTTGAAAAAGAGCAAGTACTTTTTACTATTATACACAACATTCATAACACATTTACATCGAAATAATGAAACCATTAAGGCACCCCCTCAATGGTTTATGCGAGAAAAAATTTGGTTTGCATGATTTTTTAAAAGTAAAGATTCCTTCACCATTTTTGAGACTTAGTGTATTTTTTATTACTACTTTTGCCTGTCACGTGGTATTTTTTTTATTGATTTTTAAAAATGGCGGATTTTATGCATTTTCGAAATTGGCATAACGTATAGCTAAAAAACTAACCGAACAATTCTGATGAAACTCGGTATGAATCTGTCTAACCTTATTGTCCAAAACATGACCCTAAATGGTTTATGAAAATTAAAAAAGTAAGTATTTTTACATTGCAAAATGTAGCAGTTATTTCAAAAAATTCAATCTTTGTGTTTCAAAGCGTACGATTTCATCGATTTTCAACATTTCCCACTTTTCCTTGGTTCATATCGTGCGTATGAGTGTTAATGAGAGAAAAATCTTCGTTGGTTATTTTTCAGATTAATCCCGCCGGCGCTACGTGTCACGCCGTCTGACCACATCCGCCGCAATCCGCTTAGAAGACCACGCCATACGTCCGCCATTTTTTATGACTAATAAGAAAATACTATTTAACAGCCAAAAGTAGTACTAAAATATAACCTAAGTCCCAAAAATGGCGATGAAATCTTCACTTAAAAAAAAAATCAGCAATTTTTTGCTCGCCTGAAGCTATCTCCCCCCTCAATATTAATAAACATTATTATGTAATTATGATACGTAACCTTACCTGCAATAGCGGACGTGCGGGCGGTGCGCAGCGCCGTAAATTTTCCATATTAAGCAGCGTTGGCCCCGGCCGTTACTTGGATGGGTGACCGCTCACTGGTTTGCGCGCCGACAACCGAGCGGGCCGCGGGTTCACTGACTTTCCGATGCCAACACGACTGAAACTCGGTAAAATAAAGCCGCCTGTATCGACGCAGGTTTTCCGCAGTTTCCCTGTGCCCTCGTGCTAAATGGCGACACGGTAGTGCGTTAGGAAAGAGTCGCTGTGGGCAACAATCCGGGATGGGATCGTAAAAGCCCCCAAGTGCATAACAAGGAACATTGGAAATAAAAGAAACGCGATATGGAGGTAATATTTGTACCACGGACTGCTCGGAGCCGAGGTGGCTAAACATTGGAATCAGCGTCTAATCTGAACTACCCATACGTTTATAAAATAACAAGTGTCCAAAGTTAAATAAAACATTTTAGCATTTAAAATGCTAAAATGTTTTATTTAACCCAAACAAACCCTATATGTTTGTTGAGGTAGGCTGGGTATAGGGGTCTGAGTTAGCTGGATGTCACACGAACGTAACGGTACCCCCACTCCGCTTCCACCGTGTTGTAGTAGAGTGGGGGGAGCTGCGACATGCTGAATGCCTGTGATCGGTTAAAAAGTGCCCTCTCCCACCCGATTTTAATCTTATATTAATTAAAAATTTATATTTCATACTACTAATACATTACAAAAATTATATAGCAATTATTATACAAACTCAAACCAATTCAAACAAACAAACCGAAACAAACCCAATTATATACCTCAATGTGTCAATGTTTTTTGAAAAATAACAAAAACCGACTCATATTATTTGCATGTACCTGTTTTTTATTACCCGAAAAGTCTGATTACATTTTCAATGTCATGAAATAGTTGCACTTTGTGTAACATCTGTAGATTTTTCAATCGACCCATACCAAAAATGCAACTTCGAACGAAGACAAGTAATGACAAATTGAAATCATACTCAATATTTTTTATTAGCCAAATCGATATTCTCCAACTGACCTCTGAGCCATTGCATGTTTAATTAAGCAACCATCTGTTGCTTGGACAAAAGACAGCGCCCGTGGAACCCGAGATTTGTATCTAAATTGAAAAAAAAAACAAATTAAACGAAAAATAAGCTCGCGAATTGCGTAATTTATAAGTCGTCAACAACGATCGATCATCGATAATCGTAAGGTACACGGGCCAATATCGAACACGTAAATCGCAGCTATATCAGCTACGAACGTTATCCTTACGACTCTCGAAGCCCCGTGGGTGGTACATGTCGGAGGCGTTGGCAATATATATATATATATATATATATATATATATATATATATATATATATATATATATATATATATATATATATATATATATATATATATATATATATATATATATATATATATATATATATATATATATATATATATATTGCCAACGCCTCCGACATGCACATATAAATCGAACACCTGCGGTATAGTCGAGGAAACTGTGATATGCATCTTCAATCGTAAATCGTGACGGTCGATCCCGAGCTCCTTGCCCAAAACGTCCGTCCTACAGACCGATCGTAATCTACCGAGCGTGCATACACAAAGACTCGGCAATCTAAAGGATATCCGACAAGGAAACGGCTCCTGAAATGACAGCACATTTTTTTTCACGCCACGTAAATTGGTAATTATAAAAATGCGAAATATTTCGATACTAGCTTGGGCCTGCGGCTTCACTCGCGTTTTACCGGTTGAAATACTTATTCTGACTACCTGGTTTACAGTTTTTTATAATTTACGATTATTTATTTATTTATTTATATTCCACATACACTGACTTCTTGTCTCTTACATTTTTATTATAAGTCTAGATAGATTGAGTATTTTCTTACGAAAATTTCAACGGAAATCACATTGTTTGATCTTAACTTTACTAAATAAAAAGTACCAAAATGAAACCTTTGAATTTTGAACGATACGTTATTTTCTGAAAGGAGTTTTCTAAAATTAAAATTTAATCGATCTTACAAAATGTCATTGTACACTACATTTCGCGTTTTTCTTTCTTCCCAGTCGGTTAAGCGATCTGTCCACTTTGGAGCCACGAAAAAAGGCTATTTTCGGGATTTTTTTTGAGGATTTTATAAAATATATGAATATAAAAGTTGTTGGGCTTGATGGATAAAGTTTTGAAATACAATAAAAAAAATTTCATTCATTTTTATTCATCTTTAAGTACAAAAACCATGGTTTAACGTAACGCCTCAAAAATAGGTGGGCTAGGTAGCTCCATCACAACTCGGCAACGGCTTGTCTGAAACAAAAAAATCATAGTCCATTAGATTCAGTATGACACCAGCTACAAAATGACCCTCGGATATAAAGTTTTATTGAAAAATAAAAAAATGGCAGATGAAAAACGAAAAATGTTTTTTTAAACGCGTTTTTCGCAGTTTTTTCGCAAAAAAAGAGTAAAAATCAAAATTTGAAACCATCGAGGGTCATCTTGTTGCGAATCATGCTTACATATGTGGTTCAAATTTCAGAGAATCGGTTTATTAGTTTTAGAGATACGATGGAGCTAGATTTTGAAAACGTTGTTTCGAGAAGACGCGTTTGAAGTTTATACTATGAAAAACTTTTGCCTAAACTCAATCGGCAATTCTTGCACCGTACACAATCCCTTCTGATTGCTTATCATCGTCGATGTCTTCAAGTCTTGCTTGCTTACGATTTTTTGAAATTTTCAAAATGGACTGTTCCCTTAAAATGAAAATATTTTCTCGGTTGGTTACTCTAGAGTAGGCGACACAGACCTGACCATGCGAGAAGCAGGCTGTTCGTAGGTCGACTCCAGCCGCTCGTAGCGTTTGTCCTTGTGATTTGTTAATCGTCATTGCAAAGCCGACGGTTACGGGAAACTGCACTCGCTTGAATTGATAGGGAAAGTTATTGGGAATAAGTGGTATCAGCGGTATAAACACCGTCTCACCCCGTTCGCACCCCGTCAGAACTTCTCCCTCGATGACGTTTTGTTGCAAAGCAGTCAATTGCTCAACTTATACTCGTTCGATTTAAGGGGTTATACACAGTTAAAATGTTAGAAAAATCGATCTTTTAATAATTTTATTTTCGTTATGTACATATATTTAAGTACACACACAGAAAATTTCTTGTCAATCCGGCGAATATTCTCGAAGTTACACGCACATTTGTAATGACGTGTCAGAACATTCGAAAGTGCTTTTGAAACTTTAAACGCGTTTTTCTCAAAACTGTGTTTTTAAAGTTGGCGAGCAAGATTTCTCGAAAACGGCTGAACCGATCAGTCTCAAATTTTAACCCAATCGTTTCAAGTTTTTTTTTTAGTAATTGATCGAAGGTTTTTGCTCACCGATAAATATTTTCCGTTTTATAAACAATTTAAAGCCTCAATTTTTGTCAAAAATCGATTTTTTTTAGAAGCCGCCATTTTGTCAAAAATTATTATTTTGCTTATTCCTTCGATCAATTACAAGATAATCCATTATATTAACGAAATATTTTTGGTTTTCTTCATTTTAGATGATCCAGTCCAGAGATATCGTGCTCACCGCAAGACGCCTTTTTTTAGAGGTGCTCCCGGAGATCAGCTATAGCAGCTTACAAAATAATTATTTTTACAAATGAAAAATGTAAAAATACAGTTAAAAGATACCATAATATGTGTACAAATTTTTACGTTAATAGGTTTAAAGGTCATCTCAAAAAAAAATTCTTCCAAGATCGATCTTTTTGGGCCTCCTGACCGTATATAACTCCTTAAGGGGTGAGATGCAGTCAGAGGCGTGAAAAAACGAGCATTTTCAATAATTTTTTTTATAGTAATTAAGTTTGTTTTCCAAAAGAGGTTACACAGACTTTTTATGTTATATTTCAACTTGACTTGTACAAATTTTCAAAGAAAAATATTGATTATTTATAAAACTATCGCCATCTTTGTCGGACCCCCTTCGGCATGCAGTGCTTTGCGGTGGCCATCATAAAATTTTACTGGATCATGTGAAATTAAAAAAAAAACAAAAATCATTAGTTTAGAAATAAATTTAGTCCTTAATCAAAGCTTTTTGTTAAAAAATTAACAAAATGGCGGCTTCCGACGAATAACTTTCGATTTTCGACCAAAAAATCTCTCGTTTATTGTTAAAAAAAATAGAAATTTTCAACAACAATGAAAATCCTCTGATTAAGGACTAGTTTTTAATGCTATCAATAAGCACACCAAATTTCATCAAAATCAAAACGCGTTTAAAGTTTTTCGATGTGGATACGGTATTATATGTTCGTAACATTTTGACTTCGATGGATGAAGCCAAACTTTTTTTATGTATTTTGATCCGCCGAATCCGAATATCACCATTTTTTGCCGAAAAGTCGACCATCCAATTGTTTATAGCCAATTGTTAAAACAGTTTGTCAAAAAATTAAAGTTTTTCGAGATGAATTATTTTTTTTTTATATTTTGAGCAATTGTAAAACGAAAGTAGTCCTTATAAAATTTTGCTAAAGTTCATAGTTTTTGAGTAATAAATTTTTGAAAATTTCTGAAAGAGTTTTCCAATTTTACACTTGATTTATGTATAGATATACTAATTAAAACGTAACTTACATCGAATCATCAATTCCTGGGCCATACTAGGGCCCAGGAATTATGGCCCTGGGCCATAATAGGGCTTCTGCCGATGTGGAAGCTTCCAAAAGATCAATTTGTTGTCGTCTTCGGAGCATTCTGCCTTCGGGGGTCGCCCCTTCACTACTTGTGGGATATCCCGGAAACTAATCATCGGATTGACTTGAAATTTTCAGGGAATACTTTCGAAACATCATACTTCAAGAAGATGTTATTAAGAAATTCGATTTTTTTTAAATTCTGACTGCATCTCACCCCTTAAACGAAACATATACCTTTCCCTTCGCGCTATTTTAAACTATGCAACAGAGAAAATCATATTTAATTCGGTTCAGTAGTTTTTAAGTGATGCGAGGACGAAGAGACAGACAGACACGCAGTCTTTACTACTTCATTATAAATATAGATTGAATTTCGCTCCGATATTGAGTTATTCTTCGGATTTCAATTTTCGATTTTCCACAATTCCTTTCTTCGTACAGAAGCTGAATACTTGTAAACAATATTTTATATTATTTGTACAACATTTAAACAATATTTCAAATAAAATATTGTTAAAATACCGATCGATCAAAATATCGATATAAATTAATGTTTATACATTATTTTGAAAACGTACCTCTGTACGCCCTTCCACGCGAATCGAGCAATCATGAAGAAATGTCATAAAAAATGTTTGCGATCGTTTCGAGGTTCGCGCCGAGTCTCATAAACATCGATAATCCCGCAAGGGACTCGTATATTTGGAAATGAAGGAGAATCAATATTTGTCGTCGTTGAGTACAAAAAAGCTCCACGAGGAATTTGATGCGCGGTGCTGAAGTGCCGTTTCCCGGACAACAGGAACCTCCATACGACAAGAGTCCAGACATCTCTTCCGGTTGCCGATAGCGCGGCCCTCGGCTCGAAATAGATACGTGTGCGAAGAGAAAAACGAAACGAGCCCATGCACATAACGTTGAAGGAACATATCGAGCAACGAGGAAGGTGTGGGAGAAGCGCCGAGGGCGTATGTGATTTTTAACTGTCGATTGAAGAACTGATAAGATCGAGGACTAGACCGATCATCAGCGAGCCGAGGATAAACACGCAACGCTCGCATGTGAAGTTCAGTACTTCCGCCACGTAATCCCGATCTGTCGTATTATCGTTTTTTTCATCTCTGCACACATTCAAGGCTTAACTTTACACACAGCGATTCTATTTGTGGCTCGACAACTCGAATCGTTTTTTCTTCCCTCCGCGAGATTACGGTGTCGCGTTGTGATGTGGGATTGCCCGCAATCAAAGCAATCTGGTTGAAATCTTTGAAAATATCGATTTTTCGCTTTCGATGGATTCTCCGAAACATTCTTTCGAAACATACTCCGAAAATGTCAAGTCGATGCGTCAAAAATTGAGGAAGTTATGGGCGTTTATAGGTAGGTTCCGCGAACTTCAAAGGCGTTTTTGTCAAAATTACGTGTTCAAAACCAGTGACGACGATATCTCAAAAATCACCGATCAACTCCCAATTTTACAAGCTTCTTTTGCATATCAAAGAGCAGTGCTTGAACGAAGGATGTTTTTCCGATGCATTGGGTAAACCGACCACCCAGGTAGGGAATCAAAAGGCTGACGATGGAAACAAACTTGTGCGAGCCTTGTTTTACCGAGCCTGAGTGAGACAGACCTGGGCCAGGTTTCATTCCATCGTTTGGAGCAGCCTGGAACCAAGACTGGCTGCTTAGCCTAAACTCAGGGTTATTTCAAGCTTTATTCAGCCAGTGAATTTTAAGGCTAAAAAATCAAGGCTGGATGCAGGCTTGTTTCAGGTTGTGATAAAATAAAATAAATTTTAAATAATATTTTTTCTGTACTTTTACGAAAAAAAAAAATTAGCAATAAATTTGTCGGGTGCGAAGGCACGAAAAACGAAAGCGAAGGGGGCAGCTCAGAACATTTAAACATATTCTCTTATCGATATTTATGAGGTACATAAAAAAGTTTTTTTCTCGTCACATACACATTTCGTATATACTCACTCTCTGGGGTTTGCGTACACTCTATGTATTACGTGTCCCATAAACAATAAATAAAATAAAGTATTGTGTTTAAAATATTTTATATATATTTTATAACAAATAATATAATGAATAATAAATATATATAATAAATCAAATGAATTCTTTACAAATTTATTAAATTTATCCCAATGTAGAATATAGAAAACTAAAAAACCGGCCTCATATAGCCTCGAGAAGAGTTTGGGATAAGCCTGGTCATAAATGCTCGTGAAGGCTTCATTAAGGCTCGTTTTGAACCTTGTTGTTTCGTCGTTTCAGGCTTAGTACAGGCTTTTCTACCAGCCTTTGGTCAAGCCTGTGTGCAACAGCCTGAAACCGCGTTATCATTCAGGGGTTCAGCTAGGCCTGAAATCAGGCTGGTGCTCAGCCTGAATAAAAAAATTTGAGCCTTGTTTCAGAGCTTGGCGAGCCCTTTTTTCATCGTCAATTCCTACCTGGGCAGTGAAGGGACGAATAACGACACTGTAGGATTCAGATGGACTTTAAGGTAGTACGTGCACGAACCTCCTCATTAGAAAAAAAAATGATTTTTTTGTATGCTGTAGTAGAGGCATAAAAAATGACGTCCGCGAAAACTCTGCAGGCCTTACCGGCTAAATACAATAGTAATTAATTCACGAAATCAATGCATTTAACCCGCACCATATAGGAAATCCGTGCGGATCGAACTTTGGAACGGAAATAATAATAGTTCCCGGTGAGATCAGAGCTATGCGAAAAGCGACGAATAACAAGAAAACTGTCGCGGTCACGTATGTTCCATAAAAAATATTGTTTACGGGACATTTCGAGCAGATATCATCGATTCAATCGACTCATTTTTGCGTTCGCTAGCCGCGTCTGCCATCTCTCTTGTTACAATATGCACATTACACATACACTACAACACACGATTACACATACGGTAAACAAACACATGCTTAACATGTATCGAAAGCACCTGAATACAGCGTTGCCACGAATATTGCCAGAATTATGAAATGGCGACCTGTGACAACTCAAGTCAAATCTGATTGCGATTTTACTTCACTTTCCACCCCCATGGAAATTTATGTATGTAAAATATATGCAGAAAATATATGCTACATATATATATATATCAGTCGCATATATAGTGACGAAAAATAGAATAATACGTATATATTCAGTATATATGCACCAAATATATCACGCATATATGACTCATATATTTTCGATATATTTTTCTGACCAAAACATATATGCTACGTATAAACACTATATGTGATGCATATATGAGGCATATACGACGCATACATTTTCGATATATTTTCAATCAATTTTTTTATCAGAAAAATATATCAAAAATGTATGCGTCATATATGACTCATATATGTGTCATTTATGCGTCATATATGACGCATACATTTTTGATACATATTCCTGACAAAAAATATATGCTGTGTATAAACACTATTATAGTTAAACTTAATAAAACTTAAAACTTAAACTTGAAAAAACTTAACTTACAGTTAAAGTACGCTATTACATATAAACACTATATACAGATATGCTACGCATATCTGTATATATGTGGCATATATATACCATTTATGCAGTATATATGTGGTATGTACGCAGTGTGTATGCAACATATATGCTAAATATATGTGGTATATATGCAGGGTAAATGCTACATATATCATTGATATATGATACATTGATATACAGTGATACCACGCATATACATCTCATATATAAAAACGTTAAGAAAATTAGAATTTAGCACATATATACAGCATATATTTTCAATATATGGCATACATTTCACATATATTACAATTATTAATAAAATAAATTTGCAGTATATTTTTGCGTATATAAATTTCCATGGGGGCAAACTATAATACAAACAGTTATCACATGCACTTCTCAAATAATTATTTTCTGTGTCATGTTTATTATTATACCCAAATGCATTATATTTTGCTTTTTTTCAGATTCGATAATTTATAGATTTTCTGTTGACTAGTCAATCCGCTTGTACTACCTCAAAATGGAAATATTATCTAAACGAATGTTTCAATGACTATAGCTGTCAAAAGGTATTATTCTGATAGCAGAATAAAAATTCGAAGTACTTGCAAGAAATAATATTGGAAGATCAGTAGCGAAATGACTACATCGCCAGTGAATTAACGAAATTACTGATTTTCGCAGGTACTTTTCTAGACGCGGTTAAAAAAAAATGACGCATTTATTGATAACATTTTTTTTTACAGATCATTTATGCACATGGTTAAGTATATGTAAAAAAACTCAGAAATATTAACAAATGGCAGAGATATAACATAATAAAGCAATGTATTTTTTTTGCGCGCACGTTGACGGTGAAAATTATTGGCGTCGATGTGCGTGTCTAAAAAAATGAACATATTTATAATAACATAATGAATGTATGTTCAGTGTGAACCAATAATATTATTAAAAAAAATTATTATTATAAAAATTCGAAAGTTAAAATTTTTTTACTCGATTTTCTGTCGGTATTTTATTTTTGATATGTTTTTGTGTCATTGAAATTTTTATTTCTGTGCTTCACACGATAGGTGATGATACTAAGAATATGTTGTAAAAATTTCAAAGCGATATGAACCTTTGTTCAAGAGTTAGAACTTTCACAAGGTTCAAAAAAGTGAATCGTGGAAAAACGGCTTTGAAATTGATGGTCGGACGCGCCGCGCGGTATCTATTGTAAATGCAATTTTACCTTATTTTCGGAATTTTCGGAATTTTTTAATTCTGTGAAGCTTAAAATATTCCTAACCGTTCAGGCTAATGGAATCAAAAACAAATTAAAATTAAAAATTTTGAAATTTTTCGCGTATATAGGCCTTAAATGCTAGATTCGGAGATCACTGTGTTGCACAAAAATTATAATGTTCTTATACATATGAGTATTATACTCGTTATCACGATTGCGTAGAAAATACACACATCTTTTTTGCATCTTAACATGGGATTCTCAATTTAAGGGGGCGCCAAATTGTTGTTTGAAAAAAATTTGTTTCACTGAAGCGTCCTAGCTGCTAAGCCCTTTAGTGGGTTTCAATGGCCTCATGATCCTAGCCATCGATAATAAAACTGCCTATGAGACGAACTTCGTTGAGGTATTCCTTTGAGCGTCTTTTGAAAAACTGCTCATCTTATAGCTCAATAGGTTATTGATCGATCTGGCTGAAATTTTGGCAGGTTTCTCACTATAAGATTATTGGAAGGATATACCTAAAGTTTTAAGGTTATCGCGTAAATAAATTACTTTTTGGGGTAAAAATTGTCGAGAAAATGGTCAAAAATATGAAAAACTGATTACAAAGCCTACTTAATTTTTAATTTTATACTTTTTAATATTTTTATAGGTATATCCTTCCAATAATGTTATAGTGAGAAACCTCCCAAAATTTCAGCCAGATCGATCGATATCTTTTTGAGCTATAACATGAGCAGTTTTTCAAGAGACGCCTAAAGGAAAACCTTATAACGCCGCCATTTTGTTTTTCTTAAAAAAGAACAATGTAATACTTAAAGTTGTAATAAGATAATGTCAAAATTTTTAAATGATGCGATTACATTGTCACCTTTAAAAAATTCATTAAAAAAGATTCATTTTCGGGCGTTTAAAAAGATTTCCCCCCTTAATCTCAAATGCTGGAGGGGCGCCGATGTCAAGTTTTGGCCCGGCTCGGAAAAATCGTAGAACCGGGCCTGTCTATTTCTTACCTTTTATTACGATTTATTTTAAAAATTTGTAAAAAATCAAAGATCGATTCTTTCTCAAGCGATGAAAGTAATACTTAGCCTCAAAACATACAAAAACTATTGTTTTTGTGTTTAGAACAACTACTGTGCACAGCCGTATCGTAACTAAGTTGCGCGGTGTGCAAGTATCACAAGCTGGAAAAATTTCGTGTGGCCCCGAAATTCGATATTAAACTGGAAAATTGGTTTTAACGACGGCTGTGATTTTTTTTTGCTAAATTATAGTAATTCGAGTTTTTTTCGACAATTCTTTACTGATTTTGAATATAAATCAGCTTTTGTCCATTCACTGGTCGGTTTACCCTAGTTATTTTTCCATCAATGAAAATAGAGCATTTCTTTCACCTAAAATCGATACTTTCACTTTAGACTGCGGTGTTTTTCCTAAAAAATTTATTTTTATTCAAATCCATATTTTATCAAAGCCTTCGTCCGAGCACTAGATAACTGTATGCAAAAAATAGATGCGTTTGATTTGTTTCATTTCAGATTATTTGTTTCCGAGCAGCAGTGGTCGCCGCGAAAGACATTTTCGAACAGCGGTCTGCACAAACAATTGTATCTACCACACCTATCAATATTTTTCAATACAAAAATTGTAGAAGATAATTGAAACCATACTCTTTAAAGTAGAAAACAAAAAGAATAACCTGCACTCGTTTGTACAGAAAAAAATCACGAAAACTCCTCTTTTTCCGGTCACGAGATAGGTGTAATCCGTTAACGGGTTAGGCTACTGTGACGACCCAAAAATCGGGCTTATTTTGAAAAAAATTATTTTCAAGGAATAAGGTAGATGATTGAAAAGTCACTTGGACATTTATTTGTATGTACATTAGCAAAATTGTGTACGAAATGTTATTTAAAAATCTTAATAATTACAGAAGTTATGAACAATCCCGCGAAGGACCTTTGAACGTGAGGGGCTACCTGATTTATGCCATCAGGTTGATCCGACACAAAAAAATGAATTTTTTTTCTCAAAATAGATAAAATTAGCTAAGATTTAGGGCGGGATGTACATTTACAACGATAAAAAAATCGATTCCTTTTCTTTCTTCAAACGATAGAACTATGTAGGTAGAATATTTTCTCAAAGTTTCAAAGCGAAATTCGAAAAACTTCAAACGTTACAGCCCGTCAACGCTGTGCCTCACCGCTCGGATTCGGAGCGGGCGTGAACTTCAAACGCGTTTTTCTCAAAACTGCATTATCGAAATTGGCATGCAGGATTACTCAAAAACTATTAAGCCTAAGCCTTAATAACTAATTAAGATTGAGTTGAAACTTGGTAGAAATATTGAACAATATTGGTACCTTCTATTTGACGAGAATTGTTTTTGAAAAATTGGAAAAAAACGACTTCTTTAACCCTTAACAGTCATCAGGGTTGGATCAACCCCAGCCGTTTTTCGACCTTACAGAATCTTTTTTTCGACATTTTTTTATATTGAAAATTACACGACTTGAAAATAATCGGCATGGTCTTACACACAAGGGTTGAAAATGCATTGTAGGTTTTTTTTTCAATTTTTCAATTATTTATGACTCTCCAAAGTGAGTGGGGTTGATTACACCCCCAACGTCACAATCTGGAGGTGTGGCTGACAAGGGTTAATCCACATTTTACAGAAATGTTGCATGAAATGTTGATTTTTTTTTGTAAATGCGTGCCATTTTCTTTATTTTGCATTTTCTTCATTTTCGTTACCGTCACATGGAAACTATACATGTTCTATGTGAAAAAATGTTTGAACTTTTTTGCAAATCAAAGTCTACGAGAAGCTAAACTGTACGCCGATCCGCGACTTCCGCGCGCCGCCATTTTGATGATGAATTAAATTAAAAAAATTGTTTTGTATACTTAAATATACTATTAAAGTATACCTAAAGTTTGATAATTGTAGAATAATTATTTCTTACACTGAGAAACGAAAATCGTTGAATGCGCAAAATGCATTTTGTATTCTCGAAATTTAGTTGTTTTAACAGTTGCTCAGACATGCTAAATAAGCTACAGTTCACACCACTAAAACTATCAGTTAGATTGACAAAACGTGTTTTATGCCAACCAAAATCAAGTTAAACGTATTTAAAGATATCTGAATTTTGGATAGATGAACAAATTTTTTTTTTCAGTGTAGTTTCAAAAATCCCTCAATTTTGCTTATTTTTTTCCTGTCTAAAGGTATATCCCGCCTCAACCGAGCTTTTTTTGTCATCGTGTCCAATAATCGAACAAACTTTTTTTTAATTTTTTCGATTTTTCGAGAAAACCTGACATCATGATTGTTAATAACTAATAAAAGAAAAAAATGCTAAGAGAAACGTTGGTCAATACTAAACTACTATTACACTAAAAAAGTGTGCCAAATTTCAATCCGTTCACTAGATGTCGAAAAATCCCGTGCACCATTTTCAACCCCCATAGTTTCGACAAAAAACGCGTTTAAAGTTTTACTAGCAGTTCTATAGTCGTAATCATAACCTAACCTTCAATCTGCGATTCCTGCACAATATGTTGGACCTTCCTTTACAATTTGAGTTGTCTCAAGCGACGAACGAGTGTTCGCCATTTTCACAGTAGCCTAACCCCTTAAAGGGATATTAATAATTCGGCATTCGCGGCATAGAAATATTCAGTTTACATACGGGCCGGTAGAAATAAAAACGTCCTAAAAATCTCGGAGCAACAATTTTTGAAAATATTTCAACGATCCGACTGTTATTGGGATACCAATTTGAAAGAGTGCACGAGTAAAAATAGAACGCGTCCAGCTTATCGAGGTACAAACAAGAGTCTCGAGGGGAAGAAACACAATTTTTTATCTACGAGCTCTCTCTCTCTCTCTCTCTCTCTCTCTCTCTCTCTCTCTCTCTCGGATGGATATCGAGAGTGAATTACGCGGTCGAACGGGCGTCGAGGCCCCCCCGTATCGGTTTAATCTGTAATTCCCTTATCGCCGTATCGTTTTCGTTGCGCGCCCACGCGCCAGATCGTCTTCGCGATAAGCCTTTTTATGACGTTGCCGATCACCCGGTAGTATCAATGTCCGTTGTAAATGGAACACTCGAGATCTGCGATCTGTATGGCTTTTGCGATTAATATTTGTTTTAAGGGCTCCCGTGGCCACTTGTAGTCTCTCGTCGTTTACGTTCGCCTTTCACAGCAGTCTACCCCCCCCCCCCCTTGTTCTTGTAACTCTGTGCTTCAAGAGGCTGGAATCACTCATGGACGTAGTAAGTACTTTCGAGTGAATCCATTACGATTAGGGTGAGGCAATTAGCTTGGGAAGAAGCAAAACGGTTTTGAATTCGGGTCAATATGTCGAAAAAAATTCGATTTTTAGGAAAAACAATTGATATTTCCGAAGGCGGAGCCTCATGAACCCAAACAAACTTCTGTTTTACAGTCGTTGGAGCGACCATTTACCAATCTCCCTAGTAGCTTCTCTAGTTCTTCCCTCTTTTTCCATCCCCAAATTTCCACCCCGTATAATGCTCCGGCCTTCACCAACGAGTCCATGAGTTGCAACCTATATTTCAGTTCGTCTGTTTTTGCACTTTTCAGCACCCCCTACACGCATTTTCTGCTTCTCTTGCCTTCGTTGCCACTGTATTCAGGTGTTTTGTCATTGAGTTTCTGGATGAGAACCAAAATCTTGAATAATAAAACTCCTTTACTACCTCTATTTTCTTGCCTTCGAGTTTCCAATCCTCTAACCCATTATATTAGGTGTAGTGAAAAGAAATCTATTATTTTCGCAATAGATGGCTTTAGTCATCTGTATCTCGCGTTGTATAAGTGCGATCGGATTACGCTAAATGGCGTTAGAAAGATAAGATTTCATACTAAAATAAACATCTTAGACAGTTTTGTAATTGGTTGACTCAATATTATTTGAGCGTGCGTCAAAGATGGCCACGAGCAAAGTGACAATACGCCATATTTTACAGTTTTCCTTCGATAAAAGCGAAAACGCAAGCCAGGCGGCTGAAAATGTGAGTAGTGTTTATGGTCCTGATACTGTAACAGCCAATCACGCGCAATTTTGGTTTCGTCGATTCCGTTCCGGTAATTTTGATGTCAAAGATGCACCACGCTCTGGAAGGCCAATTGTCGAAAATGTCGATAAAATAATGGAAATCGTCGAGTCCGACCGTCATGTAAGCACTGTTTCGATTGCACAGGAGCTAATAATTGTACAAAAAACCGTTTGGAACCACTTGAATAAGGCTGGATACAAGAAGAAGCTCGATGTATGGGTGCCACACGAGTTAACGCAAAAAAACCTCATGGACCGAATTACCATCTGCGAATCGCTGCTGAATCGCAACAAAATCGACCCATTTCTGAAGCGGATGCTGACTGGTGGTGAAAAGTGGGTCGCTTACGACAACTTCAAGCGAAAACGGTCGTGGTCGAATCGCGGTGAGCCGGCGCAAACGGTAGCCAAGCCAGGATTGACGGTCAGGAAGATTTTGCTGTGTGTTTGGTGGGATTGGCAGGGAATCGTCTACTATGAGCTGCTCCCCTACGGCCAAACTCTTAATTCGGACCTGTACTGTCAACAATTGGACCGTTTGAAGGAAGCAATCGCCCAGAAGCGGCCAGCTTTGGCCAATAGGAAAGGAATTGTGTTCCATCAGGACAACGCTAGGCCACACATCGATAGTGACTCGCCAGAAGCTCCGGGAGCTTGGTTGGGAGCATCTTATGCATCCACCTTATAGTCCGGATCTGGCACCACGCGATTACCACCTGTTCCTGTCTATGGCGAACGATTTTGCTGGTGACACATTCGCCTCAAGAGAAGCTTGTGAAAATCGACTGTCCCAGTGTTTTGCCAATAGGGACGAGGGTTTCTATGAGAAAGGTATAATGAAATTACCTTCAAAATGGCAACAAGTTAACGATCAAAACGGTGCATATTTTACCTAATTCGGATCATTCTAACTATGCTAAATAAAGTCTTCAATTTCATGCAAAAATAATGGATTTATTTTTACTACACCTTATATGTTTTTCAAGGAGGTTCTTCAAGGCTGAACCCTTCGACTGCACACTGGGTCATTTTGACCCCATTTTTTTCGACTGAGTGTATCGCAAAATGGGGTAATCTATTCGGCCGCAGTGCGGCGCTCGAATGTTCCCTGACTCCTACTCTATAGGTGGACACTCGGCCCCCATCCTACATCCTGATTTTTTCCATTTTTCACTATCCCGAAAATGCTCAAATTCAAATCTCCGAATAAATATACTTTTTGGAAAGACGGTCCACATTGTCTTGATCTCGTATCTACAAACCTTCCTCTCTAAAAACCTCAGACGACACTAAAAAATATGGAAATATGGATAAATAATAAGGATCCGCCGTTTGACAAAAGATGGCCCCACCAGGAGGTTGTGGTTGGAATTGTCAGATGTAAAACGCCATTTCGTAAGATTGGACATCTGGCAAGACCATAACCTCGAAATTTAGCGATTTTGTATCAGCGACACATAATTTTTTTTTGTGCGAAAATGTCGAGTTTTGAGCCGAATAAGCGTCATTTGCGGGAACTTTTGATTTCCTTCCGCCGGCCTTCCACTACGTTCTTTGTCTTCGAAGTCAAGCTCACCGTTCTTAAACTTTTGAAACCACGGACAACCACTTCCCTCACTTAAGGTAATCCTATCGCTTCACACTAGTCGCACACTGATCATACTTGAGACTTGTACAATTTATATTAATTATTAACATATGCAAAAAAAAATTGTGATAACTAAATTTTCCATGTGTAAACTGTTTAATCGAAGTTCACATTTAATTAGAAAAATGAAAAAATAATTATTCCAACGATTCGCGCAGTATTTCGAGGTTTGATATTTGGCAATATTGGTTATATCTCCGTCTCTTTTTACTCAACCAGGCAAGTTTAACCTCCATGCTTTTCAACGTCGATCTGTCAAAACAATGTCAGTTGCGGGAAATATAAAGCATTGTATTCGGGCCACGACTGGTAAAAAGCGTGGAAAATTTGTGTCGGCGAAATATGTCGGTTAAAAATGAAATATGTGTGAAAATTCGAATGAGTGAGATGAGGTTAGGACTACAGTCAGCTGTTGCCTTGCTGTCACGTCTCTTCATCGTAGCAAGTGGTAATAAATCCAATACCGGAAGTTCAAATTAAACTTGGTATCTCATAAAAATTAGGTCAATAAGCGTAATTTTTTCTGAGAGCACTGGATTACTACAAGTGTTAAGTATGTAAATCTGATTATTTTTAAGAATCTGACGGATTCCCACTATTATATACACTTTTGTAGCGACCGGAAATTGCGTTTTTGTATGTCGTCTCGGAATTCCTTCACAAAAATACGCAATTTTAATATTTCTTTTCTCTGTAATTAGGTCGATAAACAACCCTGACATTTTACAGAGATGATTATTCATATATTTAGTGAAGCTGAACAAAAAATTATGAAAATCCTATGGATTGAAGCCTGATTAGGACTACCTTAATGCAGCCTCACTATATGCTTCTACGAGCAATCGAGGCGCCTCAGCTGCAGATTTCTTCAAATTAAAGAAGTCATAAATCAAAAGTTCCCGCAAATGACGCTTATGCGGCTCAAAACTCGAAATTTTTGCACGAAAAAAATGATGTGATGCTGATACAAAATCGCTAATATTTCAAGGTTATGGTCCTGCCAGATGTCCAACCTTACGATATGACGTTTTACATCTGAAAATTTCAACCATAACCTCCTGGTGGGACCATCTTTAGTCGAACGGCGGAGACTTATTTGTACTCCCAATAACTTTGCAATAAAGGTAATCAATAATCATTCTGCAATTTAAAAACAATATTCAGCAATCCGATAATGAATTTAAAAAAAATGTGAAGTCAATAATCTTTATGAATATCAATTTCGAAGTCGGATCCCGTCGCCTGGAGTCGCTTCTTTCAAAATTTCATTACCGTTACATCTCCCTGTGAGACTACGTCACACGAAGTGTGAAAAATGATGAACTGATAATTTTCCCATTTCTCCTTGAAATTCCTTTCACTCATCGACGTTGAGAATCGATAACGTCGAATATTTATCATTCTTTCGATATCTCCACGCAACAATCGCGATCTACGATCTTCGCTCTCAATTCCCATCAACGACGAGGGCCAATTTTCCATGGGTGTCTCAAAAACTGCTGCGAAAAGATATTTAAAAAAATGACGCTGTCTCATCTCCGGGGCTTCCACGGCCATAAATATAGACGTCAAAATGGACAGTTCGTCGCGGTCAAATATAAATTATCGCCAGGAAGGAAATACTATTAATATCTCTCTTTATTGAACGTCGTCACGAGGCTCGTCGCCTTCGAGATAAGCGACGACATTAACGCGGAAGAAAATGTAGGATTGTCCGTAATAAAAGACGATCGAATTCGTCATTGATGTTGCCGCAAGATCTCCGAGGTTTCTCGGAAAAAAAAACAAGAAAAACATACGATCGATAGACGATCACAAGGTGCCGTGTGTCGTCGACCGTTGTGATGACGACAGCGTCGAGTCTTTCTTCGCAATGTTGAGCAATCGAGGCTCCGATTCATCTTCGTTTCTCGTAACGAACATCTCGACAACGCAAACCCGCGTACTCGTCGTTTCTCCGAGGGCTATTATCGTCCAATTATTATTTTTCTGACTCACTCGCGATCCTGCGTCGCCATGAATATCCTGATGGTCGAAATCGCCCTGGTCACTCGTGCACGAATCATACCAGGAACGGAATAAAATATATCTCGTTACAGGAGCGATTACGATTGACGTTACGTCGCGGTATGAATTATCCACCGGGTACGAATCAACTCGATTGTTCCAACCGAGTCAATACTGCAGAGTGAAATGGAGAATTCTAATGAAAGTTATTTTCGTTGAGGATCTTTCGGATTACGCAAGTTCGTGGAAGCGTCACGCTTTCCATGCACAAAGAGCAATGAGATTGGACATAAAGGAAAATGTACGTATTTCCGGGCTCGGAATTTTCGATCGTTAATGAAATTTCGACGAGCGGAATGGAGAAAAATTGTACCGGTTTTTACACGGTGCCTGAACATTATTGGGAAGTCCGAAGCTTACATATTTTTCATTTTCTTAAGGCAGTACTAGCGGATTGACTAGTCAACAGAAAATCTATAAATTATCGAATCTGAAAAAAGCAAAATATAATGTATTTGGGTATAATAATAAACGTGATGCAGAAAATAATTATTTGAGAAGTGCATGTGATAACTGTTTGTATTATAGTTTGGTAAGTGAAGTAAAATCGTAATCAGATTCGACTTGAGTTGTCACAGGCCGTCATTTAAGGCGTTACCCCCACTTGTAGCGCAAAAAAGGCCTTTTTCATGATTTTTTTTAAAGAAAACTACACAACTTTTTTAATTGATCAATATACCATCTTAAAGAACACATCTTGAAGAACTTTTAGTAATTTTATTATTGAAAAATATTACATTGTTTAGTGGCAAATGGCCGTCAATGAAATAATGTTTTTATATACACGGTATGCGGTGACCAACATTGCGGCGAAGTGGATCATCTGAAAAAAAAATGCGGATGGATTTAGTCAAATGTAAGTATAAACTAGTCTTTAAACGAAGGATTTTAAAAAATACTCATTTTTCACAAAATGGCCGATGTCAACGTTAATGGTTCGATTTTAAAGAAAAAAAAACGGCCGTTTTTTGGCTATAAAACGGCAATTTTTTTTTCGAAAATAAAAATCGAACGATTAAAGACTACATTTTTATGTATTAAATAAGCCTGCAAAATTTCAAGAAGATCGGTTCATTAGTGTTCGAGTAATCTTGGTCACCGACTTCAGAAATGCCATTTTGAGAAAAACGCGTTTAAAGTTTCAATTTCAGTTTACACGAAGAAAATATTTTTTTTTGTAAACTTACATAGAGTCATCTAGTCCGGGCCCGTTTTTATAAATTCCAGTCTATTATATGAACGTTGTGAATGCCAGGTATACGACCCTTTTCATCGAACAATGCATTGAAGGTCGGAGGGAGGGTCAAGCGCGCCAGACGGCAGACTAGCCGGTCGTTTACACAACGGATTCTTCTCTTTCAACGCTCATATCTCAGTCAATTTTGTTCGGATCGACTTGAAATTTTCAGGACATATTCTCAGATACTTTTTTCAAAATCGCAAGTGGGGGTAACCCCTTAAGGTGGAGAGTGTCCACCGTCAAAAGTCGCAAAAAAATGTCCTCTGCCGGCGGTCATTTTTCTGTTGCTTTTCCATATTTTTTTGCGTTTTTCTATTTTATAGCTGTAAATATATATATCGTTGTATAAAAAATGGGTTCCTTGTTCACAAACCGTTTGCCAGAAAAACAATCAGAATCAGGCCATTTTTTCGGCCTCTAGGTAGATGTACCCCTTTAATTAAAAAAAAACACCTTCAACTGGAAATTGAAGACTCATTCAACGAACTATGCCTGTTACGATTGATTTTATATTCGGCCTAAGATAAATATTTGAGGAGCTGGCGAAAAAAACGGACTCGTCCAAATAACGTCAAATTTTTTTCTTTCGTGTTCTTCAAGAACACCTTTATTGACTCCCAAAATATATTGCATCGAATCCTGCTCTAAAGACCTTAACATTGTTTAAAAACGGCCTTTTCAAGCAGAAACGGACTCGTCCATGGCTGGCTGGATGAAAAATGAGTAACAGATGGCCACAGTGATAATGATTTTTTTTTTATTGCATTTTTTTGAAGTATAAGTATCTGAGAATATGTCCTGAAAATTTCAAGTCGATCCGAACAAAATTGACTGAGATATGAGCGTTGAAAGAGAAGAATCCGTTGTGTAAACGGCCGGCTAGTCTGCCGTCTGGCGCGCTCGACCCTCCCTCCGACCTTCAATGCATTGTTCGATGAAAAGGGTCGTATACCTGGCATTCACAACGTTCATATAATAGACTGGAATTTATAAAAACGGGCCCGGAATAGATGACTCTATGTAAGTTTACAAAAAAAAATATTTTCTTCGTGTAAACTGAAATTGAAACTTTAAACGCGTTTTTCTCAAAATGGCATTTCTGAAGTCGGTGACTAAGATTACTCGAACACTAATGAACCGATCTTCTTGAAATTTTGCAGGCTTATTTAATACATAAAAATGTAGTCTTTAATCGTTCGATTTTTTTTTCGAAAAAAAAAATTGCCGTTTTATAGCCAAAAAACGGCCGTTTTTTTCGTTAAAATCGAACCATTAACGTTCACATCCGCCATTTTGTGAAAAATGAATATTTTTTAAAATCCTTCGTTTAAAGACTAGTTTATACTTATATTTGACTAAATCCATCCGCATTTTTTTTTCAGATGATCCACTTCGCCGCAATGTTTGTCACCGCAAACCGTGTATATAAAAACATTATTTCATTGACGACCATTTGCCACTAAACAATGTAATATTTTTCAATAATAAAATTACTGAAAGTTCTTCAAGATGTGTTCTTTAAGATGGTATATTGATCGATTAAAAAAGTTTTGTAGTTTTCTTTGAAAAAATTCATGAAAAAGGACTTTTTTTGCACTACAAGTGGGGGTAACGCCTTAAACGGTCCATCCAAAATCTGAAAACCAAACCGTTTATTCAAGTTAACAATAAATACGAGTCTTTGACGATCGTCGATTTTTAAAATATTTTTTTTAACTCCGTGGCGACGAACTGAACCTCGAGCACACAAAATTTATGAAAAAAGGTTGTCATTTTTACGTAACTGTCAAAAAATGAAGATCGATTTTGAAAAAGTGAGATCGTCAAAGACCTTTAAATGTTTCTCATCGTACTTCCTGTAAATTTAGAAACAATCCATCAGGTGATTCACGAGGTATCATGTCCATCGACTTCGAAAACAGTGTTTCGAGAAAATGGCGTTCAAAGTTTGAAGTATAGACTGTTAGAAGCTGTAGCTCATTCAATTTTACGAATATTTCAATGAAATTTTCAGGGAATATAGCTAAAAGGTAATACTATCGAATAAAAATATTTTTGGAAAATGCAATTTTTTTACCCACCTAGGTAGATGTAGCCCGTGATCGTTTCATCTGTACATGATGGTGTTTAAATTTATTCGGGAAATGCTCTGATTAAATTAAAACTATTATTGAAATTTGTTTACGCCAAAACAACAAAATGTATGGCGTAAACCATACATTTGTTTACGCCATTGCTTATTTGGTCGAACGGGAAGCGGAATTTCCGTACGTTACGATTAACCAGAATGAAATTATATAGAGCATTGCGAAACTTTCCAAACGTCTCCTTCCTACACAAATAACCCACAGGAAAATCTGAAACCGTCTGCGGCATTTTTTTCATAATGCTTTTCCTCATTAAGGGAGACTTTGTCCTTGAAATGCAGCAGGAGATGTTAGCGGCTCAACATGACAGCTAAAAGAAGAGGAGGGATGCCTCTATGGACCAGGTATTGCCGATTAGCGGTAATTATAAACACATTTGTGTAAACGCATTACACAACTTTAAACGGGGTTTTCTCGAAAACACGTTTTTAAAAATGGCTGACATTCTCCTGACCGCTGTAATTAACATATCGACCTGAAATTTGGAGAGCATACTCAGGAAATATGTCTTCACGGAATGACGGATCGGTTTTTCGATAGATACATTTTTGCATTTATTATTTATCTTTTTATGCGAAAAAAAACGGAAAAATTCGATTTTTTTTAATGCCGCCATTTTCCGAAATTTGTACTAAACGAAAAACCCATCCGTCATTCCATGACCAAAGGGTCACAGATTGATAATATGCTTTGAATTTGTGTTTCAGATCAACAAAGAGGGGGCAGTGATGTCAGCGGTTTACCTCCCGCGATTTAAGGACCTGTTTTCGCGGAGCTGCAACGGCCGCCATTTGGGTTTTTTTTTTAATGTTTAGCGTTCTGTATATCATGAATAAAAGCAAGAAAAAAACGCACTCAAAAAGCTTTACTCGTTTCCTTTAAAAAAAATAAAATGTAAACGCCTGAAATATGGCACTCCAAGGACAAAGTCTCCCTTAATGGGCCAGTCCACTTTGGAGCGACGAAAAAAGGCTATTTTCGCGATTTTTTTCAGGATTTTATAAAAGATATGAATATAAAAGTTGTTGGGCTTGTTAAATAAAGTCTTGAATTACATTTAAAAAAAATTAATTCAATTTTATTCATTTTTAAGTACAAAAACTATAGTTTAACGTAACGCCTCAAAAATAGGTGGGCTCGGTAGCTCCATCGCAACTCAGCAACAGCTTGTCTGAAACAAAAAAATGTCCATTAGATTCAGTATGACACCAGCTACAAAATGACCCTCGGATATAAAGTTTTATCAAAAAATAAGAAAATGGCAGATAAAAAACGAAAAAAGTTTTAAAAAACGCGTTTTTCCGCAGTTTTTCGCAAAAAAAGAGTAAAGATAAAAAAATTTTAACTATCGAGGGTCATCTTGTTGCGAATCATGTTTACAATATGTGATTCAAATTTCAAGAGAATCGGTTTATTAGTTTTAGAGATACGATGGAGCCAGATTTTGAAAACGTTGTTTTGAGAAAAAACTTTTGAAGTTTATACTATGAAAAACTCTTAGCTAATCTCTATCGGCAATTCCTGCACCGTACAAAATTCCTTCTGATTTCTCATCATCGTCGAGTTCTTCGAGTCTTGCTTGCTTCCGATTTTTTAAAATTTTCAGTGCACTGACCCCTTAAATCTGAGACTACAAAGACCCGTAAGATTGCATGCCAAACTACTGCGAATAAAAAGTATTATTATGCTTGAATAAAATTACACATATGGACTTAGAACGACGTAACAAGGCCTCCAATTTTTATCGCCCTGGTCACATTCTACAAGACTTCCATACTTCCTGAACGGCTTTTTTCTCTCGACCAATTGAAACCGCGGAATTATTTTTGTCTGAAATTCTACCAGAACACATAAATATATCAGAATAATGACAACAATTGTTCCGTAAACAAAATATCAACTCCACTTCGCTTATTTGATTCATCAAGATATTTTGTTTTTCCGTGATGGCTAGTAGTCTCGGGCTCAAAACATCGCAGAGGTGCCAGAAAGAAGACGCGTGGAAAAGAACGAACTTGGAGCTCGCAAGATGAACGCTGATGTAAAAATATTGTGAACTTTGAGGCCAGTCTAGCCGCGGAGGTGATACAGTTATTTGCCAAGACACGCTGTCCCTCTTGGAAAATTTATCTTCGCAGCTTTTTCCAAGCAAATATATTATACGATTACAAAAAAAATGAAACCAAGTGATAAACATCACTGTTTGTTTTGTGTCAGAATCGAGGATTATCGAACGCAAAGTTGTGTTTGATTCAATGATTGGTTCTGAGAGATCCAGTTGCTATCTGTCCACCGTGGCCGTTATTTATAGACGGAGTATTAATAAACGATATCAATCCGTCAAGATCGGACGAAATTCGAGGAAATTGTGAAACGTAATTGCGTTTTAAACATGCACGGTCGTCGATCGTTATTACTCGAAGCCTCACTTATTTTTGCGAAGTTTGCATCGTTGGAATGGTTTTTATATATATATATATATATATATATATATATATATATATATATATATATATATATATATATATATATATATATATATATATATATATATATATATATATATATATATATAAAAACCATTCCAACGATGCAAACTTCGCAAAAATAAGTGAGGCTTCGAGTAATAACGATCGACGACCGTGCATGTTTAAAACGCAATTACGTTTCACAATTTCCTATATATATATATATATATATATATATATATATATATATATATATATATATATATATTAGGGTGGTTAAAAAGATCGATTTTTTTCTCAACGGAAAATTGAAGTATGTTAAGAAAAAGAAAGTTTTGCAAAATTTGAGGATTTTAAACAATTTTTTAGTTAGTGCTCAACCGCCTTTTTCATTTTTTTTTTCATGATTATCGGAGTATTAATTTTTTTTATCTTAATGCATGAAATGTTAGTGCGTGATCCAATGTACGTCTTGATTTAATTTTGTCTGTAAAAATACAAAATTTTTATTTAAATATTATTTTTTACCATAAACCATTTGTATTTGCAGATTAAGAATAAATATATGTAATTCGGTTGTGAAAATTATATCAACCACTTGATGAACAAGAACACGGTGTTTACATCACTGAACGTCTATCAAGTATGCGTGTTTTTTTGGAGTAACATGTTGTTTCGGAGTAAGAAAACAAAGTCATACGGATTCGAGAGTTACAAACCGCGGCGCTGTTGACGCTACTGCACTTTTGTTTCTCTGACTGTCCGTGAGTTCTTTTCGCGATTCATTTGACTGTTTCCAGTAGTTGCTGTATTGAGGTACGTCACAGTACACGTAAAAATGAAAATGTAAAAAAGTTTATTCGAACGATTTGAGCTCCCGTGCAGTTTTTTGGACTTGAATCCTTCGCTTTGGGACTTTAATCAGGATTATAATACGTGCTTGATTACTTTTAAAAACATGCAAGTTGTGAACGACATAGCTGAGCGAGCCGTTTCTTTGATGAAAGATTTCAACGGTTTGATTACGAAAAACGAAGACCAAAAACAATATCTGTTGCAAGTTGTGAGCGAGCACAGAAAAACCCATCCTTTTTGCGAGAAGGGAAATTATTGTTCGGCTCGATCTTCGGAGTAATTACGTAAGTTTTTCAACAATCGCATACTGTGATCCAGAATATATTTTTTTAAACATCGTTTGGAATTATTATTTTTATTAAAACTACTTGAAATGAAAACGACCTGTTTGTGTTAACTCAGAAAATGCTACAGAGCATAAAAAGTTTTGCGAAAATTATATTATGTCTATTGGCGGGGGGAAAAATTGACGAAAAATCGAGAAAAAAAATTAAGTCGTTTGAGCACTACCTAAAAAAATGTTTAAACCTCTAAAATTTTGTATCAATTACTTTTTCATAACGTAGTAACATTTTCCGTTAAGTACAGCAGAAAAATATTATTTTTTCTTCTACTACCCATTCAAACTTCTAAATTACTCATTTCGAAAATTAGTAATTTCCTAAATAGGCAAAAAAAATTGGGCGATGAAATATATATATATATATATATATATATATATATATATATATATATATATATATATATATATATTTCTTTTCATCGCCGAATTTTTTTTTCTCATTTAGAATATTACTCAAACATCTTTTGGAATCTTTATTTGTGATCTGCGACTTAAATCTGCCGAAAACCTTTCGGATAATAGCGAAAATGAAGAAATAAAAAGATAAAGGAGAATTACCGACGGTAGTAGACGCATGGTAAAAGCTTGCAAGGCCATACGGAGGCACATTGGAAAAGGAAAAAAACGAGAATTTTCGTTGCATTCCAACAATGCAACCTTGCATCATCGTCACTTTGTGTTCGAGACCGAGGAATTTCCGAGAGGACAGCTCGAGTGTACAAAAATGTTAATGTCTTTATTATTAGGTACACGAGAGGCGATTTCCGGTGTATGTGTTTGGAGCAAACGAATCTTCAAAAATCCTCGCCGATCGCTTTGGTCATGTACTGCTTGTAGGCGGCCATAAAACGAGCGACGAACGCTTCGAGGTGAAATATCGCTTTGGAGCCGCGATGCATCCGATGCTCGTATTCGGCAGCAATCATTGCGATCTCGCCTTTCAATTCGAGGTCGCAATTTTTCACCGATTCCTGGAGCAATCCGCGGAATATGAGGTCGCAGGGAATCGCGTGTGTGAGGAGCTCGTACAGTCTGTTGCGTATATCGAGAATTTTCCTTGGAGTTTGCTCCGTGACCATCATCGCGGCTGTTTTTCTTATAAAAACTTGCCAATCCGGTTCCACGATATTTTGGTCGGGCACGAACGGGTACCTGAAATTTTATCGATCCTGATACAATACGATCGCGCGACTCGTCCATCATTTATTCAGTGGATATTTTTTGAAAACTGACAAATCGAATCAACTGAAAGATAGAATCGAAAAAAGTTTGGGAAAAATTAGAAATTGAAAAAAAAAATACGCTTCTGTTGGTGTTGGAGAGGAACTTTTTAGATTTTCCGCGTATCGAGTGATCAAGAGAAGGTCCGTTTTTAGTGGCTGTTTCATTTATAGGTTTAATTGAGAAATATTGAATTATCGGGGCGGGGCGGGGGATAAATTATTTTCTTCGCAGAGACGCGCTTGTAGCTGTCTCAATAGAAGTACCATCATGAGAGCGTGGAGAAATGTTGGTCTGCATTCACACTAACGGCGGAAAGTAGGTACGCACGATCCGCGGTTTTTCAACCAAAAGCCATCGTAAAAACTAGTTCTCAAATATATATATATATATATTTTTACATTCTAATTCGTTTAAGGCATCTGGCCACGATGTAATTAATTTTTTTTTTAATTAATTTTTTTTTCATAAACCTTGAACTGTTAATAACAATTTAAGCCATAGTACGTATTGAAAAACGCAAAATTTACCAAGTTACAGTTATTTTTCGACAGGAAGGTTGAGCCGCTGCGGACGGTCGACCGTGCGGTTCGATCCGTGTTTATAACTCGCACGGTTTAGCTCACGCAACTTTCTTTTGCGATTATCTCGAAACTACATTTTTTGGACTGGTACTATCGAAATATCGTAAACTATCGGTCCGATTGCTTTCAAATTTTTACACAATACTTTTAGATACATTATCTAAAATGTCACGTAGGATTTTTGCGATAACTTGATTAGTTTTTGTTTTATTATTGCTTTTGCTCGAAAAATTTCGGTGACAAAAAAATTTTTTATTTCTTCGGCTCACCATAATTTTTTTAATGGTCGAAAAAAAAACCGTTACGCTACATTGAAGCGACAGTACTCACGAATGAGCTGATTTTTTTTCAGATGTGAAATGACCGGGTAAGAGCTTGGACGACGACCGCGCGTATCGTGCGGAGAGCCTCCGCGGCAATGTGCTTAACGGCGCCATTTTTCAATATTTTGAACGGAAATTTATTAACGTTATTCTTAAAGCCCTTTCTGACGTTGTGTAAAAAAATAAAAATATTTCGGAATATACTTTCGAGTTTATTTTATTTTTTTAAAATAAATATACCCATTTTTCGATCGGCCAATGTGGCCAGACGCCTTAAGGCTGCTACTGTGACGGGTAAAAAATCGATGTTTTTGGATTTTCTCAAAGTATACATATTCAAGAATACGTGAAAAAAAATTCAAGTTAACCCTAAAACTACAAACCCATTTTTTCTATCTTTAAACTACAAACCGGGGTAAATATTCACCTCACGCGTTTATGTTCGTAAGATCGTTCTGAAAGCAGTAATGAGACTCCGTAAGTACATGAATCCTTTCACTTTTGTCATGTCATCAAAATTTAGTCGGTGAAAAATCGATTTAAATGCCTTAAAGTGTTGAAAAACGGCCAAAACGTCATTTTGCAAACAAAAACCTGGGGTAGATATCTACCCCTGTTTGTAGCTCTAGGGTCAAAATATTGAAAATTGACCAAGTCACGTTTCGACCGATTCACGTATACTAAAACTTTCAATCGCGTTTTTCTCGAAACGACTTTTCTCGACCTGGCCGGAATCATAACTCAAACTATAATTGTCCGATTTTTAATTAAAAAGAACCAACATTTCCGGATTGCAGTAGCTACGTACGTAGCAGTTTTTTTTTTAATAGAGTATTTTTTAACCTTTCGAATATAAATCAAAATTTCGCCCAAATTACACTTTCTTTTATAACATTCGCCATTTTGTGATTTTTTTCGACAAACGACTACTTACAATGAGGCTGTTAATTTTTTTATTTGTTTAAATAAATATTTACACGAAATAAGTTCCATGTATGCTTGATAACATACCTTTTTCCCAAATCCCATGTGAATAATCTACTAGACAAAAAAAAATCGGAAAAAACGACCTTTTTTCGGCCCTGCACAGTGATGTCCTCCCTTGAGGGCTTACATCGAGATGAAATTTTTGAAAATATCGGTTTTTGGTTTTGAAATTATAACGTTTCGAAAATATCCTCTGAACATTCAAAGTCGGTCCGTTCGAAATTGAGGGAGTTATGGGAGGCGTTTACAGGGAGGTTCCAAGAATCGACGAACTTTAAACGAGTTTTCCTCAAATTGACTCTTTCAAAATCGGTGACCACGATATCTCAAAAATTGTTGCACCGATCAATGTCAAATTTTACAAGCGTCTTCTACCTCAGAAAGCAGTGCTTGAACAGAGGATTTTTTTTCGCTGCATAGTTTTTTTTCATCAACAAAAATAGAGCGTTTTTTCACCGAAAATCGATCCTTTCACTTTGGACTGCGGCGATTTTTTTCAAGAATCGATATT
Source organism: Ophion ellenae (assembly GCA_963210295.1). Classification (NCBI taxonomy): domain Eukaryota; kingdom Metazoa; phylum Arthropoda; class Insecta; order Hymenoptera; family Ichneumonidae; genus Ophion; species Ophion ellenae. The sequence continues at coordinate 47,303,101 of OY723386.1, read as the reverse complement.
TTATTAAATCCCTCGTCCAAGCACTAAATAATTTCATGCAAAGCATAAATGCATCCGATTTTTTAAATTTCGGATGATTTGTTTCCCACCAGCAGTGGGAACCGTGAAGGACGTTTTTCGAACATCGGTCTGCACAAACCATTGTATCTACCACATGCATAAATATTTTTCAATACACAAATTGTGAAAGATACGTAAAACCATACTCTTTAAGGGATAACACCACTGTAAACATCTAAAATTACTTAGATGTTTACCACTGTAAACCTCTAAAGTTACTTCTTAAGGGGATTCGTAACTGTACGCTTGTCGTGAAGGTTTTTGCCGTGGATTTTACAGGTTTGGGGGAAATTGCAATGGGGATCTCAAGGCCTTAGGCCACAGTAACGGGTATAAAATCATGTGCGAATTTAACAATTTTTCTCGTATGAAAAAGTGATTCACTCACAAAATTGATTACACATCTATTTAGTACTACACATCTATCAGTACTACACAGTATTACACATCTATTATGTACAAAACAGCCGATTACTCGAAACTTCTCGAAACAGCTTTTTTCCGATTGGCGTGACAAATAACTTCAACGATTTTCACTCGATTTACTTCGAATTTAAAAGTTATGTTCCTAATTGCATGTCGCAGAGAAGTACGTACGGAATTTCTGATTAATCGAAAACTTTTCATTTTATGAGCACTTTACGAGCAGTTATAACGAAATTTTTCACCGAAAATTCATTTCTTAAGTTCAAATACCTACAACTTTTGAATAGAACAATATTTTTTAAATTCCGTACGTACTTCTCTAGGTATTCTAATGTAGATTGACGAGAATTTTTGTTTTTTATTCTAGATAAAAAATTGTGGATGCTAAATGTCAGGCCGCGGAGCGCCTAAAAAAAAGATAAAAGAAAATATTATTAGTCGGCCATTTCGTACATCGAAAAAGTAAAATAAAATGTTTTCTAACAGCTTGATATTCATACTAAATAGATGTGTAATTAATTTTACGAGTGAATCACTTTTTCATACGGAAAAAAATTGTTAAAATCCCACGTAATTTTATACCTGTTACTGTGGCCTAACCGACTTAATGTAAAAAAAATTTAACCTGCACACGTTTTGCTCGAAACAAAAATTACGAAAATTCCTCTTTATTCCGGCCGCGAGTTAGATGTAACTCGTTAATTCTTTATCAATGGAACTGTCTTCCCTCTAGATATTACAACGCCATAGTTCTCGGCAGCGTGTTTTGGAAAACTGCACCACAGTACGAAAGGCTGAACTACTGTGTGGAAAAAAATGCATAGGCAAATTGGAGGTGAATGTCCGCCCTTTCCAGTTCCTCTAAAAAATGACCTCTCTTGCCCAAAATATGGCACGCGAGTTTATGAGAGTAGGGAAATCGCAAAAAAAAGACACCCATGTCCATGGTCACCTAGTGAGTAAAAAAAATGTTCGAGACTAAGAAAAGAAAAAGCGCAATCGAGCTCATTTTCCTAATCCTCCAATAGGATTTTCAAAACTTTTCGCGCTTTTTTTCGGCCGAAATCTGGAACATTCCCTCGGGTTCGAAAATTCGTAAACCGTATCCACAATTCTCGCCGCTAGGGTGCGTAGAAAGATAGTTGCTACAATGAAAGCGTAATTTTGCTAATTGATACTGGACTCACTGGCGTGCTTAACAAAAAAATGAATAAAAACGAAATGAAAAAAGGAATACAAAGAAAATGAAAAATGAAAAATGAAAAATGAATGAAAAGAAATCGAAAAATGTATATAAAGAAAATGAAGGTAGAACGACGGTAAATCGTGAATCTCACTGTTCGACTTTACAAGCCTCCAGCATCAGTATGGCTCGTCTGAGATTTCGGCCGCTCGCTTGTGCCACCCTGGTGGCCAGTTCCTCAGGCAAGTTGAGTCCTTCGCGCTTGCATATCGAGTGCAATATACTTTTAACTTCGTCGGCGGTCGGTGCGGCGACGCGGATACCGAGGCAACGCGATCTTATCGCCGGCAGAACGCGGGAGGTCGTGTTGGCGCAGAGAATCAGCCGACAGGTCGTCACGTACTTCTCCATAGTGCGACGAAGCGCGTGCTGAGCGTCTTTCGTGAGCTGATCCACGTTCGTCAGCAGAACGACTAAAAAACGATACAAAAATAGTTCACAGTCGACTAAAAAACGATACAAAAATAGTTCATAGTTGTCCATCGTGCGAATTGTCCAGACGACAACGCATGTATGGACCGGAAATCGGTCATTCTCCCAAAATGATCATTTTGCATGTAACCGGATTTTTTTTCCTAGATGCGATTCGATTACTTCGTGGGTTTTTTAAAAATACGATAGATGGAAATATTTCGAAATCTTCTTACAAACGAGATTTGGCAGAAAAATCGTCGTTATCCTTTTGTTTCTGTATTTTCAGTATGAAAATCATTCCTCTGGCGTGTAATTATCCAGCCTTTATATATGTAAAGAATCTGAGAACAGCCAGGCAAGCTGAAGCAATTAAAATTCGAAAACAGAAAAAAATGCCTTGAAACCATTGGACATTTATTCCATTCCGCCGTCAAAAATAGTCAAAAATAGCAAGCACAGGTATCTCACAATAACGAAATTTTGTAACCGTGTTTCCCAATTATTCCTCTGGAGAGCTGTAAATCAGCGCATATATTGCATGACCTGCCCCTAGCTGATCATGTTTGCCAGAGCAGTGCCTTCTACATCCACTTTGCCGAAGAAACTGATTGCGTTGTATCATTTTGTAGCTTACTCTTTTTTTCTGCAGACCTTGTGTGTTATGAGGTGGTGTCACAGGCGAGGTACATATTCCTCTAGTGAATTTTAACTGTATCATTTTTCAATAAAATAAGTCACTTTTTACGTCTTCAAGTGGAACTTTTAAAACAACTCAGCGCCAGATTTTGAGGTAAAGAAACGTAGCATGCCGCGTTGTGTATAAAAACCCGTTTCTATTGTCATTCCTTTGGCTTCGGATATTTCATGCGCAAACATTGATTTTTTTATTTTTATTTATGACTTATGTACTTCATAGCATTCTAAATACGTCCCTAAGTGTTCTGGTTCCGAATATTCCCTACGTTTATGAGTTTCATCGTTTCTTTTGGTGTTTCATATTTTATTATATTAGTCCATAAGTGTTTTGGTTTCGAATATTATATTAAAAGTAATGAGATGATCTCAGTTTGTTTTTAAGAAGTCGATAATAATTGATAAACCAATAAAAACTTAATAGGAAAAGGTGTGCATCGATGACGATAAATCTCTCAAAACTGAAAAATCGGTGTGATCCATGGAGAATTATACTACATCGATTAGAACTAAAGGCAATTGCAACTTTTAAATGCAAATATTAAATATTCTTTTTTATAAATTTCGTTGTCCTGCAGAGGAAATATGCGCAGCTATGCTACTGCTTCGGACATGGTCGAGTGGAACTTCAAATCCAAATCTAAAATGTAGCTTCCATTTTGGATTGTGGCAGACGAATGATACCAGACTCACTATCAAAAATCATTTCAATGTGCCTTCGATCGCCGTTTCCCCTGATCACGCGTTACCCTAATTCTTCTAATCCAACGATGTTGAAGTTTGCATAGTTACAATGCAACGAAAATTTTCAATTATTTTTTATTCCCCATTTTCATTATCAGCCGAAATCTTTTCTTACGTAGGCTGAAGATCATTCATAAGGATCCTGAAAAACGTTTCAGTGATTATGGAAATGTGCCAAAAAAGGTCTTCGAAACTTTTGTTGCGATTCACTGATGCAAAACTTCAATATACAGCAAACCCCCTTATTCGAAGTAATATGGGAAGAGTGTACCTCGAATTAGTGAAATCTCCGATAATATGGACCTCCACGCATAGGTATAGCAGATTCTTCCGGTTTATCCGAGATTCTCCGTATTATCAGAGAATACACCTCAGACAATGCGGAGAACTCGAATGAGTTGGGTGACTCGGATAATGCGGAATGTCGGTTAATCGAAGGTCGGATAAACGAGGTTTTACTGCAATTCTAAACGATGCGCTAATTCTTCGGAAGGACTACCTTTGAAGTCCCTCTGGCCGCTGGGGTCCAGTTGGTAAGTCTGAGCGGTAGTTTTGATCAGATCCATCACTACGACTCTGTCGTAGATGCCGACGTCGCTGGGGTTGACTTCTATGTGATAGTTGCTGCTTATCGTCATTATCTCCAGCTTTCTTTTCGAAGGCGTCTGCAGCGAAAAAAACAATTTGTACCGTTATATCCACGACGCCTTTGGATCTACGTTTCTGTTCGTTTCCGATAGAATGAACCGTGCGAAAAGAAAAAGTGAGAACGTATACTTCGAACTGCATGTTTTCCATTCGAAGTTTGTCAGCTCCGCTGCCGTAAAGCTCGCGAATAATGTTCGTTATTCTGGTCTTTTTGCCAGCGCCCGGCGGGCCGTGCACCAGTAAATGAGGAAAGTCGCCTTTTTGAACCTGCGGAAAGAGGAATGTCGTGATGACAATCGGTAGATCGGTGAACAATTTTTTAACAGGTGTCGCAGTCCAAGTAACCGGAACTGCTTTTTCATTTGTGTTTATGTTCGATAGTCGACATGAACAATATTCACCATATTTTTTAGATTTTCCGCTTGCTCAACGTGATAATCGAGCTTGCTCAGGCTCGTGGGCCGATATTTGTCAACCCACAGGCTCATCGCTGCAGATGTGAGACCGGCTCTCGCGGTCGAAACTTAACCTAAAAACAAGACGCGTCGCGGGTTCGGAACGCACAGACGCAGCGACGGTGAATTGTTCGGATCTTATGATGGGAGCTTTGTTGTCTGTTAGCTATCGTTCGGTCGGAAGCCTTTGATAATTGAACGACGTGGAATAAAATGACAGCAGAATCACACTGAATTGTAGAGTATCACAATTGAAATCTTGTATATGCTCCAGAAATTGGCGGTCTTTTGGTGTTGGGTCACGTTGTACTTCGGGTTGCGCCTTGCGCCGATCATATTTTTGAATGGCAAATCGACTGACGAGTACTTCCGGTTTTTGATAACTACGAAACGAAAAAATCAACCCCGGATCTAAGGGAGGGCAAACCGGGGTAGCTGCCCTGGGTGGCAATTTTAGGGGGCGCTAAATTGTTGTTTGAAAAAAATTTGTATCACTAAAGCGCCCTGGATGCTAAGCGCTTTAGTGGGTTTCAATGGCCTCGTGATCCTAGCCATCGAAAATAAAACTGCCTATGAGACGAACTTCGTTGAGGTATTCCTTTAAGCGTCTTTTGAAAAACTGCTCATCTTATAGCTCAACAAGTTATTGATCGATCTGGCTGAAATTTTGGCAGGTTTCTCACTATAAGATTATTGGAAGGATATACCTAAAGTTTTAAGGTTATCGCGTAAATAAATTACTTTTTTGGGGTAATAATTGTCGAGAAAATGGTAAAAAATATGAAAAATTGATTACAAAGCCTACTTAATTTGTAATTTTATACTTTTGAATATTTTTCTAAGTATTTCCTTCCAATAATGTTATAGTGAGAAACCTCCCAAAATTTCAGCCAGATCGATCAATGTCTTTTTGAGCTATAACATGAGCAGTTTTTCAAGAGACGCCTAAAGGAATACCCTAGAACGCCGCCATTTTGTTTTTCTTAAAAAAGAAAAAATATAATACTTTAAGTAGTAATAAGATAATGTCAACATTTTTTAAAGACGCGATTATATTATCACCTTAAAAAAAAATGCATGAAAAATGACTCATTTTCGGGCGTTTAAAGAAATTTCCCCCTTTAATCTCAAATACTGGAGATACCGGGCGTCGATGTCAAAATTTCCCAATTCCCCCCCCCCCCCCCCCCCCCCCCCCAACGTAACGGGACCGTAACGTTTGGCCAGAACCCCCCCCCCGCCTCTATTCCGTTACGTAACGGGTGCTTCGTCCTTAATTGAGATTTTTTTCGTAGACACAACTAATTATGAAAGGATCGGGTTTATACTCATTTTACGAAGTATATATTCATCTAGTTTTATACCAATTTTTATGACAAAATCTCGAAAATTAACCGAGATATGTACCTCGATTTGACGACGAAAAAAAAAATCTCTTCATTGTCGCATCGATATCTTTATGAGAGGTTATCTGTAAATTAAAAATCAACGATTTATCGATATCTATACAACTGTAGCTATCGTTATGCGTAGCCGTTTTTTGTTTTGGTTTTTTTTTTACAAAATGTCGACAGTTTGGACATTTTTTTCTATTTTCAAGACCCTTTTTCGGTATTCAAGCAGTCTTCAAAAATAGTCTTTTTCAAATGTTCAAAACGCGCATACGTACAACCTTAGTCACTGCGAATAAAAAAATGTCTTTAAAAAAATTGTAAATCGGTTGATAGGTTTTTAAGTATTCACTCGGACAAGGTCGAAAAAACTAGTTTCGAGAAAAATGCGTACAAAGTTTCCGTTCTGTGTTTCTTGATATAAAGTTATGTTTTTTTCTAAAATATTGATACTTACATTGAAGTATATAGTCGCGGGCGATATGACGGTTCTTCATCTTCATGATAGTTCAGAAAACAATAAGAGCCTGTACTTTATCTATTGTAAATGATGCCAGACCTGTAGGGACTGAGGGCACTAACCGGTCGCGCTACCTGTTCTCACTAAAGTGACTATAACTCCGTCAATTTTCGGACTTGTGAATAAAAACGTTGCCAACATATTTTTCAATACATGTACGTTCAAGAATTACGAAAAAAAACTCCTTCAAATTTTGCTTGGGGGATGTGGGAAAGCTACTGTGCACAGTGACTTTCCCCCTTAACTGACATTGCGTATAGAAAGCTGTTAGCTGTCCACGGTAAAATTGAACGCGAGGTTTAAATTAAAAACTTGAACATGCAGACATTTTTCTATTTCTGGCAGTTTTAAAACCGTGACGCAACGCAAACCCCCTCCCCCCCCCCCCCCAATTGCGTTACGTAATTTGCGTACGGCCCCTAACTGCTGAGTAACTGATTTAGGGATTTATGTTGGATTGTACATACAATAACACCATTTAAGAAAGTTGGAGTGTTAGCAACAATCCTAGATTCATTTTTTTTTTCATATACGTTATTGTCTAGACTATACTGCCTTTACGATTTTTTTCACCACAAAACACCAGGAATAAAAAAAATAGGGTAATGTAAGCCATTTTACGTGCGGTTAGTTGAGCAAGACGTTCACGCTACGGGTGATTTTTCTTGGCTCCTCAGCACCAACATGAACCATTTCCAACAACGAATTAACGCAAACTAAACCTTTGTAAACATTTACAAAAAAAAAACCATCTTGCGCATCGTAAACCATACATTATTCAATATTGAACTATCATGGTTTGATTACAGATTATGAAGCATAGCTGGCGAATGAAGAGCATTACTGTCATACCTCAATGTCCGCGAACTTACCGTATGTCGACAACACTTAATATTAATTAATGGTAATAATAAATAATCTCGCGACATGAATATAAATAGGCATAATTATAAATGACTCCAAATTTCATTCTGGGTTGGATGAAACATTCGCTGACGCAGTGTTTTCATAAAAGATCATCGATAGTGTTGTACTTTTTGAAGTTGGTAGTATCACAAAAGTTATTCTTATTCACGTGATAAAAACATTGAAATGCATAATTTTACCCTTTAATTATATATTTTATGAAAAATTAGCACCTACAGAACACATCTATACCACGTATGCATTTTTTTAGGTTGATTTAAAAAAAAACATTCATAAACCGTCGTTTGACTCAACAGGACTAAGTCTTTTCCCCATTTCGAAGTTTTCCTGTTTGAGATTCCTCTTATTTCCTCTCTCAAACAAATGTTCGGCCAACTATTACTTTAACCCAAACAAACAAACTTCAAGAAACTTTCTCGGATGTACCGATTTAAATATTTGTCTGATCAAAAAAAGTTGTAAAGCTATATAACAGAACTTTTGAGAGGGCAACCAGAACTCCGAAAAAAATGCATTTTTCCGAAAAAAAAATTGGTTTCACTCAAAGCATTCCATCGTGCCATCAATCTACTGCTCAGTTGGAGGTAATAAATGAAAATCAGTTCTAGTTGCCATTTGCATAGTTCTGGAGTTCTATGTACTTTTCATCGATAGTTGGGTTCTTAGTTACGATTTTTTTCCGTCAGGGGGGTGGGGGGTAACTTCATAAAACTTTTTCGAGTGTACCGTTGTAAATATTTGTCTGATCAAAAAAAGTTGTAAAGCTATTTAACAGAACTTTTGAGGGGGCAACCAGAACTCCGAAAAAATTCATTTTTCCGAAAAAAAAAATTGGTTTCACTCAAAGCAGTCCATCGTGCCATCAATCTACTGCTCAGTTGGAGCTAATCAATGAAAATCAGTTCTAATTGCCACTTGCATAGTTCTGGAGTTCTATGTACTTTTCATCGATTGTTCGGTTGTTAATTAGGTTTTTTTCCTTCAGGGGTGTGGGGGGCAACTTCATAAAACTTTCTCGAGTGCACCGTTGTAAATATTTGTCTGATGAAAAAAAGTTGTAAAGCTATTTAACAGAACTCTTGCGGGGGCAACCAGAACTCCGAAAAAAAATTCATTTATCCGGACAAAAAAATTGGTATCACTCAAAGCATTCCATCATGCCATCAATGTACTGCTCAGTTGGAGGTAATAAATGAAAATCAGTTCTAGTTGACACTTGCATAGTTCTGGAGTTCTATGTACTTTTCATCAATAGTTGGGTTCTTAGTTACGATTTTTTTCCGTCAGGTAGGTGGGGGGCAACTTCAAGAAACTTTCTCGGGTGTACCGATTTAAATACTTGTCTGATCGAAAAACGTTGTAAAGCTATTTAACAGAACTCTTGCGGGGGCAACCAGAAATCCGAAAAAAATTCATTTTTCCGGAAAAAATATTGGTTTCACTCAAAGCATTCCATCGTGCCATCAATCTACTGCTCAGTTGGAGGTAATGAATGAAAATCAGTTCTAGTTGACACTTGCATAGTTCTGGAGTTCTACGTACTTTTCATCGATAGTTGGGTTCTTAGTTACGATTTTTTTCCGTCGGGGGGGTGGGGGGTAACTTCATAAAACTTTTTCGAGTGTACCGTTGTAAATATTTGTCTGATCAAAAAAAGTTGTAAAGCTATTTAACAGAACTTTTGAGGGGGCAACCAGAACTCCGAAAAAAATTCATTTTTCCGAAAAAAAAAATTGGTTTCACTGAAAGCATTCCATCGTGCCATTAATCTACTGCTCAGTTGGAGCTAATAAATGAAAATCAGTTCTAATTACCACTTGCATAGTTCTGGAGTTCTATGTACTTTTCATCGATTGTTCGGTTGTTAGTTAGGTTTTTTTCCTTCAGGGGTGTGGGGGGCAACTTCATAAAACTTTCTCGAGTGTACCGTTGTCAATATTTGTCTGATGAAAAAAAGTTGTAAAGCTATTTAACAGAACTCTTGCGGGGGCAATCATCTATTACTTTCCATTCTTATCACAAGATTTATATAACGGAGCGCTCCTTCCCTAATATTATACTCGAATGTTTCATATTCCTAACTCTGTTCTCCACACGTATCTGGGAGTTCTTCCGTCGATTCCTGACGCCATTTTGCAATGCTTATTTTGTACTATCTCAAACTGTGCTGTATTATCGAGACCCCATATATCTACTCCGTAAAAAGCTCCTGACTTAAGTGATCATCAAACTGTCCAAAAAATAGGCTAAATTCGATACTTTTTTTTTCAAACCACCACCATTTTGTGAATTTTTATTTAAAAAACCTCCATAGGAAGATAGCGGTTTTCATACTGATTAATAATCTTTTTTCAAATTTTGTTTCAGACAATATTCACGGTCACAACCGTATACACCGTGAAGACTCCTTTTTTCGAAGTAATTTTCAACCGTTAAAAAAATGTAAAAAAAATAAACGTTGAAAAATGTATTGTCTGTTCTTCATGAGTGGTTTAATTTGACATAAAAAAAATCAGACCGATTAGCGTATTATAACCATGGAAAAAAATCGCGAAAATCAGGTATTTTTCGACCCATTACACTGTGATCTCTTAACAATCGAGTTTAATAGGTACAATCTTTCTCCCATCAAATCCCTCCCTGCTCTTTTCCATACTCCCCACACTGCATTTGAGGCTTTTTGGGCTCTTCCCACCTTTCTATCTAATAATTCATACACCAAATAATTCTAGATGCCTGATATGAACTGTTCATGCGCGTGAAAAATTCTAAAGATTCCCCAACGTTAATAAAGACAGAGGATCACTGAATGTTTAAAGAAAATATTAATGATAAAACATAAAATGTGACTAGCAGAAGAATTTCCATAGCCGCGACTTTTCAGAGAAAAAGTAAAAATGGCTAAATCTACTAAATATGCGCGAAATTTTTTATTCCAGTTTATCTTTGGGTATAATAATTGATTGTGACTTGTGCTCCCACAATATACGGCAGTCCGCTATAGGAATACCATAAGGCGGATATACATTTACAACGATACAAAAATCGATTTCTTTTTTTTTCTTTAAACGATAGAACTATATATGTAGTATATTTTTCCAAAGTTTCAAAGCGAAATTCGAAGAACTTCAAACGTTACAGCCCCTCAACGCAGTGCCTTCCCGGGAATTGATTTCACGATTCTGCTTGTATAAAAATCCGATTGTATAAAAATCCATTCAATAATTCACCATCAATTATCATCACCAATATTCCGAGACATGATTCAATACGCCTGGTTTGCCGCAAAATTATCAGTTACTAGAAACATTTTCATGAATGTTAATGGGACATGTTTTTGTATGGTTGTATTGCAAACTCCCTGCGATTGTAAAAAATCCGCTTTTATATGTTGCGCAAGATGTCGCAAAAATTATTGCTTTGTTTGTTTCTACGATTATTACCACTGCGGTTTTTGTATATAATTATTATATGAATAAAAATTGAATTTATTCCTAATCGACTTTGTTATTCTCATTAAAAACTCAATGTTCCTCTTCATATACTTTATAATGGAAAATACGAAACCCACCGTTATGAATTGTTTTATTGGAAAAAAAAGAAAATAATTTTTAAAAAATGAAAATAATTTTAAAAAATAATGTTGATAAATTTGCTTAAATAATGCAGGGATGAGAAACGTTTTGAATAATTGTTGGGATAACAAAAAAAAAAAAAATAAGATCCGAAAGAGGAATCGACTAGACGGCGGCTCGACAAATGCATGACATTTTAAACTCATAAGGCGCCCAAGAAACTTTGAATTGATTTTTCTCGGAATTTTCCGAGTAGTGCGTCCTACTACTTTAACCACATGAGGTGCTAGGGGTTCGCTTTCACCACAAAAAAAATCGGCCGAATCCCCGACCCGACGATCGTGTCGTCTCCTTGTTAAATATACTATTCAAGTATACCTAAAGTTTGATAATTGTAGAATAATCATTTCTTACTTTTTAAAAACCCTCAATACTGCTTACTTTTTTCCTGTCTAGATGTACATCCCGCCTTAAAAAATATATAAACGATACCCTGCAACGTTGTGAAGTAGTGTGCGATATTTCACGATAACGACTTTCGATATTTCCTACTTTCACGTATCCATACTGCACGTGTCAAAAAAAAGTTTCATCTTCTCACCGATACAAAGCTCGAGGAAAATTCCGATATTCCATATAAAAAATATATATATAACGTGGTGAATAATGTCTCGAGGAAAAAAGGCAAAGAAGAAAGTCGGTGGTCGAAGAAAACAAGATCCGTCGGTCGTTGCAGGGAGTATAAGATTGAACGATGTCGAAGGCTCGTCGGTAATGTCGATTACCAAATCGCACACGCTGGATCGAAGTAACAAAAAATGCAAATCAGCGACGAATCCATACATTTTTTCACGTTCCCCCGAATTTATTGTACGGTAATGTAGACTTTGTACGAATAAAAAGGCTCAAACGTGTCGACCAAATGTGTAAAATCATTGCGATCGAAGAGTGCCGAAATTCTCGAAAGATCGGGCAAACTCGTGGTGAAGGAATCGAGAGGAATCCAGGAAAAGGCTCATCCTGGATTTGGGGAGAAGTGGATCAGCGGAAGTCGCTTTGCCATATTGTTCAAAAGGGACGAGCTCCAGACACTGAGAAACGTCCTCCAAAGAACCGATCTCGTGAGAGTCCGGAAAGGAATTTATTTCTACATGAGAGGCAGGCGAACGAAACCGGACTTGTTCATACTACGTACATTTCTTTTTGTCCTGTACTTCAAGCCAGAGTTGGGCGTAATTCTGTTTATAAATACGAATACGAATTTATTCACTTCGTGATTTTCATGTGAATATAAATACAATTTTATTCATACTTATTGTAAATACGAATACAAATACAATTGTATTCACAAATGTTCTGAACATGCAAATAAATTCACAGAAAAATTGTGAATATACACAAAAAATTGTAAATACAAAAAAAATCACAAAATAAGTTGTAATTTTTTCGTATTTAAGAGAAATTAAAATCAAATTCATAATGGTTAGATTGAAATTTACACCAAAAGTGAGTTCTTACGTATTTTGAGAGAAAACATTGCGTCGAGGAAAATAAATTTTTGCAAAAGAAGTTGTGAATTTCAAATATTACATTATAAATATGAAAAAAATCACAAAATGAGTTGTGAATTTCCTCAAGTTGAAGAAAATTAAAACTTAATTCACGACAATTATATTAAAATTTACACCACAAGTGAGTCCTTACATATTTTGAGAGAAAACATTGTGTTGAACTCAACAAGTAAGAACTCACTTTTGGTGTAAATTTTAATCTAATCATTGTGAATTTGATTTTAATTTGTCTTAAATACGAAAAAATTCACAACTTATTTTGTGAATTTTTTCGTATTTACAATTTTTTGTGAATACATTTGCATTCACAGATTTTTATGTGAATTTTCTTTAATTCATTGGATTTTTTTTGTAAATATTCACATTTTTTGTGAATATTTATAATTTTTTCTGTGAATTTATTTGTATGTTCAGAATATTTGTGAATACAATTGTATTTGTATGCATGCATGTGAAAACAAATGAGTGAAGTATGAATACATTTGTATTTACATTCACATGAAAATCACGATGTGAATAAATTCGTATTCGTATTTATAAATAGAATTACGCCCAACTCTGCTTCAAGCAGACCTCTGTTAGCTTCCGAAATATTTTCAATGAAATCCGGTTCTAAAAGCCTCCAGGCGAGGAAAACATGGCTGATTTTCATGTTTTTTTTTATGGGAAGATTTCTTTACCATTTTTGAGACTTAGGAGCCGTCCATAAATTGCGTCATTTTAAAATAGGGAGTCTGGTCGTTGGACGATGGTAACGATAGTTGGATAGAATGATTTCAGAGGGGGGGGGGGGGGGGGGGGGTTAAGTCAGGAAAAAATCGACGACGTAATATATGGACGGCCCCTTAGGGTATGTTTTATTACTACTTTTAGCTGTCAGATGGTATTTAAAAAAATTAATCTTTAAAAATGGCGCGGAATGTCCGGGGGATTAATCTGAAAAAAAAAACACCAACGAAGATTTTTCTTTCACCAACACTCATATGCTCAGAATATGAACCAAGAAAGTGAGAAATGTTAAAAATCGATGAAATGGTACGCGTTAAAACCAAAACATTGAATTTTCCGAAATAAATGGCTACAATTTGCAACAAAAGAAAACTTTTTTTTCCGAAAACATTAAGGGTCCTGTTTTAGACAATAAGGTTAAAAGGATTAATTCAAAATTGTATCAGAATCGGTAGGTTAGTTTTTTAGTTATAAACCATGCCAGTTTTAAAAATGCAGCTCGGAAGAGCGTGCGATAGGTCCGCCATTTTTAAAGATTAATAAAAAAAATATCACGTAACAGTCAAAAGTAATAATACACCCTAAGTCTCAAAAAACGGTTAAGAAAACTCCTTTAAAAAACAAAATCACGGAAATCAGCTAATTTTTTCCTCGCCTAAATGTATCATCCCCCTTAAAAACTGCCTTTTTCAAACGAAAATGCAGTTTTTAGGCATGAAAAAAAAATGTTACGTAGCGTGGACCCGTTTTTTTCGCCTGCTCCTCGTATATAATTTCAGGAAGATTTTTTTCTCGTTTTCACTCCGCACACTTCACTGTATCCTGTCGCTTGAAGATGCCGAAGTGTTCCCCGCAGACCCCACAGCCAATTTTTCCCAATGCACGAATTTGCACGAGGGCACAGGGAAACTGTGGAAAACCTCAGTGTCAGATTTTTCCGGAAGTTTTCCCGAAATTAATCAATATTAATTTCCACAGTCGAAAACTCCTCTGCTACTTGGGGCTATAATTCTGGGCAAAGCTGACGTCGCGAAGAGGCTCTTGAGAGACGGTTATCCGATAAATTCCCGAAGCGAGGAAGACCAGACAACGGCCCTCATGTGGGCTGTGAGAAGAAAGGACCTCGAAATGATAAATCTGTTGGTTCGCAACGGTGCCGATTTGACCCTCCTCGACGAGAATAACGACAACGTTGCCCTGATCGCCGTACAATCCGCCTCTTGGGAACAAAACGACTTCCTCGATTTTTGGAACAGCATCGATCGGAAAATTGATCTGAAACACGTGAACACAAGTGGAAACACGATATTGCATTACGCCCGGGAAAGACAGTGGGACGTTCTCGCCAAACTGATCGATAGGGATCCGAGCTTTTTGACGAGGATCGATTCGATAACGAAAAATCCGTGCTTTTGCTGCTATTGCTCGACGACTCCCGGATCGAAGAGATACACGGCTAAGCGGGTTCGCAAGGTTTTTTTTCAGGATATTGAAGTTGAATTTGATATTGAATCAAATTCAACTTCAATAACATTCAATATCAAATATGATATTGAAGTTGAAGTTTGGAATTTGAAATCGTTGGAATTCGACGAAAGTTTAGTAGACCGAACTTGTTTTTGACAAATTTGGGCTACGAAAATCACCCAAACGTTTCCTAGGATCCTGATAAAAAATCTAGCGTCAAATTTGAAACAGTTGGGAAAAAAATTAAGCAGAATTTTCGTTGCATTCCAACGATGAAAACTGCAACAACGTTTTCTTCTCGTTCCAAGCTTTATACCTTTTTGAGACAATTGAAGGTTGCAATTGTCTTAAGGCCTTAGGTCACAGTAACGGGTATAAAATCATGTGCGAATTTAACCATTTTTTTCGTATGAAAAAGTGATTCACTCATAAAATTAATTACACATCTATTTAGTAGGAATATCAAGCTGTTAGAAACACAAAATATATATATATATATTTTTGATGTACAAAACGGCCGACTACTAATATTTTCTTTTGTTATCTTTTTTTAGGCGCTCCGCGGTGTGACATTTAGCATCCACAATTTTTTACCTAGAACAAAAAACGAAAATTCTCGTCAATCTACATTAGAATACCTATAAGAAGTACGTACGGAATTTAAAAAATATTGTTTTATTCAAAAGTTGTAGATATTTGAACTTAAGCAATGAATTTGCAGTGAAAAATTTCGTTATAACTGCTCATAAGCTGCTCATAAAATGAAAAGTTTTCGATTAATCAGAAATTCCGTACGTACTTCGCTGCGAAATGCAATTAGGACCATAACTTTTAAATTCGAAGTAAACCGAGTGAAAATTGTTGAAGTTATTTGTCACGCCAATTGGAAAAAGCTGTTTCGAGAAGTTTCGAGTAGTCGGCTATTTTGTACATCGAAAAAAAAATATATATTTTTTCACACAGCTTGATATTCATACTAAATAGATGTGTAATGAATTTTATAAGTGAATCACTTTTTCATACGAAAAAAAAATTTAATTCGCACATTATTTGATACCCGTTACTGTGACCTAAGGCCTTAAACAAATTGATGTTTTCGTAATTGATCGCAATTGAGCAGTTGGAAGTCGTAGGATTTACTGATGAGTGAGGAGATTGGGAGGTCATGGCGGTTTGAAAAAAAAGTACCCAATTTTGCCTATTTTTTCGACAGTTTTTCGTTAAAAAAAAATGAAGATTAAAAAAAAACTTCCATAGCAAGATAAAGAATGGCGTGAAGAATCTTGTGGTAAAATTTAAGACGGATGGCTTGAAAACTCTTCCTCTGAGAGTGTACACCGTTTTGAAAAACGACATTTTGGGAAAAACGCGTTTAAAGTTTCGAGTGCAAAATTTTCATATAAGTTGTCTGCTAACGATCAATCGGCGATGCCAGGTCCATGTTTATAACCGTCTATACTATCGGATAATGCAAAAAAAATCGATTTTTTGAAAATTTTACACTTTGATGATACCTTAAGCGTTACTATAATTCACTAATGATTCAGAAGGACCCTGCTAATACCCCACGAAATACGACCCTCTGCGGAATGCCTTAAGAGGCTATACGTTGAGAAAAAGCAAAAGAAAATCGATTTTTTTCAAATTTCGACACTAGAATACTACCTTAAAACCATACTCTTTAATATAGAAAAAAAAATCCTTTTTTTCGACCACAAGCTAGATGTAATTCGTTAAAGTTAAGGGGAGGTACTTGAGTAATCGGCGAGAAAAACGAGTAAACTTCGGGAATTTTTATCTCAAAAACTAATGTTTCGATTGGATCCGGGGTTTTTTTTATTGGAAAATATGTACAATGAGGTATGTTTAGGAATTTTTTAAAATAAATTCGTTGACTGGAAGCGATTCAAACGCGATTATCTCGAAACATAGTTTTCAAAGTCGGTGCCAGATGTATCTCGAAAACGGCTTGTCCGATTTTGTCCAAATTTGGATACAATATTCTTCGATAGTTTTTCTCGTTCGCCACGTAGGATTTTTTTGAAATTTCCATTTTTGACGGAATTGCGACCGTTTTAATTTAACATTCGTTTTTCGTTCGCAATTTCCGACGATTTTGGATTGCATACACATTGCATAAAAAAGCAATGGTTCAATCAAATGAAAAACCCCTACGTGGCGAATGAGAAAAACTATCGACGAATATTGTATCCAAATTTGGACAAAATCGGACAAGCCGTTTACGAGATACATCTGGCACCGACTTTGAAAACTATGTTTCGAGATGATCGCGTTTGAATCGCTTCCATTCAACGAATTTATTTTTAAAAAATCCCAATTATACCTCAATGTACATATTTTCCAATAAAAAAACCCGGATCCAATCGAAACATTAGTTTTTGAGATAAAAATTCCCGAAGTTTACCTGTTTTTCTCGCCGTTTACTCAGGTACCTCCCCTTTAAAAAAAAACCTTTATTCCTAATGTTCCTTCGTATGCCTTAGTCGGATTTTACAATTCCCACGTTCCCATCTTTCACTTCCACCCCACGCTCGTCACTCACAATTTCCAGTTCCCCATAATCCTCCGAGTGTGTTTCCCATCATGATACTTTCCCAGTGCACTATCGCATCGTATTTGCAATTTCGAAGCAACTTACATATCACTGTAAAAAAAGATACGACGCCCAAAAAGGTCCTCCCACCGGAGTACGCGGAGTCCACGCTGTCTCATCTGGGTGTCCTCTTCGACGAGATCGTGAATCGTTACCGTGACACTTGGTCGAGGGATCGGGATCTCGGTTATCCGGATTTTCGAGGCGGTCACGGTGACAGCGCTGCCACCTTCGACGATCTCGTCAGTCTTCGACGCGAGGAGATCGCCCGTTTGAATACCGTTCTCCCGAAACTCGAACAATCCTATCTCCAGAAGCTCCGCGACTGTTGGTCATCGTTGCTCGCTAAAATGCGTCACATGGCATCAAGCGATGGGCGAAAATTTGACGAATTCGTCACCTCCATACAGATACAATTGCTCACCCATCAGGTTACTCCTGGCAACGATGAAATCACGAATTCACGCTCCATCGACGTCCCGAAAAAATCCAATCAAAGTTCCAGCGAATTCGTCGAGTTCTCCAGGCCGGGCAATGCCTCGAGGCAAATCGGGGACGAAACTTCCTGTCAGAACTTTGATCCTCGTGCCAGAGTCACACTCGAGTCTTGATGAAGTCAGCAATCTTTCACATTTTCTATAAATTCTATATAAATATATATATATATATATGCGTTTTTCTAAATTGCAAAATAAATGTAATCTTTGGATTGGTTCTTAAAATTCATCGTCTCCCTTCGATCACGCGTTTCTTTTTTTTTTATTATTTATACCTGTATACGTGACAGAATTCAAATAGCATTTTATATCCATAGTATTGTGTAAAACGTCCATTTCTTTTTGTTATTTTCGTTACGTCGGTAAATCGTAAATATATATGTGTGTGTGTGTGTAGTTAAGGGGTTAGGCCGCTGTGAAAATTAAAAAAAATCGATGATCGCTTGAGGCGACTAAAATTGAAGACGAAGGTCCAACATATGGTGCAGGAATGGCATAATGAAGGTAAATTTAGGATTACGACAGAACTGCTGGTAAAACTTTAAGGGGGGGGGGGGGTAAAACTAGCTCACTTTCATGATTTTTTTTTAAAGGAAAGATTCCATCACCGTTTACGAAATTTAGGGTAAGTTTTATTATTACTTTTGGCTGTTACATGGTATTTTTTAAATTAATCTTAAAAAATGGCGGAGGCATAGTCTTCTAAACTGCATTTTCAAAATTGGCGTGACGTATATTTAGAAAACTAATCGACCGATTCTGATGAAATTTCGTATAGATATTTTTAACCTTATTGTATAAATTAAGACCCAAAATGTTTTTGAAAATTAGAAAGAAGTATTTTTTATTGCAAAATGTGGGCATTTTTTCGTAAAATTCAATCTTTTTGATTAAAAACTTACCAATTCATCGATTTTCAACATTTCTCACCTTTTTTCGTTCATATTCCGTTTTTTTCTTCAATTAATCCCGCCGACACTTCGTGTCGCGCCGTCTAATAAGATCCGCCGCCACCCGTTTAGAACACCGTGCCATACCTCCGCCATTTTTGATCATCAATAGAAAAACATAATACCATGTAACAGCCAAAAGTAGTAATGAAACAAACCCAAAGTCTCAAAAAGGTGAAGAAATCTTGCCTTAAAAAGCAAATAATGATAATCAGCAATTTTCTCGTCGCCGAAATCTCCCCCTTAAGATAGAACGAGCGTGCGCTCTTATTTCTATGGATTTTGTTTAAATTTAAACCAGGCATTGTTCGTATCATTATGCATGTTTGAGTGAAATTTCAGAACAGTCGACTATTTTAATTGGGAGATAATGTGTTTCAAAATTGCAACTTTTAACACCGCACTGTCTGCGTTGACGGAAAGTCAGGTCACAATATTCGTCGTACCATTGTACTGTGTTTCTAAATTTTGGAAAAAAACATTATGTTTCGATAGCAAACTCGTTAGGAAAAGAGTGAAAAAAAGTTTGGATTGCCTTTACTATTCAGTTTTTTCTAAAAACGTTCAGTAAAGACAGAATAATTCTCCGTAAAAAATATTTGTCTCCTATAATAGGAAGACTCATGGCAACACCGCAGAACAGTATTGTTCAATATTTCGAGAAAAAAGAATTATCGTGTTCCTAAAGTTAAAAACTTTTATCATAAAAAAAAATATTTGCGTTATATATATTAATATTTTATATTCTTTATGTTATCTTCTTGTTATTATGGGGGACAAACCAACAGACGCGGCAGCGGCTTGACGGCAAGTAATTAAAAAAACATCGACGCCACTGATCGATGCCACCAATCTCGACGCCACGCCGCGACTCTTTATACAGTAAGATGGCCTTTTAGCAGATATTTTTTACGGAAAGTTATTCCGTCTAAATTTCAATGCAGACCCTGCAGTGTTAAAAGTTGCAATTTTAAAACTCATTATCTCCACTCACTGAAATATGCATGATGATATGAACAATGTTTAGGTAAAATTTGGAGAAAATCTATAGAAATCAAGAGCGCGCGCTCGTTCTACCTTAAGGGGAGGGTAGGGGTTTCAGCGTAAAAAAAACACTTTTTTGCGATTTTTTTTCATCTATATGGGTAGAGTAAATTTATTGAAACCTTTTGTACATTGTTAAGTGTCATTTTAAGAACATTCCGTGAAAATTGTACGCGAAAATATCCACAAACAAACCGGTGCCGCGTTTTTCTCGGAACCACTTTTTCAAAGTCCGTGTTCACTGCCATTTGAAAACTACATGACCGATTTATTTCAAACTTGGTACACATTTTCTACATATAAAATACCTCCGCCCAACGGTTAGTTTGAGATTTTTTTTACATTGAGGGGGTTTTCCACCCCCAAAATGGCGGAATTTTTCGTGAAAAATAGCACTTCTCACTTTAAATGACCACCAAAAATTTAGAAAAAAAAACAATTATCAATGACCGTGGGGGGAGGATTTGATGATACTAAATTTTAATGGTACTTGATTTCAGATAATTTCTAGCTGTGATACAGTGAACACCGCAAATCGTGTTTTTCAAAAGGCGTTCTTCGCAAAGCTCTGTCACCGGCTTGATTGTGGATATTTTCGCGTACAAATTTCACGGAATGTTCTTGAAATGACACTTAACAATGTACAAAAGGTTTCAATAAATTTACTCTATCCATATAGATGAAAAAAGTCGCAAAAAAGTGTTTTTTTTTCACGCTGAAACCCCTACCCTCCCCTTAAACGCGTTCAACTCGAAATCATCTTTTTCGAAACGGTGTACTCGCTTTCTCGACATCTAAAGCACGGATTGATTTGAAATTTGGTACACTTATTCAGTGTAATAATAGTTTAGTCTTGACCGACGTTTTTCTTCTTAACATTCTCTTTTCCATAAGTTATTAACAGTAATAATGTCATGTCCTCGAAAAATAGAAGAAAAAAAATTCAACCTTTTTTTTAATAATCGGAACACGATATTAACACGCTTGGTCAAGTGTTAGCGAATATTATCTATTTTAAGAAGAAAAAAACTCGTTTTTTTTTGTTTCAGATCGACCGGGTGGCCAAAATCAAGTAAACCGTTGAGTCCCTCACATTCAAAAGTCCTTCAGGAGATTGTTTATAACTTCTTTAAATACTATTTTTCAATTAAATTTGCTAGATTTTGATTTTTCAATCATACTTATTTCTTCAAAATCAATTTAGTTAAATAACCGCAACTTTCGGATTGTCACAGTAGCCTAACCCCTTAATTATAGTGCCCGATGAATCGCGGTACGATTACTGTATGAGGTTTTTGCAGGCTCGAGTACTCAACGACAAATCGACGAGCTAAGAATACTTCGACGAATATCCTACGTTAATTCGCATTCTTCCGAACACTGTTGACTCGTTCAAAAATATCTTTCGCCCCGTCGATTTCTCGAAGCGTTCTCTACTGTATAAAAATTGCGTGTGTGGACGAACGCGATTAAAAGCAGCCAAAAATACTCATTCGTATTCCCGAGCTTGATATGCTCTTCGGTGAAATCTCTACAATTGAACTATTTTCGCATGTTTTCCTTCCCTCCGTCATCCATCAATTACATAATAATATAATATGTGTATATTTTGTATCAACGCGATTCGCAATTCCATGAGCTGTGGCGATTTTGCGTTGTCCCCGAGTGATAATAATTAAAATACGTTGCAACACTGGATTCTCCGCGAGATATCGCGCTTTTTTCTCCCCCTTGTATAATTCTTCCTCCGGCGTATCCTTAATTCGTAGTTTCTTTTCTTAATTTAAGCCTTCACCGGATCCGACCATACGGCCGCGTTCGAACATTAAAACGAGACTACAAACGGTAATCAATCGGCGATAATCCATCGATTTTACTTCAAAGGCCTTGGAAATCACGAACCGTTGCGCGCAAAGCATACACGTACAAACACTCGTGCACGAATATCCCTTATTATTTATCGAGCAAGACTCTTTATGCGCCTCCGTACTCCAGAGTTGATTATCAATATTATTTTTCTTGCGTGTCCTCCATGTGCCTTCAGCGACGTTTCATTTTGGCCTTTTTTTTTGTCTCGCCATTGTCGCTTTGTCCCCCGACGCGGACTAAAAATATAATCGTTGATAAATGTAACTGTTTCATCGTAATAATATTTCGAGTAACAAATTTTTATTGTGTGTGTGTATATATATATATATATATGCCTTATTTCAAGGGGGGACTCGCAATGATTGTATACGTTATTTGCGAATTATTTCGTCGTTATCGATCCCGATCGAACGATTATTTCGTATGTGGATGACGTTATAATATATTACGTGGTATTTCAATATACTTAAACGTTAAACAGTTCCTGGACGACTTTGGTAAATGAGTAATAGCGTGAGTCAGCTTAAAGACAATAATATCTTAAATATTATTAATTGTAAATGCCGCATAGAAAAAGAAAAGATTGCGAGTGATATGCAGAAAAAACAATTCGCGAGGAAAACAAATCCACCGATAAAGTTACAACGAGCGTCGCGCAACGTTTGTGGCCGTAATCCACCTGAGGGGAGAGGAGAGAAGATGTGCGAAGCTGAGAAGAAGCAACCGATCAATCGTTGAATTCGCGTCCAACGAAGCTGAGCTGATTCTATTGGTTTTTCCCTAGCTCCGTTCATCTTCTCGCCTCTCGCCTTTGGTGGCTCATGGCCCTTGTGGCCCTTAAACGGATGAGCGGATGTCAATTCGCGTCGCGTGCAGTCGAACACGAGAAAAAAACGTCTGTATACCGGAAGTCCCGTTTCGATCGATCCTGCCCCAATATCTTCGAAACTGTTGACGACAGTTGAACATGTTTCGGACAAAAGTTGAATCGTTTCACCGAGAACATTATTGGGCGTTATTTCTTTTGTGTGCACGAGTGGAAGATCGGTGAGGTTTGTTTTGTAAAATAAAATCGTGTATCTTTTGATGCTTCGATCGAAGCAGCTAGTCAATAGCCGCGTCCAGACTGGCCGCCTCGCGAGGCAGCCTCGGTACGCATGCCTCGCGACGTAGCCTCGGTCCGTATGCCTCGCGAGGCAGCCTCGGTACGTATGCCTCGCGAGGCGGTGCCGCGCGACGCTGCCTCGGTTCTTGCCTCGGTCTGGACACGGCCATTTGCCTACGCAAAAGTATTGCAGTGAAAGATGATTCTATTTTTTCAAAACCATGTCCTTCGTGTGTCCTCTACGCGTCCATGTGGGAAAAAGATTTGTCGCGCCGGATTAGTGTCTCCGGAAACTATTGAACCTTCGTCTGGAACATATTTCGCCATCAGCAGTTTTGGTGATGTTCGAGTGGGTCGATTTGAATGGAACAGTCTGTACAAACATATACGTATGTATGTGTACGATCGATAAATCGTTCCCACGATTCACGACACTCTACGAAGGCAAACAAATCATTGTCTTCTCTCAATTCGTGTCGATCTACGGAACTCTCGTTCTTGCGATCCTCTAGTCGTCATTGCGGCAGATGAAAGAGACGGCGAGGCGAGTCGCGCGGATGTAACGGCCGATCTCGTAAAACGGCGATGAGCGGTGACGTTACGCGACGACGATTGGAAAATTGTGATCAGAAGGGTGCGATAATGGCGACGGCCTCGCCTCGACTCGTCGGCAGGGACGTGCACTCTTGCCACTTGTTCGAGTTCGGATCGTAACACTCAACGGTCGAGATCGTTATTTGCGTCCGGTAGAAATTTATCTCCTGCGACTGATCGCCACCGATCACGTACAAACGACCGTCGGCCGCTGCCACCGCCGGATACGACCTTCCGATGCTCATCGGGGCGACCGCCGTCCACTTGTTCTGTTGGTGCAGAGAACAATATGAGATTTCGACATTCTTGCAGTGGACATTGCTTGAGACAACTCGAATTGAGGGGGAGGGCCCAATGTCTGGTTGGGGAATCGCAAATTGAAGGTGAACTTGTGATTACGATAGAACTGCTAGTGGCCTTCAAACGCGTTTTTTTAAACTGTGGTGTCAAAGAAAAGTATAATTTTTTTTGATGATTGAAAAACAATAACAAAAAAAGCTCGGTGGAATCTTAGGCAATATTATCTATTTTAAGGGGTAACACCACCCGGGGATTTAGAAAAAATCGTTTTCGTTTCAATTGCTTGAACAATGTTTTAAGGTAGTTCTGTAGGTACACGTATGAGCCAAAAGTTTCGGTCGAAGCGTATAGTAACATCCAATGCCTATACGATGCCGTTGATTGTAAATTTTTGACAGAGCTTGTACCCTCTATATGTCCCACACACTCGCACCTCATCCATAGATAGGTCTCATACTCGTATAGAGAGCGGCGCTGTAATCGTGGCAACAGCGCGATTTTCCTGCAGTCATAGCGTTGAGCTTCCTACGATCCGTCTTTCGCGAAATATTTTATATAAATTTAAAAAAGCGTGAAAATGTCAACCCAAATGCGATACAAAGGAAAGTTTACAAGAAAAAAAGGCGCTTGCTAAAAGACTGAAAGCTGTGGCAGCCATGTGTCAAGCAAATGCGGCTAAACGCGATGAGAATAACCATAACCTCAACGATCAGCAACAAAAATTCGCTGTCGAAGGAGGTCGGATCGTGGATTTACATCTTGCCGACAGTTTAAATTGTATTCGCAGTAAAAAAGACAAATACATGCATAAATACATGCATAAATTGAACAAATTAAATTTGTTTGCAGAATAAATTTATTTCACATCCGTCTCAGAATTACTAGAACTCAGGAAAAAAAAAGCTTTGAGTTCCCAGACCACGCGCCGATCAGCTGGCTGCAGCGTGCACTGTTGCCATTCCGTTATAGATGGTTGGGCCCGAGTTCGGTGTGGAATAAAATTACCACTTTTCATAAGTCGATATCTCCGAAACTAAACGGTCAAAGTTTGTCATTTTTTAAAAATCAATTCGACAATAGTACTGCGTGTGTTTTTATTTTGAAATCCTAAGATCCGTTTAGAACCTATGTCGAGAAATGCGAGCCAACTCCTATCGGTTTACGTGTTAGGTATAGGGATCGCGTACAAAAATACCCATATTCAATTGCAATTATCTCATGAACTAAACGGTGAATCGAATTGAATTTTTGGGCATCAGTCCATGAAGGTCATATCTACACCATACTTAGATTTTAGCTAATTTCTAAGATTTGACCAAAATTACAGAACAACCTCAACATCATAAAAACAATATGGACTTGGTTTTGTGGTAAACAAAACTTGAGGCTCTGCCAATGATCTTTTCGCAGCGCCTCTGAGCGCCCGCTGCGCACGGTTTAAACTTTGAGCGCGTTTTTCTCAAAACCACTTTTTTCAATCTTTGCGAACATATTACTTCAACACGGTTGCATGGATCAGTTTGAAATGTTGACAGTAGCTCCACAATTGCCCCCTTTATAGAAGTACGTAGGGGTTTTTCGATTCACCGTTAACTTTTTATGTTATAAACAATTTACTGCTTATTTTTGAGCATAAAAATTCGATTTTTTTTCCAAAAGTGCACTATTTTTACAAAATTTCATTAAACAAGAAGTCCCTATATACTTCTATAGCTCATAGTATATGGATATAACTTTTTTTCTGTTTTTTGTTCCAGATCTTATATTTCACGAGAAATTTGTTCGTTACTGGAGGTGTTTTTTTTTTAAAGATCATTTCGACGATTGGCTCTCTCGCCGCCCTTTTGTACAAAATTATAATGGAAAAAATTATATACTTAAATATATGCTGAATCATCCCATTCAAAAGAATTCCCATTCCTTTTTATTATACTCCAAAAAAATCGTCAAAGTTAGGCCTTCATTTCGACCGCTAGAGTGGTGTTAACCCAAACAAACCCAATCAAACTCGTTTTTGCAGATTAACCGGTGGCCGAAATCAAGTGCACCGTTGAGCCCCTCACGTTCAAAGGTCCTTCACGAGATTGTTCATAACTTCTTTAATTATAAATATTTTCATGAAATATGGCACACAACTTTGTTAATGTACATACAAATAAATGTCCAAACGATTTTTCAATCACTTTACTTATTCCTTCAAAATTAATTTTTTAACAACATTGATTTTCGGGTCGTTGCAGTAGCCTAACCCTTTAAAGATTTCTGTAATGAGACGACATTGAGAGTTTACCTTCTCGAAAGAATATCTTTCCACGGTCGTGAGAACTTCCTGATTCCTGTTCGTGCCGCCGACCACGTAGATGTAACCGTCCAGTATCGTTATTCCCATTTGAGATCGGGGTGTGAGCATTGGTGCCAGTTGGTTCCACTCTCGCGTCACAGGATTGTAAGTCATAGTGTCCTGCCGATACCTGCTGTCGTGAGTGCATCCGCCGATCACGTAGATCAATCCTGAACGGGGAGCACATTTTTTTTTATCAACAATTACTTTTTTAATACATTTAACGGGCTACATCTACCTATGTGGGTAAAAAAATTGCATTTTCCAAAAATATTTATATTCGATAGTATCGCCTTCTAGCTATATTCCCTGAACATTTTATTGAAATATTCCTCAAATTGAATGAGCTACAGCTTCCAACAGTCGGCCGGCCGAGATCTCCCTTTTATGATAGTTACGTAAAAACGACGACTTTTTTTTATAGATTTGGTATGCTCGAGTTTAAATTCATCGCCACGTTGTTAAAAAAACATATTTTGAAGATCGACGATCGTCAACGATTCGTATTTAGCGTCAACTTGAATAACCCCTTTGGTTTTTAGATTTCGGATGGACCGTTTACGCGGAAGTGTACACCGCCAATCGTCATGAAAAAATGTCATCATCTGCCGGTGGCCATGTTTCTGTTATTTTTATGTGATTTTAGGTGATATATTTAAGGCTCTCAATATATGTACCTTTGTGTTTAAAAAAATTCGTTTCTTTTTCACGAACCGTTTCCGGGGGAAATAGTTCGAAATTTGGCACTTTTTCGGGCCTCTGCATAGATGTAGCCCCTCAAGGCGGGATGTCCATTTAGACGAAAAGAGTTAAGCCATTTTGAGAGATTTTTAAAACTAGGAAATAATTATTATACATTTACCAAACTGTAGGTATACATTAATAGTATATTGAGCTATACAAAACAATTTTTAAAAAATCATTTATCATCAAAATAGCGGAGCTGTGGCAGAGTGTTACAGCAAGGTTGCTGCAGGAGTAGCGAATCGCCGTGCAGTCTAGCTTCCGGTAGAGTTTGATTTGCAAAAAAATTCGAACATTTCGTCTGCTAGAACATGTATAGTTTCTATTTGGCAGTAATTAAAATGAAGAAAATGCCAATTTAACAGAATGGCTCGCATTTACAAATAAAAATCAACATCTTACGCGAAATTTCTCTAAAATTTGATTTAAAAAAATTATAATTTTTCAAAAACAATTCTCGTGAACTAGAAGGTAGCAATATTATCAACATTTCTACCAACTTTGAACTCAATCGGCTTAATAGTTTTTGAGTAATTCCGCACACCAATTTCGAAAATGCAGTTTTGAGAAAAACGCGTTGGAAGTTTACGACCGCTCCGAATCCGAGCAGTGAGGCACAGCGTTAACGGGCTGTAACGTTTGAATTTTTTGGAATTTCGCTTTGAAACTTTGGGAAAATATCCTACATATATAGTTCTATCATTAAAAAAAAAAGAAATCGATTTTTTTATCGTTGTAATTTATCGTTAATTCCGCCTTAAACGCCAAGTGCGAAAAACAATTTAGGACGAACCTTCGTAAGCCACAACGCCCATGCTGAATCGAGGCTTCGGCAGTTGGCCGTGGGGTTCCCACTTGCCGGTCAACGGATCGTAAGTCTCGATCGAACCGCCGATGTCCTCACCGACCCACCCGCCGAATGCGTAGAGAGCATTGTCGAGCGCGCAAAGACCAAACTCGCATCGGGGCTCTATCATGCACGCTATCGAGGTCCAAACGTTGTCCCGTGGATCGTAACACTCGCCGTTCGCTATTATGCAGGACTCCAATTCTCCACCGACCACGTAAACTTTACCGTCCAGAACAGCTACACCGGGGAGGATACGACCGATTCCGATCGGCGCCACTTCGCTCCACTCTCTGAAATGTGAGAATAATCGGGATTCAAGAACACATAATTGCCACGTTTTCCATAGCCACTGGAAACCCTCGATTCCTTTTTTGTCTGCCAGAGCATCCTCTCTCTTGCTTTCATTTTTTATTCTCGTGACCTCTTGGCTTAAAATTATGAAATAATTCGTAAAAGCAGTATTTAGTGAGCATTATCAAGCAAGACTATTACGGTACTGTGGAGTGCTAAGTTTAGCTGAGAACCACGAGGGAAACCATTTGTAATTTGCTTTGATCATCTGCCATCATTTCGACAGGACTTGAGAAACTGATCATGTCGAATGCTGACAATTATCGGGGGATGAAAAATACCGTTGTTCAAGGGGTTAGGCTACGATGAGAATTTTAAAAAATCGTTCGTCACTAGAGGCAACTCACATTGAAGAGGGAGGTCCTACATATGGTGCAGGAATCGCACAGTGAAGGTAAACTTACGACCACAACGATAGAACATATAGTCAAACTTTAAGGGAAGGGTAGGGGTTTGCACTTTTGACAAATCGATTTTTTTTGTTGTCTTTTCTTATAGTTAAACATTTCAAGAATATAATCCCAAAATGTCAAGCCAATCAGAGCAAAACTCTCGAAGTTATTGACTATTTAGTCCCGCTCCTCTAACACTGTAGCTCCGACTTCTCTAAACTTCAAACGCGTTTTTCTCGAAACCACTTTTTTAAAGTCCGTGTTCATTGCCGTTTGAAAACTACATGACCGATTTATTTCAAACTTGGTACACACTTTCTACATATAAAATACCTCCCCCCAACGGTTAGTTTGACATTTTTTTTACATTGAGGGGTTTTTCACCCCCAAGATGGCGGAATTTTTCGTGAAAAATAGCAATTTTCACTTTACATGACCACCAAAAATTTAGAAATGAAAAAAAAATGTCAAATACCGTTGGGGGGAGGATTTGATGATACGTTGACTAAATTTTAATGGTACTTGATTTCAGATAATTTGTAGCTGAGATACAGTGAACAGCGCAAATCGTGTTTTTCCAAAGGCGTTCTTGGAAAAGCTTCGTCACCGGCTTGTTTGTGGATATTTCCGCGTACAAATTTCACGGCATGTTCTTGAAATGCCACTTAACAATGTACAAAAGGTTTCAATAAATTGACTCTATCAATATAAATGAAAAAAAAATCGCAAAAAAGTGTTTTTTTTCACGCTGAAACCCGTACCCTCGCCTTAAACGTGTTTTTCTCGAAACTTAAGGTAACCCTATGGCCAGGCATCATAGGATTTTTATAATTTTTTTTGAGCTTCACTGTATATATTAATAATCGTCTGTAAAATGTCAGGGTCGGTTATCGACCTAATTACAGAGAAAAAATATTAAAATTGCGTATTTTTGTGAAGGAATTCCGAGACGACATGCAAAAACCCAATTTCCGGTCGCTACAAAGGTGTATATAATAGTGGGAATCCTTCAGATTCTTAAACATAATCAGATTTACATACTTAACACTTGTAGTAATCTAATAATAAAATAATAATTTTTATGTAATATCAAGTTTAATTTGAACTGCCGGTATTGGATTAATTACCACTTGCTACGATAAAGAGACGTGACAGCAAAGCAACAGCTGACTAGTCCTAACCTCATCTCACTCATTCGAATTTCCACACATATTCCATTTTTAACCGACATATTTCGCCAATACAAATTTTTCACGCTTTTTACCAGTCGTGGCCCGAATACAATGCTTTATATTTCCCGCACCTGGCATTGTTTTGACAGATCGACGTTGAAAAGCATGGAGGTTAAACTCGCCTGGTTGAGTAAAAAGAGACGGAGATGGAACCAATGTTGCCAAATATGAATCCTAGAAATACTGCGCGAATCGTTGGAATAACTATTTTTCATTTTTCTCATTAAATGTTAACATTCATTAAACAGTGCACACATGGAAAATTTTAGTTATTACAAATTATTTTTGTTCCATATGTTAAAAGTATAAATGGTACAGGTCTCAAGTATGATCAGTGGCATGACTAGTGTGAAGCGGTAGGATTACCTTAAAGGTGTCTCAAAATGACCTGACATTTTTAATTGCGCGCCATTTTTTTGTGGCGAACATAGGGTACCAGTCTTTGACAAGTGGCATCAGGAAGTATTGAGGTTTAGTCATGGAGCATTGCACGATCGAGCAACGCATAGAAATTGTTATTTGCTGCATTGTTACTGCATAGTTATTGCAGACGAAGTTTCATGGTCGTGTTATCTCTCGCCGCGGCGATGTGAATTGGCCACCGAGATCATGCGATTTGACGCCATTGGACTTCTTTCTTTGGGGTTTTCTGAAAGGAAAAGTGTATGCCAATGATGCACAGACCATTCCGGAGCTCAGGGAAGCAATTGGATGCATCATTAATGAAATTAGTCCGCAACTTTGCCAAAATGTTGTTGAAAATTTCGTCAAAAGAGTGAACGTTTGCAAACAGGGACGTGGCGGCCATTTATCGGATATTGTGTTCCACACTTAACCTCCGTGCTTGTACTTTATATTAACATAAGAATATTCGTACTTTTCAAATAAACAATACGTATTATCAATAAATTAAAATGTCAGGTTATTTTTAGATACCGTTTTTCAAAACGGTGTACACGATTTATCGACATCTACTAAATGGATTGACTTGAAATTTGGTACACTTTGGTACACTTGTTCAGTGTAATAGTAGCGTAGTCTTGACCGACGTTTTTCTTTTTAACATTCTTTTTTCATTAGTTATCAACAATATCATTTTTCCTAGAAAAAAATCCAATTTTTTTTTGTTGTCGATTGAAACATGATGACGAAAAAAGCTCGTTCAAGTTTTAGCCAATATTATCTATTTTGAGAAAAAAAAACTCGTCTTTTTTTTCGTTTCAGATCAATGGGATAGCCAAAATCAAGTGCACCGTTAAACCCCTCACGTTAAAAGGTCCTCCACGGGATTGTTCATACCTTCTTTAATTATTGGTAATTTTAAATGAAATTTGGAACACAACTTTGTTAATGTACATACAAATAAATGTCCAAACGATATTTCAACCATGTTACGTATTCCTTCAAAATTAATATTTTTAAATAACCCTGATTTTCGGATCGTCGCAGTAGCCTAACCCCTTAAGGCAGGATATACATTTACAACGATCAAAAGTCGATTTTTGTTTTTATTTTTCTTTAAACGATAGAACTACTCTAGGCAAAAGAATTAAAGGATATTGAAAAAGTCCGCCAATTTTAGGGTCATTTTCAAATAGCTGTAACTCCTCGAAAAATGGTCGTACAGCAAAATAACAAAAAAAGCAAATTGAAGGTATGAATCTCAAGTTTTGAGATCTTGAGCTCAAACTTTTTTCGCATCAGCCAATTTTTAGTGGCCATCAAAAAACCAAAGTAAAAAAAAATTCAAAATGCTTGCTCATCTTTCACAGTCTGCACGGACTTTAATACATTTTTTTGAATGATCGGATTAAAAGGATCGTCTAGCTGGATTCTTCCTCTTTAATTTGAGCGGTGGTAGAGCTCTGTACGATTTTTTCTCGCTGTGTTACCGATGTTCAAAGCAAAAATGACAGTTTTGACTTTGACGACTGATTACTCGGAGACTAATGGTCGCACAGAAAAAAAACCAGAGGGTTTTGGAAACTTTGAAGTATTCTCTATAAGATGCTTTTATCATTTTTTTATCAAGATTTTTTTATGCGGGAAAATGGATTTTTAAAAACGTGAAAAATGGCATATTTACGAATATTCTTTTAACTAAGGATTATTTTGCCAATATCGAATAGATAAAAAAAAATTCGGTTTTTTTATGACCTCAAAGTATGCTAAAATAGCCCTCAAAAGTTTAAACCCCTGCGATTTTTTTTTTCATTGTGTTCCGAATGATCGAAATTGTGGTTTTTGCCAAAAATCGATTAAAGGCTAAATCTCCCACCTTTTATTCGTCTTTTGAGAATCACAATTTTTTTTGGCACTGATCCGAATTTCCGGTGCTAAAAAATGTTGATTGTTGAACAACGGCAACAAATTTTTGTTTCCAAAATAAAACAATAAAACCGAAATTTTTTTGGATCTATTCGATATTGGCAAAATAATCCTTAGTTAAAAGAATATTCGTAAATATGCCATTTTTCACGTTTTTTAAATCCATTTTCCCACATAAAAAAAAATCTTGATAAAATAATGATAAAAGCACCTTATAAAGAATACTTCAAAGTTTCCAAAATCCTCCGGTTTTTTTCTGTGCGACCATTAGTCTCCGAGTAATCAGTCATCAAAGTCAAAAGTGTCATTTTTGCTTTGAACATCGATATTCAGCGAGAAAAAATCGAACAGAGCTCTCCCACTGCTCAAATTAAAGGGGAAGAATCCAGCTCGGATTAAAAGACCGGATTAAAAGACGATCCTTTTAATCCGATCATTCAAAAAAATGTATTGAAG
Organism: Ophion ellenae; assembly: GCA_963210295.1. Taxonomy (NCBI): domain Eukaryota; kingdom Metazoa; phylum Arthropoda; class Insecta; order Hymenoptera; family Ichneumonidae; genus Ophion; species Ophion ellenae. The sequence continues at coordinate 47,270,571 of OY723386.1, read as the reverse complement.
TCCGTGCAGACTGTGAAAGATAAGTAAAAATTTGGAAATCTTTTTTTCACTTTGGTTTTTTGATGGCTACTAAAAATTGGGTGATGCAAAAAATGTTTGAGCTCAAGATCTCAAAACTAGAGATTCACACCGTCAATTTGCTTTTTTTTTTGCTGTACGACCATTTTTCGAGGAGTTACAGCTATTTGAAAATGACCCTAAAATTGGCGGACTTTTTCAATATCCTTTAATTATTTTGCCTAGTGTATATATGCAGAATATTTTCCCAAAGTTTCAAAGTGAAATTCGAAAAACTTCAAACGTTACGGCCCCTCAACGCTGTGCCTCACCGCTCGGATTCGGAGCGGGCGTGAACTTGAAACGCGTTTTTTTCAAAACTGCATTATCGAAATTGGCGTGCAGGATTACTCAAAAACTATTAAGCCGATCGAGTTGAAACTTGGTAGAAATGTTGATAATATTGGTACCTTCTACTTGACGAGAATTGTTTTGGAAAATTAAAAAAAAAAACGCCTTTTGTAATCCACATTCTACAGAAATGTTGCGCGAAATGTTGATTTTTCTTGTAAATGCGTGCTATTTTCTTAAATTTGCATCTTCTTCATTTTGATTACCGTCACACAGAAACTATACATGTTCTGACTGAAAAAATGTTTGAACTTTTTTGCAAATTAAAGTCTACGGGAAGCTAGACTGCACGCCGATTCGCAACTCCCGCGGCGACCTTGCTGTAACACTCTGCCACAGCTCCGTCATTTAGATGATGAATTAATTTAAAAGAATTGTTTTGTATACTTAAATATACTATTAAAGTATACCCAAAGTTTGATAATTGTAGAATAATTATTTCTTAGTTTAAAAAATCCCTCAATCCTGCTTTTTTCCCTGTCTAATTGTATATCCCGCCTTAAGAAAAAACAGATTCAGGGGCCCGTCCACTTTGAAAATTAAAAAAAATCGAAAGCAAGCAAGACTTGAAAAAATCGAGGATGATGAGCAATCAGAAGGCATTTTGTACGGTGCAGGAATTGCCGATTGAGTTTAGGTAAGTTTTTCATAGTATAAACTTCAAATCCGTTTTTTTCGAAACAACGTTTTCAAAATCTAGCTCCATTGTATCCCTAAAACTAATAACCCGATTCTCTTGAAATTTGAACCACATATTTTAAATATGATTTGCAACAAGATGACCCTCGATAGTTTAAAAATTTTGATGTTTACTCTTTTTTTTTGCGAACAACTGCGAAAAAACGCGTTTTTAGAAACTTTTTCCGTTTTTCATCTACCATTTTTTTATTTTTTGATAAAACTTTATATCCCAGGGTCATTTTGTAGCTGGTGTCATACGGAATCTAACGGACTTTGATTTTTTTGTTTCAGACAAGCCGTTGCCGAGTTGTGATGGAGCTACCTAGCCCACCTATTTTTGAGGCGTTACGTTAAACTATAGTTTTTGTACTTAAAAATGAATAAAAATGAATTAAACTTTTTTTCATGTATTTCAAGACTTTATTTATCAAGCCCAACAATTTTTATATTCATATCTTTGATAAAATCCTCAAAAAAAAATCGCGAAATAGCCTTTTTTCGTGGCACCAAAGTGGACTGGCCCCCTAATTCCCAAATTCTGACGATTTTGTTTACACTAGCAATTGATCGGACTCTCTCTTCTGTTCTTTCAGACGTTCCGTTTTAGTTTTTCTCTTACCCAGTGAACGTGTCGTATTTCTGGATAGTCTCGTAAGTACTCTCGGCGTCTCTCGCCCAACTGTCGGCCGTGTGTTCGCGTTTCGAGCCACCGATCACGAGGATGTTTTTCTTAGCGCAGAGACGCGGCTCGGCTCGCAAAGGCACGAGGCAGCCCTTGTTCGAGATCAAATCTTTCTGTATGGAGCGCAATGCAACGATCAGACTCGCGTCCTTGCACTCGAGGATGACGCTGTCGAGGCGAGCCAGAGAGCACAGACGCAGTCTTATGTGGCCGAGTATCTCGAATACGTAGCAACGTCGAGCCGGAATGTCGTGGACTATCCAGTTGTACGCTGCTTGGAAGACCTGAAAGTACACAAGACCGAGAGCTCAATTATTCTCGTCGTTGCGGAAAAACAACTCGACGAGCTTCCTACTTTAAAGTTGTTGCTAAATAATTTTTTTAAGGGTGGGCGGGGGGGGGGTGGAGAAACGAAGTTCCTATGTTAATACATTGGTGCGAGGTCACCAGTGCCAACTTATCGTAGCAAAATATTGATGACGTGGGCGACTGAATATCGCGAAAACTTTTAAACGTACGGCGGATAATCGTAATTATTATTTACATATATGGTAATTTGAAGGAGTTCGGACTGTTAGAAAATTAAATGTTGATTTTTGAAAATCCTATTAAAATAGACACGAGCTTTGGCAACGTCGCACGGTTCTGTTGTAATTCGAGGCTGTTAGGTTGACTGCAGTGACTGTCACAGGTCGCAGCTGTGTTAAGCGCGTTTCGTGCCGGTCGGCGTTTTCAGAGGTTATGTCAGAGCAAAAGGAGGCAACAAATGATTCAGAAAAAATGATTAGAGCGCCGTAAAGTTTCCGATGGAAAAGACGATTTGTCAGTGCTCGTGCCCACAAGCATCGTAGTATACTCACCGGAGCTAGAAAGAAGGGAATGCATCGTAATAAAAAAATGAATAAGTTCCCCTTAGTCGCATTTGACTTTAACGCATTTAAAATTAGCGCGCTAGGTTTTCGATTGGTTCTGCTATTCCCATAATTCCGACGTTCCCAGGTAGCAATTTCAAAATAGTTGTCTATTAGTTGTCCAAATGGGTACCAAATGTCCACTTGGAAGTTACCTATAAGTTATCATGTGTCCAACAGTTATCTTTTTGGATGGTTGTTGACTTTAAGATAACTTCCGGGCGGACATTTGGCACCCTTTTAGCCGACTTTTGGACAACTTTTTGAAAATTGCTACCTGGGTTGCCACATTTTAATACATACTCCTCAACGAGCCTCACTTTTTCGTAAACTGGTCGCAGACTTTCATACATTTTAGTTAAGGCCTTAGGCCATAGGGCATAAAATCATGTGCGAACTTAACAATTTTTTTTCTACGAAAAAGTGATTCACTCATAAAATTAATTACACATCTACTTAGTATGAATATCAAGCTGTTATAAAAAATATATATTTTTTCTTTTTCGATGTACAAAATGGCCGACTACTCGAAACTTGTCGAAACAGCGTTTTTCCAATTGGCGTGACAAATAACTTCAACAATGTTCACTCGATTTACTTCAAATTTAAAAGTTATCTTCCTAATTGCATTTCGCAGAGAAGTACGTACGGAATTTCTGATTAATCGAAAACTTTTCATTTTATGAGCAGTTATAACGAAATTTTTCACTGAAAATTCATTTCTTAAGGGGAGGATAGGGGTTTCAGCGTGGAAAAAAACACTTTTTTGCGAATTTTTTGCCATCTATATGGATAGAGTAAATTTATTGAAATCTTTTGTACATTATTAAGTGAACATTTCATGAATATTCCGTGAAATTTGTTCGCGAAAATATCCACAAACAAGCCGGTGCCGCGTTTTTATCGAAACCACTTTTTCAAAGTCCGAGTTCACTGCCATTTGAAAACTACATGACCGATTTATTTCAAACTTGGTACACACTTTCTACATATAAAATACCTCCCCCCAACGGTTAGTTTGAGATTTTTTTTACATTGAGGGGGTTTTCCACCCCCAAAATGGCGGAATTTTTCGTGAAAAATAGCACTTTTCACTTTACATGACACCAAAAATTCAGAAATGAAAAAAAAATTATCAAAGACCGTTGGCGGGAGGATTTGATGATACTTTGACTAAATTTTAATGGTACTTGATTTCAGATAATTTCTAGTTGAGATACCGTGAACAGCGCAAATCGTGTTTTTCCAAAGGCGTTCTTGGAAAAGCTTTGTCACTGGCTCGTTTGTGGATATTTTCGCGTACAAATTTCACGGAATGTTCATGAAATGACACTTAACAATGTACAAAAGGTTTCAATGAATTTACCCTATTCATATAAATGAAAAAAGTTCACAAAAAAGTGTTTTTTTCACGCTCAAACCCCTACCCTCTCCCTAAGTTCAAATACCTACAACTTTTGAATAAAACAACATTTTTTTAATTCCGTACGTACTTCTCTAGGTATTCTAATGTAGATTGACGAGAATTTTTGTTTTTTTGTTCTAGGTAAAAAATTGTGGATGCTAAATGTCACGCCGCGGAGCGCCTAAAAAAAAGATAACAAAATAAAATATTAGTAGTCGGCCATTTTGTGCATCGAAAAAAAAATATATATTTTCTAACAGCTTGATATTCATACTAAATAGATGTGTCATTAATTTGATAAGTGAATCACTTTTTCATACGAAAAAATTCGCACATGATTTTATACCCGTTACTGTGGCTTAACCCCTTAAAAAGATCGGTAACCTGCTCTTTTTTTCGGTAATATTGTTCTGTAGACTATCCTGCACACAATATGCGTTTTTTGGGTCACTCTACAACTGTACAACCAATGCGGTCAAGTGGAGATTGATGTAAACTTAAAAATTTAATATTTATTAAACGAGTGCGGAAACCTCTGTTTTCCTTTAGCCAGTATAATCAAAGAATATACCATAACAATTAGAAAAATCTTCATTGATATCTACTTGCCCCAATATTTTTAAGCAACAACCTAAATTACGCAATTATGTTTTACATTCAACCAACGGTACGAATTTTCACCGAACAACAAAGTGACGATCGTTTATCGAGGACAATTGTCGAGCTTGTCAATTCTCTCATTGATTACCTGAAATTCAGTGTCGACGTGTATGTACTCGCTACTGAGAAAATGAACGATGTAATCCTTTGGCAGATCAAGGAACTCTTCCTCCTGCGAAACTTGAGGAAAATTGACTTCGATAAAGTGTAGGGCAGTCTCCAGTAGATCTAGTCTGTTGTGTGCTTCCGCAAATCTGTGCAAACAGGCAGAAGCACTATTAAAACACGATTTATAAAACGATTATTTCATGGTTTATAGATGATAATTATAGATGATTAAAATACGCATTTAAGGAGAGATATACACCTGGATGGTCGAAGTCGAGGATTTAGAAGCTATGAACATTCCGTCGACCGTTGAAGACCTACACTATGGGCCTGGTATCGATGATTCCATGAAAGTTCACAAATTTCATGATTTATTCATTCCCAAATTTTCAAACGCGTTTTTCTCAAAACCACGTTTTTCAAATCGGTACCCAAAATTTCTCGAAAACCAATGGCCTTGAGGTTTTTTGTGGTTATTCTATACACCATTATCTAGTACTTGTCATAGGATTTCCGTTACTTAGTTTTTGTTTTATAGGCAAAATAATAACTAATTTTTGGCCTAAAAATCACTATTTATGTTCAAACGTCCGCCATTTTGTCATAAATCGATATTTTCAAAATCGGCTACGACAAGTACTAGATTGTAGATTCTAATTTAATAATTCTTTCGGTTTTTTCTTTCAGATGATTTTTGAAGAAACGCCAGTGGTTACCGCATACGCAGATTCTTTTACTACGCTCCAAGGATCACACAATATCCTTGTATATTTTTGATATTTTTAAAGAAAGAAAATTAAACATATTTTTGAATGTATATACTTGTAGATAATTAAAACCCCAATCCGAAATTTCAAATGGTTTTCCTTGAAAAAATGCACAAAAATGACCTTTTTTCCGGCTCCTAGGTGTACATCTCCCCTTAATCAATCTTGTTTGATTTGTGATACAAATCTTTCTCTACCTAGAAACGAAAAACAGTTATATAGTTGCCACTTGCGAAACCAGTTCCGAAATTTCGGAATTAGGTCTCTTCACTGAGAAAACAATATATTTCTATGTACCAGGATTTGTGTACTATTGACAAATGGTAAAGTTTGATATGGCGAAATAAATATCTTTTTACAGTTAATGAATTATTTATTTGAGCCTTTGAATTGTCACAAATGAAGATTTGGTAATAGTTGAGAAATGGGTACTTTGATGGAAAATACCCGTTCTTAACTCTAAAAACTTGTTTCGTATAACGGATTCAATGAGATCAGTGGAAAAGTCGTCTCAGATTTAAAGGATAGTTAAGCGAATGATATTTCATATTCGCACAAATCGAGATCCGTGTACCTAGTTACTAAATGAATATTTGGAGAAAGGCATTAATTGATTGTTGGCAGATGAATGTGCAGTTAAGTCAATGTAGCACTATAGTGCTAGTGGGCAAGTGTACGAGAAACAACTCTCATAGAAAATTAGAGTTGTTCCTTGCTGTTTGTAGAAGACACATCACTGGACAACGATTTGTCCTCTACAAGTAGAAAGTCCGTTAATCGGAGGACAACAAAGATGGTAGTCTCAATACGTCATAGAGCAAGGAACAGCTCTCATAGAAAAGAGGCGGTCGACCGGTCCCGTGATCGACGTCTTGGCCACCCTTGCTCTAATGCATAATTTAATATTCTCTATATACACTTTCGAAAGTGTCCTAAAGATTTGGCAGGCTTCAAAAAACAAGCAAATCGTTGAGGAGAGCTACGTGAGTAAACGGCGAGAAAAACAGGTAAACTTCGGGAATTTTTATCTCAAAAACTAATGTTTCGATTGGATCCGAGTTTTTTTAAACTGGAAAATATGTACATTGAGGTATGTTTAGGAATTTTTTAAAATAAATTCGTTGACTGGAAGCGGTTCCAACGCGATTATCTCGAAACATAGTTTTCAAACTCGGTGCCAGATGTATCTCGAAAACGGCTTGTCCGATTATGTCCAAATTTGGATACAATATCCTACGATAGTTTTTCTCGTTCGCCACGTAGGGGTTTTTCATTTGATTGAACCATTGCTTTTGTTATGCAATGTGTATGCAATCCAAAATCGTCGGAAATTGCGAACGAAAAACGAATGTTAAATATAAACGGTTGCAATTCCGTCAAAAATGAAAATTTCATAAAAATCCTACGTGGCGTCAAAGATGGCCACCAGCAAAGTGAAAATAGACCATATTTTACAGTTTTTCTTCGATAAAGGCGAAAACGCAAGCGAGGTGGCTGAAAATGTGAATAGTGTTTATGGTCCTGATACCGTAACAGCCAATCGCGCACAATTTTGGTTTCGTCGATTCCGTTCCGGTAATTTTGATGTCAAACATGCACCACGCTCTGGAAGGCCAATTGTCGAAAATGTCGATAAAATAATGGAAATCGTCGAGTCCGACCGTCACGTAAGCACTGTTTCGATTGCCCAGGAGCTAAACATTGCGCAAGAAACCGTTTGGAACCACTCGAATAAGGCTGGATACAAAAAGAAGCTCGATGAATGGGTGCCACACGAGTTAACGCAAAAAAACCTCATGGACCGAATTTCCATCTGCGAATCGCTGCTGAATAGCAACAAAATCGACCCATTTCTGAAGCGGATGATCACTGATGATGAAAAGTGGGTCACTTGCGACAACGTCAAGCGAAAACGGTCGTGGTCGAATCGCGGTGAGCCGGCGCAAACGGTGGCCAAACCAGGATTGACGGTCAGGAAGATATTGCTGTGTGTTTGGTGGGATTGGCAGGGAATCATCTACTATAGGCTGCTCCTCTCCCGTGTGGAAAATACTCCGGGAAACCCGAAGAATATACAGGTCCCGTTACGGCTTCGAAGTGGAATCCCTGACAGGGATTTCCAGAATACTGCCACAAACGGTCCTAGAAAGGTACTCATTAGTTTCCATGATACAAAATAACAGGGGTACGATGGATGCACCAATGAAGGCCCCGACTAGGTGCTGTCAGGGCACTGGCTAATTTTTACAATGAGTTTAATCGGGTCTTGACCAGGCAGACTAATGTGGGCCCAGTGTGGTTCAGTCACAATTTCCATCATAAAATAAATTACGGTTTCATTTGGTTCACCAGTAAAAAGCCTGGTCAGATATAGTCAGGGATCATCACAAAGATCAATTAAAGTTATAATATTAATAAGCGACAAAAATTAATAGTAATTTATCAGTGTTTTATAACTGCCTCATGCAAATATCTCACTCACTTAACAATTCGCTTATCATTTTCAATGAATTTGAAAGAAAAGAAGAAAACGTTACAACTTAAAAATATATACATTTTTATTTAAGTAATCACTTATACATGAAGCAATGTCAGGGCATAAGTATTGAGTTTTTCGTTTGGTTCTAGGGACAATCGCAATGTTACCAATTTTCTCTTGATGCTGGCCAATGTGTAAACTGCATCGTTTAAAGTTTGTTCTGGGATTCTCCATGCTCCAATACTGGATGATTTACGTGGATAATTGTACATGTCAACTTTTTTTTTCGAAATTTTCCCCTCGATGTAGAGAGATTCTTGGGATTCATTTTCGCCATAAATTTTTTTATCTCCATTATACAACCATCGCTCAAAAGTACAACATTGTTCGGCGTACATATTGTGATGAAAAAAGAGGAATTAAATATCATTGATTTTACAAATATTGTCCCGTCTTTGAGAGTACGGCTAATGATTTTAAATTGAATGGGGATCTCTGTTGGATTAGATGGAATGAGATTTCTTTCATGCTGTTGGCAACAATATTGCTCTAATGGATGATTGAGTGTTCTTATTGCATTTTTCATCCTCCCCAAAGATTGGTCTTGAAAAGTATTTTTAGCCATTGAAGTATTCTGAATCGTTATCTACATGATTAACATATAACGTTTTATATTGTTCACATTATCCTTAAAATGTCAGCATATTGTTTTCTATTATAAGAATGTTTGTAAACTTGCTGGCATACATATAAATAAATAAATAAATAAATATATATTTATAAATCTTATCGGAAAATATGCATCTTCTTTATTACAGGGAAATACAGGGGAATCATAGGGATCTGACGGGGTGAACGTGGGGACTTAACAGGGCTAATTGCAGGGGTATAGTAGGGACGAAATGGATAATTCAGGCGCAATCAGGGAATCTAGTATGGCCCCGAATAGATGTCCACTAAAGGGCCCGATTTCAAAAGCGGGACAATTCTATAAAGGTACCAGTCGGAATCCAAACCAGGCCCTGGATAAAATTGGGGACAATTAGTTGGGTCCTTTAGACATCCCGGAAAATATTTCCACACGGGCTACGGCCAAACTCTTAATTCGGACCGGTACTGTCAACAATTGGACCGTCTGAAGGAAGCAATCGCCCGGAAGTGGCCAGCTTTCGTCAATGGGAGAGAAATTGTGTGCCATCAGGACAACGCCAGGCCACACACATCGATAGCGACTCGCCAGAAGCTCCGGGAGCTTGGTTGGGAGGTTCTTATGCATCCACCTTATAGTCCGGACCTGGCACCAAGTGATTACCACCTGTTTCTGTCTATGGCGAATGATTTTGTTGGTGACAAATTCGCCTCAAGAGAAGCATGTGAAAATCGACTGTCCCAGTTTTTTGCCAATAGGGACGAGAGTTTCTACGAGAAAGGCATAATGAAATTACCTTCAAAATGGCAACAAGATATCGATCGAAACGGTGCATATTTGACCTAAATCGGATCATTCTAACTATGCCAAATAAAGCCTTCAATTTCATGCAAAAATAATGAATTTCATTTATACTACACCTTATACTATAGCTATACATTTTTTGTCATGAGAACACGAATATCTCTTAACGACTAACAAATTTTGTAACAGTTAATGAATATTTGAATAAAAGTGCCAACTAAATGTATTTCTTTGCTATAAATAAACCGTTTTCTCAGTATAGGGAGTACAAAAATCGAAAACAACATGTAGAAATGGAAGAATACTGGGAAGAAAAGGGAATAGAGGGAAGAATTAAACAAACATGGGCTAGGTTAAGATGCGGAAATATAGGGAAAGGAGGCAAAAAGGAAAAAGGAAAAAATTAACAAGGAAGTGGTAGATGGTTTGAAGAAGTGGCGAAGAGGCTACAAGGGGGAGGCACCAAAGCGAACAATTAATCAAGAAATGAAAGGGACGACGATCAAAGAGTTGTGCGAGTATGCGAGAGTCTTCAAGTGCATGGTAAGAAAGAAAGCACAAAGGGAAAAAGAACGAAAGACAGATGTTAACAAAAAAGAAGTAAATGTGTAAAAGGGTATCAGTGTACAGAGGGGAGAACTGTGTAAAAAGCCGCAAGGGTATACTTGGAAATAAAAAACTATTAACTACTTAAAATCGTTGATTGCGCACCTGTAAATTCCAAGTGCATTGGAATAGTGTAATTGCTGTCGAAGATAATCTATACATCCCGAGACAACTTCGTCCAGTTCAAGCATATCGGCAGCGGCGAACAACTCTTGTACATTGTCCTGGGTAATGTCGACATTGCCCGTGTAAATAAAATCGACGAGAATGGAGAGTATATTCGGCGAGATGGAATGAATTTGCACGAGCTCTTGTTGCTCCTCGACGAGGCCACCGGTAAACATGGCGTTGAAGTAAGCACTACTGGCGGCCAGTACCGATCTGTGAGCTCTTATTATACTGTCGCCGGCTACGATGCCGACGTCGCTGAACTGATTCTTGAGACGTTGAGCGTTTAAATTTCGCAGAACTTTAGGAGCGTAATGGCCGACCGCGTAAACCGTACTGGATACGTCGGACGCCTCGCGCATCTGTTGAGTCGCAAAACCCATCGTTTGAGTATCGTGACCACTCTTCAGTGGTGCCACCGAGCCATCAGCCATGAAACCATCGAGTTGACCTTTATCCACGGCTCCTGCAATATTAATATCTGCTCATTGTAGGCGAACTACACAAATACTGCGCAGTTCCACGCTTATGTTACATCCTGCGGCTCGCTATTGAAAATCTTTGTGCGATTGCGATGGAAAATTAATTCGTCACTTCACCATCAAGAAGGGAGGGCTGATACAAGCCTGGACAATGGTAATGGTAGTTTGCATCGTTGGAATGCTACGGAGGTTCTTTTTTATATTTTTTTTTTCTTAATTTGGTAAATATTTACCAGTGGGGCTCCAGCTAGAAAAAGGTTTAGAAATTTTGTACCGAATCAATGTATTTCAGGGCACTTTGTTTATAATATTTAAGTCGGGGGAAGACAATTTCAACCCTTATTTCTACGCCCAAACGCTTTTTTTTACTTTCTTAAAGGTATGGAGGAAACGGGTTTGGTGACATCAAGTGGATCAAATGACATGGGTTCGTCATTTGACCCACTTGATGTCACCAAACAAACCCAAACAAACGTATTTCAAAAATCGAATATTTTCCGGACTTTTTTTTTCTTAATAATATACACCTCCCCCATCGTAAAAAAACATATCTTCATACTGTAGAATGGCCCCAAACACGTGCAAATGTTTTTAGAGCCGATTAAGGCTGGTTTAGGTTTAGGAATATTTTTAGAGCCGATTACCCCTCTTGTAAATATTTACCCTTTATTTGGTAATTATATACTTTAGTGACTTTTCCTAAATATGGAAATATTTAGGAAATCTTTCCCGATTTCCGCGAACGATTTCACGCATTTTTTTCAATTATTACATCATCGAACGTGGAAAATATGACCAACGATGTACCAATGTAACGAATAATTGCTAAAAAAAAGTAAAAGCCCTAAAATTCGCAAATGTTTACAATTTTTTCAAATGTATTTTTTTTTCGTAAAAATATCTGGAACTTAAGAAACCGTCTCCCCCAAATATAGCATCATTATTTACACCACAAAAAAGCGATAAAGCGCGTAAAAAACAATCGGAGGCCATTTTCAGGAAAGGTCACTAAACTATACAATCACCCTTCATTTTTATCAGAAACTATAATTTTTCCATAGATTAAGGTCGTGGATCTCTTACGAGAATAAGAAAAACCAGTTTGAGTGACTTTCGTCTCCTAAATCGGCGGAAAAGAAAACGTGTGCAATAAAAGAAAAATTAACTGTCGTTGCATTCCAACGATGCAAACTTCAACATCATATATTTTAAATATATTGCTCGAATTGCGCTTTTTCTTAAGCAATTAAAATATTGCTAGAATTATGCTTTTAATTAAACATTTGATATATTGCTAGAATTTTCCCTTTAAGGGGGGATTGTCTTTTTTTTCGCAAAATTTACCGCTTTTTGGGAATTTTTTTGTGAAGAAAGTATACAACGGAAAACTTGTGAAAGTTGGCATATAGTTTTATTGATCTGTTTACTACATACAAAAAAATTTTTAAACAATTTCATAAAAAAATCCGCCTCCCACCCGCCTCGACGCGCGATGGTCCTTTTTTGATGGTGTGCACGATTTCTCAAAAACTATTCAACCGATTGCCTTCAAATTTGGACAGAATGCTCAGCTGACATCCTTTTATCGTTTGATGAAGCAAAAAAGCAATACGTTCAATAGTTTTTTATTTATAACAAAAAATCGATCAATTTTTTTCGAAAAATCGATACTTCAAGTTCAAAACGTCACCAAATCGTCAATTTTTTTTTTTCCCTTCATCGAACGATAGCTATATGTGTCTAAAGTAAAATGCTTTTTGGGTTTTTGTTGCAGGATGAACGTGAAGGCTGTAATCGTGCACACCATCAAAAAAGGACCATCGCGCGTCGAGGGGGGTGGGAGGCGGATTTTTTTATGAAATTGTTTAAAAAAATTTTTGTATGTAGCAAACAGATCAATAAAACTATATGCCAACTTTCACAAGTTTTCCGTTGTATACTTTCTTCACAAAAAAATTCCCAAAAAGCGGTAAATTTTGCGAAAAAAAAGACAATCCCCCCTTAGACAAACAATTGAAATATTGCTAAAATTATGCTTTCAATTGAAAAATTCCATTGCTAGAATTATGCTTCACCGCTTATTTATTATGAGTTTAAAGTTTGCATAGTTGAAATGCAACGAATTTTTATTCCTTTTTTTATCAGTATTGAAAATCATGTTTTGTAAACTTGGATCGCTAAATAAGGAGTCTAAAGAATGATGGAAGGATTTTTATAGCGCAAATACGTCAGAGAAAATTTGGAAAATTTAGAAACAAATATTTCATTGCAATTCAACTATGCAAATTTTAACATAACTATTTCCCAGTGTTTAAGGTATTCCGTTCACGAACACGAGTATTTAACAATTGACTGATTTTCGTCTACAATCAAGTAAAAATACATCCGGTATACTGGTAAAATTTCAAGCCAAATTATCGAATTCTTAACGAAAAATTACGACTCTTAAAATCGTCTCATTCATACAGCGCTTTGCGGAGATGACACGCTGGCCACATTTCTATCTAATAATTCATACACTGAATGCACTACATTCATTATTCATACACTACATGCCTGATATAAAATGTTCATGCATGTAAAACATTCTAAATATTCCGTAACAACAATAAAAACCGGGGGTCGCCGAATGTTTATAGACAATATCAATGAAAAAACTTTAAAAAATGTTACTAGCAGAAGAATTTTCGTAGCCGCGACTTTTCAAAGAAAATGTGAAAATGTCGAAATATACTAAATTTGCGCGACATTTTTCATTCCTATTTATCGTTGGGTATAATCATTGATTGTGACTTATTTTTATTAAGCGCCACAACGATTAATCAATGATTCAGAAAGGATGAGATTGAAGTTTGTATGGTTGAAACGCAACGGAAATGAATACTTATGGATTTATTTTTATTTCCTCCGGTAAAATTTGCCTCAAAAAATATTTGAATTCTTTTTTAAGACGATTATTTAAAGGTCTACAATATAAGTATCTGAAAAAGGAATTTTCATGATAATAAAAATAACGAAATTGAAATCTAACGAAGAACTTTTGTTGCACTTGGACGATGCAAACTTCAACATCGTCAGAAGGGCCCCCTTTATGTCTGCACAAAATACATTGCTCCGTGAAGACACTACTTTAATGTTTGACGTTTCTACGACACCCTTTGTCACCACGCTTTTCCTCGTTTGATCTGGGAGGAAATAAAGTCTCATGGAAACTCCTGACGATGCTGAAGTTTGCATCGTTGGACTGCAACAAATTTAATTTCTTTTGGCAGATTTCGTCTACAAAAGTCCTCCAACCATTTATTAAGATATTTATTTAGCGATCTACATGATAAATCTATAAAAATATTGAAAATAAAATGTAAAACAGAATATTCGTTGCGTTCCAGCGATGCAAACTTTAACACCATGAACTCCTGTCAGGCTGCTCCAAACTCAAATTGTAATAATTCCAAGTGTAACAAAGCCCAGATGTTGCATAGTCCAAGAGCAACCCAATTAGTATAGCATCAAATTTGTATCACCGATGTAGTATCTTCGTGTTTTTTGCGACAATGTTTGATCCGTCTATCAATTACCGCCACCCACATAGAACGCAGTAATCAAGGTATTTCTTTAGCAGAATCCTGTATATTGTGGGGGCATGAGGAGGGCCCTTCTGAATAATTCGTTGAACTAAGTGGTGCTTAAAAAAAATGAGTCATAATCAATCATATCCAACGATAAACGGAAATAAAAAATTTCCCGCACATTTTGTAGATTAGACATTTTTACATTTCCTCTGAAAATGTTGCCTTTGCGAAAATTCTTCTGCTAGTCAGATTTTTCTAAGTTTTGTCATTAATATTTTCTTCAAACATTCGGTAGCCTCCTGTTTTTTTTCATGATATTGAAGTTTGCACCGTTGGAATGCAACGAAAATGAATTCTTTTTAATAATTTACATTTTTTTTGTCGATCTTAGCTTTGAAGTCGCTCGAACGTTTGTACGTATTCATATTAAACATGTACATCCTCAGTTTGCCCAAAAACGATTTGGATATCGGTGAAAATAAAGAAATAAAAAAGGAAGGACAAAATATCGTTGCATTCCAACAATGCAAAGTACATGATGTTTTTTGGTTGTTACCGAATTTTTAGATTTTTTTCACACGTGTGAGCAGTTTATATCAGGCATCTTGAGTCATTTACTGTAAAAATTATTAGATAGAAATCTGGTCATTGTGCCATCTCCAGAAGCGCTGTATAAATGAGACGATTTTTAGAGCTGTAATTTTTCGCCTAAAGTTCGGTAACTTGGCTTGAAATTTTGCCAGTATGGGATATACATTTACTTGTTTATAGACGAAAATCAGTTAATTGTTGAACATTCGGGTCCATGAAAGGAATATCTTAAGGGCTTACGTGGGTTTAAAAATGTCAAAAATCCATTTTTTTAAAATTCGATTATCTATAGTACAATATGTATGGTGTTGAAGTTTGCATCGCTGGAACACAACAAAGATTCTGTTTTACATTTTCAATATTTTTATTTTTATAGATTTATCACGTAGATCGCTAAATAAATATCTTAAAAAATGGTTAAACGACTTTTGTAGGCAAAATTTCCTAAAAGAAATTAAACGAACTTAGAAATATGCAATTTCATTGCAGTCCCACAATGCAAACTTCACCATCGTACAATATGTCTAGAATATTCTCCCAAAGTTTTAAGTCGATCGGAGTAAAAGTCTAGGAGAGAGAGCCTTTGGGAATTCTCCCTGTTGGGAAAGATCAGCCAGGAGCGACGCAGGTACATTGCATATTTCTCAAAACACTATTTTTGAAGTCGGTGGACACGATTTCTCAAAAACGAATGCACCGATCTTATTGAAATTTTGCACACGTCTTCAAAATAGCATTGACTAGTGATTGAAAGAACGTTTTTCTTTTTTCGATTACAACTCATTTTACAAGGCTATACGTAATGTAAATTGTACCAAAAATTGAACTATTTTGCATACAACTCTACGAAAAATTCAAATTTCAATTTTTATTTTTAATCCTTTGTTCAATCACGAGCTATACTTATCTACTAACAGAAAAACTTTGGTTTTTTAATTTCAGATGAAGCTATCATGAGTTATCCTGAC
This sequence comes from Ophion ellenae, assembly GCA_963210295.1. Taxonomy (NCBI): domain Eukaryota; kingdom Metazoa; phylum Arthropoda; class Insecta; order Hymenoptera; family Ichneumonidae; genus Ophion; species Ophion ellenae. Next base: position 47,254,630 of record OY723386.1, on the reverse strand, counting down.
CACCACAAGGACACTTTTTTTGGCGGTCCCACCGGCTGAATATCCCAAATTTTTGGATGAAATTTTCTTCAAATATTGTCGAAATGTTGCTCTTTTATGTGCTTAACATTTTGAATAAAATAATTTAACTATTATATTTTTTTTTATATAGAGAAAATATTTTTTTTTGGCTTCGATACCCACGTAACTCCTTAAAAGTGATGCATTCAAATCCTCTCCTGGAATCGACAATCGAAAACCATCCGTTGATGACGATGTTGAAGTTTGCATCTTTGGAATGCAACGAAAATTCTTTTTTTTCCCTTCATTTACATTATCATCCAAAATCCTTTCTCACACATGTAGGCTGAACTCTAATAATGATCCTGATAAACGTTTGAGTGACTGTGGATGGCTAAATGTGCCGGGAAAAATTGGGCTGCGTAACTTCGGTTGCATTGCAACGATGCAAACTTCGATATCATCCGTTGATGGATCATTGAGGTAAACTTGCCACTTCTAACCAAAAAGAGCTCGTTCATCTCGATCCGGCGAATTATTATGAATAATATCGACAAAGAGCTTGTACTGCTTGATACTCACGACATATACGGGACAGCACCCTGTAGACGCCGTGGAAAGATTTTGTGTTGTTCTTTCCCTTTAAACGCATTACTACGGTCTCATCTTTTCCCACCGTCAATTATTCGCCCGATCGTTCACTCGCACTATACGCGCTGTGGACGTGGTAAAAAAAAATTCTGCCAGTGGAAACGAGACCGAAAAAAACATTTGACGCGCTTTTTCGAAGAATTCGTTGCACTCGGGGGAATGAGAAAAAAAAACAATCCACTCTTCGTCGCACGACCTGATAATTCGATTAGCTGAGCCAACACACGCAGAGGCACGCACCGTCGATTAATCGTATTAGCGGCCACTGTGGACGCACACACCGCGAACAATACACTTGAACAATTTCGGTTGATGCCAACGAAGAATCGCGGTTTACCGCGCGCTTATGTAGTTACACTTTTTTTTCCTCTTCTTCCTTGTCATATGTCAAACATCACGGGGACTTTGTGATGTTAGTCGCAGGTGTAGTCACGAATCGATTGATTCAAGAGGAAAAATATAGAATTCGCGATTTTCACGGCCTAGAGGTGGCGCAGCGATATTTCAATATGGCCGCTTGAAGTATAGCCTCAAACGTAAACAATTACTCTGTTGTTGATTTCCTGCGGGTTGGCTATTGTATTTACTTCCATGGTGGATTGTAAAGTGTTATTGTAGTGAATAATTCATTCTTCGCTCTTTTTTTAGCTCTCTCAGCTCTGGATTTAGACTTTTTAAGGTTATGAGAGTCACTCGCAGGTTTCGAATGATTCTATTTTTCACAGCATACTTTTTACAAGGGGCGCCCGAAATTATATTTATACATTGTATATAACAGAAATAACTCTTAATATTGCTCGATGTATTATTTATAAAGGTACAAACTCGGGAAGAGAAAATCGTGTGACTACAAACTTGCCTTGATGGCCTAGAGTCATTTTCAGAGCCAACAACTATTTTAAAACGACTTTCTTAGATGGCTTATGGAAAAATTCACTTTTATTATCCGCCTCGCACCCTGGAACACAGCAGAATCTCGGGTAATTTTTGGTGTTTTAAATTTTGTCCATTATCAATGTATTTTGACAAAGTTCACTATACTAGTGGAGTTTCTGCTTTGGGCCGCGAGAGGCGCCAAGACCTTTGGGGATCGCGAATTCGATAACTCGTGGAAAGGGCAAAAGGGAGGGTAACGATGATTGATGAAGATACTCCAATCAAGACTGTGTACAGCAGCCAAAAGTCCGATAGAGTGTCATGGGTGTACGAATTGTTGAAAGAAAAAATGGCACGCAAGGGTGCCAATGTTGGAAATATTTTTACAACGGTATTTCGTCGATGATACGACGATCAAACTTTTTGTTACAACGTCGCCATTGTAGACACAAGCGCATAGTCGGCTGACCGACACGCGATACGGCGTCTGACAGATGTCGGTATACCGGCGATCTTGCTTACCGACAGAACAGCGGCAAAATCTCCCATATCGAGTGCCCGTTCTGTCATCGTTTTCCCGCGGTTTTACAATTTCATGAAACTGCGATCGAGGACTCAGAGGTGTACGAAAATTCTTTATTCTCGTTAATTGTACGATGTTATAAAAACACGTTATTCTCTTTACATTCCTCGCAATTTTACATGTGCAACGATGAAGAAAGAAAGAAGTTGATATGTGAGGTTAGGTCGACGACTTTTTGTCGTCCAGTGTCTTCGTCAAGTTCTCGAGTTACAAATCTGATACTTTTGATCAAAACGCCAACAATAAATTGGACGAATATCAAGAACTGTTAGCGGCAGAAATATTTTATACCCTATCGGCCTTGGGCGAAAACTTCTCTTACAAATATTTCAGAGTTTGTGGGGGTCCTCGAGCGGTGGCTATAAGGTTCATCCAGGTGAAGGCGTTACGGAGATATCATGGTCATCTCCATTTTTGAAATGAAACCACTTTTCTTTTTCTGAATTTTATCAAGAAAATAAAAATAATTTCACACAAAGTTTCCAGATAGTAGATCAAGATTGAGTTTAAAAAATTAATCTAAAAGAACTTTTAATGTTTTTAGCTTAAAATTGATGAAAAAACCGGTTTAAACACTTATTCATATAAAAGGTGCTCGGAGTTATGGCTACCACACTCAATGCACACTTGCGTTGCATTTTTGTGACATTCTCCATAAATTAAAATCATGTCAACTTGCTCTTGACGAGGAAACATTTTGTGGAAAATTTAATTCCGTACTGACAGAAGGAAACTCTTTCATAGTACTTTTAATTAAAGAGAACACACATTATGGAAATCACAATCTTCTCATTGCTTTCCAAAACAAGTTGATAAAATTCTTAGTTGCGCGCAATGTAGAGAAAGGCCTACAACTTATCTGGATTTGACTTAGTATCAAACAATTGAAACCTCAATTAGAGCCTGTTTGTTAAGGCGGGAAATACATTCTCAACGATGAAAAAATCGATTTCTCTTTTTTTTTTTTCTCTAAACGATGGAACTATGCATGTAGAATATTTTCCTAAAGTTTCAAAGCAAAGTTCGAAAAACTGCAAACGTTACAGCCCGGCAACGCTGTGTCTCACTGCTCGGATTCGGAGCAGGTGTGAACTTCAAACGCGTTTTTATCAAAACTGCATTATCGAAATTGACGTGAAGGATTACTCAAAAACTGTTGAGCCAATTAAGTTGAAACTTGGTCAAAATATTCATAATATTGGTACCTTCTACTTGACGAGAATTGTTTTTGAAAAATTGGAAAAGAAAACTACTTTTTCATCCACATTTTACAGAAATGTTGCGTGAAAGTTGATATGTTTTTGTAAATGCATGCCATTTTTTCAAATTTGCATTTTCTTCATTGTAATTACCGTCACATAGAAACTATAGATGTTCTAACTGAAAAAATATTCGACCTTTTTTGCAAATCAAAGTCTACGGGAAGCTAGACTGCACGCCGATTGGAAACTCCCACGGCACTCTGCCACAGCTCCGTCATTTTGATGATGAATAAATTTGAAAAATTGTTTTGTATACTTAAATATACTATTAAAGTATACCTAAAGTTTGATAATTGTGGAATAATTTTTTCTTAGTTTAAAAAGTCCCTCATTATTGCTTGTTTTTCTCGTGTCTAAATGTATATTCCGCCTTAATAAGGACTGACTTTATTAATAAGACAATATAATCAATGCGAATTAGATTACAAGCATGCATTGAAAGCGGTGGTCCCCGCTTTGAGGTATTCCTTTCACGAACCTGAATATTTAACAATTACAGTGAAACCTCGTTTATACGTTTTTCAATTATACGTTTTTATCATTTGTACATCAAATTTCTTTAGCCCCGGTAGATTCCATTTGGAAAGATGGTAATAAAGTTTCATTTCTACGTTTTTCACTTATACATTTTTCACGCTTATACGTTATTAATTTTATTCCCCAGCGTCAGTTTCGCGGTTCGTTTTTTCTCAGTTATGCGTTAATGACACGTGATATTGTCTCGCCGGAGAAAATATCATGTAACTGCGTTGTGATGTTTTGATGTTTCTGACCTCGACTAAGTATGCATGTACTACTGTGATTACATATCTCTTATCAATACGAACGTGTCTGTTATTTACTAGTCTGAAACGTCAAAGCTTAGTGTTACAAATTTGCATTGAATAAAAGTTCAAAACGGAAATTCGAAAACTTGAGTTGGCTCATTACTCAATTATTACCAATCAAATTTTCAATTGGAAAACCAAACATTAACATAATAGAGGTACCGCTATTGAAAAACATCGTGAATTACGCACTAATCGCCATTTTCAAATGTTAAAGTGTTTCAGATACATCCTGTATTTTACTTCTACGTTATTCTCACTTATACGTTATATTTGTTGTACCCCTTGAAAAACGTATATCTGAAGTTTCACGGTAACTGTTTTTCGTCGATAATCAAGTATGCATACATTCCAATATACTGGTAAAATTTCAAGCCAAGTTACCGAACTTTTAACAAAAAATTACGACTCTAAAAATCCTCTCATTTATACAGTGCTTTATGGAGGTGACACACTGGCCACAGTTCTATCTAATAATTTATACCATTTTTTATTTGCGGGTAAAAAAATAAAAAGATTTCGTAACGACAATAAAAACAGGGTATCACCGGACCTTTAAAGAAAATATTAAAGATAAAACTTAGATAAATGTGTCGAGCAGAAGAATTTTCGTAGCTGCAACTTTTCATAGAAAATGTGAAAATGTCTGAATCTACAAAATTTGCGCGATATTTTTTATTCCAGTTTATCGTTGGGTATAATAATTGATTGTCACTTATTTTTAATAAGCCCCGCTGTAATTTACCAGTGATTCAGAAGGGCCCTCCTTATGTCCCCACAAAATACGGTCCTTCGCGAAAAGAATACCTTAAGCATCTTTTAGATTAGTAAGTTTTTGCACCGTTTTTTTAATCGATTCAAAGCTAAAAACATTTTTTTTTAATTTCATTTGTAGAAAAGGATTTCTCCCAAGTCTGATAGGTCAGAAAATATTCCTACTGCTAATAGTTGTTGCCTCACCTGGTACATTATGAGATTGAAGTTTTCACCATTGAAGTGCAATGAAAATTAATTTTTTCTACTTCCCCAAAACGGTTTTAGCAGATTTTTGCTTCGAAAATTCCTCAACTGTTTTTGAAGACGCTTCTTTGGGGATCTGCATTTGAAATTTGGACGAAACTATTTGGTATACTAATAAAAATAAGGAAAGAAAAATATAAAAAAGAATTTTTGTCTCCTTCCAACGATGGTATATTAGCGAAGTGGAAGATCATCTCGCCTATTTCAATGTACAAGCAAACCATTTATGAACGAGTCGAAAGAAATACTTGATAGTCAAATCATTGTTGACGTTCGAAGAAGATTTTTGCGTCTGTTAGGAATTGCAGTGGACTCGGCATCGCTTACACCAACCGGTGATAATGAAGGAGGAAGCTCTGGAGGAATTGGAACGAGCGGTGAATTCGCTGAGCAGGAACATAGCGAATTTTCCCATCGGCGCAATTTCCATAAACGACCTCAGGCCTACGGAGGAGAAGATACGCGACACGAGAAACTCGTTGAAGGCGCTGAGTGCCAAAATGCTCATGCTGAGAGCCAAAGTCGAAGCTCGTGAGTTTTATTTTCACATGCTTTTATTTAATTTCACTTTCTGCGAGATGCAAAACGGAAAATCGATATTTCATCCACTTTCCGACTACTTAGAGCTCTGAAATTGTGCAAAAATGCATCGCAAGGTGACAATGCATGATTCATCTTTAAAAAAAAAAAACAAATATAGATACATAAATTGTTTAACTTTTCTTTAAATCTCACTAACACATACAAACGAATTCGTAGCCGACGGTGTTTGTATGTGAAAAGTTTATGTGCAGCAATTAGTCGTAAGTTCATTCCCAATTACAGTTTTTTTCATTTTTTACAAGCATTCCATGTTCCTAACGTACAAACTCGTTAACTAGTAAACTACTAGTAACAACTAACTAGTAAAATCAATTAAAGACGAAAAAGTATAAAATAATTTATATGTAAAAAAAATATTTAAAAAACAAGCTCTTAGTTAACGTACTAAAAAGTAGCAAATAATTTTTTTCTACCAAATCACCTATATGTAACTAAACAAAAGCTTCGGGCGCTCAAAATTTAGACATACAATCTTTAATTTACATAAATCCGTTAACATATCAACTGTATTTAATTTACTGTAAAGCAACCTTGGATTTCTCAAACAATCCTGAAACTGAGTATAAACGTGTGATAATAATTTCTCAAATAACTATTGTGCCAAATTAAATACGGTTAATGAAACTGAATTGATAAAATTTATTAAACATTCAAAAAGTTGATCTTTTATTTAAAGTCACATATAGGTGACCTGTTAAAAAAATCTACTTTTTAGTACATTAAATAAAATATTGCTTTGAAAAATATTTTTTTTCATAACCGACACGCAATGTCCGCGAAGGTTTTTTCCCATGTTGGCATTTCGTTACAGAGAGGACGTCCGACGTACAGGAGGAAGGCGAGGAGGACACGTACAACGAATTGCAGGAGAAAATAGCCCACTTTACGCTCTGTAACAAAGCCATAGAATCCTGTCTGCAGAACAGCGTTACCCAGGAAATCCTCGACAATTCGGAAGACGAGATAAGCGAGTAGGCAAAATATCAGCCGAGAATCGTTGAAATTTTATCATCCGTAGCTGATTTACGATCCCGTTTGATATTCGATTCACAGGACGCTGAGTAAAATCATGCGGAAACTGTTCCTTCTGAACGATCAGACGATGAGTTTGGAGCAGGCACGAGCCGAGGCGTACATGAGAGAGATAGAGCTGAAGTGCGAGCTGCAGGAGTCCCTGTCGGAGTTCAGGGATTTTTTGAAGCAGCAGGAAGACATCCGGAAGAAAAAGCTCCAAGAGACCAATCCGGAGATCGCTCGGTACGTTTCCACAAAATGCATTTTCTTTTCAGAAATAAAATGTGGCGACTTTCGAGTTGATTGTTTGAAATTAATAAACTTGAATACTTACAATCGGTTGTTCGAAATATACTTGAAGATATGTAAAAAAGATAAGGTTTTTTGGGATTTCTTTAGATAAGTCACTTTTCCGAAGAAAATGTTTTGCTATTTTTTCATTTATTGGGTTATAAATGATGATATTCAGCAGGGGGAAGCTGGCATTTTTTCATTAAACATTTTTTTACGAGCAAAAAATCGTTAAAATTAGTTTCGAATTTAAAAAGAAACCAATATAGGCGTCGAAATGTTAAAAAATGCCCTATTTCATCACGTGTTTCCGCGAACTTCAAAACCCCATACCCCTTTATGGGGAGGATATTGATATAAAAATTGTTACACTTGATAAATACACTTTCGAAATACATTTTAAAAAATATTTATTTATTTAAGGCACTATTTATAGACGAAAATGGCAGTTAAAAAAATGTCCTAAAAATGGTAGGTCTGCGCTGTTGATGAAATCTCGAAGATGGATCATGCGAAAGGAAAAAATCAAACGGTTTCAGATTCGGTATGTTAATGGCTATAGCGCATATCATACGATTTTTTATGTATGCAAAAATAACAAAATGGCGGACATTTTTCGAAAAAACAAATAAAACCTGTTTTTTCACCGTTTTTGTCAAAAAAGCGAATATCAAAATTTAAAAAAATCCTTGATGTGCGCTATAGCTACAGCTGTAAAGAATATGTGGTTGGAATTTCATAAGGGTCAGTTCAGTAATTTCGAAGATTTTATCAACAAGCTGTCCAAAAACGTTGTTTCGAGAAAAAACGCGTTTAAAGTTTGTTTGGGTTACCTAAATACATAAAAAACATTTTTAATGTATTTATTAAGTGTAACTACTTTTATATCGATATCTATAATAAAAACCTATCGAAAAATTCCTGAAAATCGCCTTTTTAGGGTCTAAAGTGAGAAGACCCCTTAAGGTATTCCTTTCACGAACGCGAATATTTAACAATTAACCGAATTTCGTCTATAATCAAGATGAAAAAGTTTTCAGAGAAAATGTAAAAATGTATAAATCTACAAAATTTACGCGAAATTTTTTATTCCAGTTTGTCGTTGGATGTAATAATTGATTGTGATTTATTTTTATTAAGCGCCAGTGTAATTTATATTTCTAGTGCTCTCTCTGGGAACTTTTTCCCTACGTTGACACACTGGGTCATTTTGACCCGGACGAATTTGAAGTAAAGTGCTCACTTTCCCTAAAGTTAAAGTTTCCAATAATTTTTGACATTTCAATAGGGTATTTGACTGTTGTACGGAAATCATCTTAAATGGTTAATTATTTTATATTATTCTCACGATATTTTTTTATCTTCGTGAATGTCAGTATTTACGATATAAATCGGCAATAAAATTTAAATGTTCAACCAAACCGCCAAAACGCTCCCGTTGTCAAACATGTAGTCACATGCCAATAAACATGGTAAAGGACCTATATCGCCGCTGAGATGTCGCACAGCAAGCCTTCCTATCTATTCTTATTAAAAAGTCGATTATATGGTAACTATCACTACAAATAGCTATGAATGAACAGAAAAAGCACGAAAGTACACTGAAATAAACTAGAAAATCGCTCATTACTCGTCACATGACTCACAATGACAATCTGTTTGTTGGCATGTGACGTCACTAGAGATCCAACCAATCCTGGAGCCTTTTCGTTCACGTGATCAAACGTTCAAATTTATTTATCATAAAAATTGAAATAAACGAAAACAATGCATATTTTTTTCGATAAAATGATAAAAAATACTTTTAAAACTCTATATTCTTTTAGGATGACAAAAGAATGCACGATATTTTATACTTTTCGCATTTAAATCATGCGGACATATTAAAAAATGGTTAAAGTGTACCCCTGATTTTTTTCAATAAAAACCGACCGAAGGGTTTTTAATCGCAGGTGCATGAAGTACTATCCGGGTCAAATTGACCCAGTGTGTCGAAATCGTGGCCAAATATGAGTCTATCAACGAAGAGTTAATGGAGATATAATGCACTTAGGAAGTACCAAGGATGTTTTAAATACCGTTTACTGATTAAATGCAGCGCATTTTCATTCTTTCGAGTAAAAAGAATAAAAATTACAGAACATTTTTTCAGTATTCCGAAAAGGTCTATGGTACTTCTCTAGTGTAAAGTACAAGATAATTTTTTTAAGGTAGATATAAAGTACATTAAAAAAATTATCTTGCAGTTTGCATCGTTGGAGCGCAACGGAAATTACTCCTCTTTCATTGATACAAAATTATGACGTTGAATTTTCCATCGTTGGAGCGCAACGATATTTATGTCATTTTTTGTTTTTCCATTTTTATCATTAACCAAAGCCTTTTCTTTTTTAAGTCGAGGCCGTAAATTTCCAACAAGAATACGTAGAAACGTTGGAGCGATTCCGACAGCCTTGAACGACGAAAAAAAAATTGAGCAACAAAAAAGAATCAATTTTCGTTGCATTCCAAAGATGCAAACTTCAACGTCATACGAAATTTCTTTCTCGCCGACTGGGGCTATGAAAAACATTAGAATGTTTTTACGTATCCCGATTAGAGATTTACCATCTCAAGTTGCGAAAAAACGTTCCCAGTAATGATCAAAATGAAGAGAAAAAAAATGAAATCGTTGCATACCAACGATGTAAATACCAAGACATTTAAAAAAATGCTTTCACAGTTTTCTCCAAGTTCAATCTTAAAAACAGGAGAGATTTCACCGCAGAGCTTCAATAAAAAATATAACTCTGAACAATCTGCCAGTGTCGCTATTTTTCATTTAAAAAATGTGTCTATTCTCAGGGACCAATTATAAATCTTGAATGAATTTCATTTTTCAAAAAATCATGTTCATAGTCTCCGTATAAATTTGCCTGCCTAGCACGAGTTAGCCTTGAACGAGAAATTGATTATAATTTTTATTTTCCTACTAGGCAGAAGGAATCGATACACAGAAGGCTGCAAAAGATAAACATAATGAAGAGACTGATAACGAATCTCGCTGCAGCGTCGGCCAACGCGGTCAAGGAAAAACCGGTGCTCCGAGAACTGTGGAAGAAACACAGAGAATTGTTGAGCATCGAGACGGTCCAAGAAAAGGCGAAGGAAATGCATCTCGAAGATTCTTGATGAAAAAAAAAATGACCTCTCATTCACATCACGTATTCATATACATATATATTCTAAATCTAGATGTACATACACTTTGATACTTTTGAATATAAAATGACATTTTTTTACCCGCAAAGTCGTTCGAATCGATCGTAGCGGGTGGAGAAGACGCGGTGGAAAAAAAAAAATTCGAACCAAAGTGCGATCTCACTAAATCGACGAAAAAAACATTACACGAGGTCCTCGTTGGAATGAAATCTCAATTTGTACACGCCCCTAGCGTTGTCCTCAGTATAAATCGAGTTCTTTCTATTTCTATCGTCCCCAAATTTTATTCGGCAGACCTCGACGGAGCAATTCGAAAGAAAAAAAAAACATTGCGCATCATCGCCTAATTTTGAAAATGAGAGAAAAAACATGAGTGCTCGTTGGAAACTAATCGGTTTGCGTGGACTGATGAGCCCGCGAGGGCAACGTTAAAATCGTATCACCCACCGAGAGTGAGCCTTGCTGGAAGCATTGCGTCTCCGACGAGACTCCTCGCGGCGAGGTGACGGTCTGGTTTCTCATCCTTGCGATTGGTTCCCGAGCGCGAATTTTGTACCAGCCCCGAGGTCTCTTCGGGACGGGGCTTCGCGCGTCGTTTGGCGAATCTACCGGCTCCGGTGAACGCTGCAGAGCAGTCGCTTCGTCCACGTCCCTGGAACGTTTGGCCGTACGTGGCGCGAGTGCGGACGCGATACTCGTTAGAACTCTCGTCGGAGACACACTGGACTCCGGGATCGCTGACAGAAGGGACAACTGTTGGCTCGGTTCTATCGGCTCTCGCGACACGTTTATCAATGATCTTGCACCTTGAAGAAGCGGATGAAGCATTTTTCAGAGGACGATCGCATGGAAGGAACAGCCTTGCGAATAATTTCCTGGGGGCTACATTTAGGTGGACGTTAAGGGGCTATACCAGTGTGACACTTTCGAAAAATTGATTTTTTTTGCCCTTTTTCGACACTCCATTGTATGGGCCAGGTATAGATGATTAGCAGTTTTTATGGTAAATATCATTTTATCTTGCAAAAATCGATAGTTAAATCTTTAAACGCGTTTTTCTCGAAATGAGATTTTTCAAATTTGCTGACATTTTAACTCAAAGAGCAATTATCCGATTGACTTGAAATTTGAACTGAGTACTCTTGAATATATTTACTCTACAATGACGGAGGATATTTTTGATTGGATGAAAATTGACGATTTGGCATTGAAAAAAAACAACCATTTTATAGGCAAGAAAACAGACTTTTTTTTTTCATAATTACGTCTTTTGTTAGATTTTTATATTTTTCGAAAATCCTGCGTCATTGTACAGGAAATACCTTCCAGTTTAACGACATTTTTTCCTTTTTCGGTTTCAGCTACTCAGTCGGCCGGAATCATGTCAGCGGTGGAGGAACTTTTTTTTTGGGGCCTCCGAAGGCAGCGCATAAGTCGCTTGGATCTCGATATTTTTCTATGAAAAAATTATGTAATATAGGTCAAATATAGCCAAATATATTCTTAATTTTCCGAAACATTTACTCGAGTACTTTTCTTCCAAAAAATTCCCAAAAATCACCCAAATTTTCAGCGTTCACACTGGTATAGCCCCTCAATCCTTAGTAGTCACACTTAGCTAGAATCACGTTATAGTGATGCTGAGTCCATGGGACCCAGGCGTTTTTAAATTGTTATAAATAATGAAATAATGCATTGAGCGATGTGAAAAAAAGTGAGGTATAATTTGAACCTTGTTTAATACAAGGATATTGGTTAGAAATTAAAAATTAAATTTTAAATATGCAACAAAAATTATGCAAAAAAACGTGAACAATGACTTTCTTTACAAAAATTACAAACTCTTGTAATTATTGAAAAAAAAATTAAAAAATGGTTTTATAATCTGGAAACAATGTACTTTGAAATAGAGATAGCGGTTTCTGTGGACTTTTCAATAAGTATATTTATTTCATCCAACGCAGGTGCGATTTAGAAGGAAAGAATGAAACGCTTACGCATTAAAAAAAATGTATGTTGTATTGGAAAAAAAAGTTGTACAGCATCAAAATAATTTGTTTGGGTCCCGTGGACCCAGTGTGACTATTAAGGGTTAAGCCCCTTGAGCGGCAAGAAAAATTTCACTGTTTGTGCCCCAAACGCGGGAAAATAAAGTACTTCGATTTTTATGAAACATTGCTCCCAAAGGTTTTTTTGGTTACTGACTACGAATTTGAGGACAAAATTCAGCAATTCAAAAAGGCGGATAAAAAGTCAAAATTCGAAGTACTTCGAAGTACTTTTCATGAATCATTGCTCGCAAGGATTTTTTTAGTTGCTGATTACGAATTTGAAGACAAGATTCAGACATTCAAAATGGCGTATCAAGATGAAAAATTGATTCAATTCGAATAAAAGTCGGCATTCGGGGGTTTTCGAGGTCTCCGATCACGAATCTGTCCCCGAAATTCATAAATTCAAAATGGCCGACCAAAATGCAAAAACTTCGGAATACCAATCATCATGCGAATCGAGTGAATTATTGTATGTAGGTCCGTCATATTGGATCTGCCATTTTGAATTTCTGAATTTTGAGGGCAGTTTCGTAATCCGCGACCTTGAAAACCCCACAACATCAATTTTCATGCGAATTAAGCAAATTGTAGTATTTTGGTCTGCCATATTGGATTCGCCATTTTGAATTTATGAATTTTGAGGGCAGTTTCGTAATCCGCCACCTTGAAAACCCCACAACACCAATTTTTATGCTAATTAAGTAAATTGTAGTATTTTGGACCGCCATTTTCAATTTCTGAATTTTCTGCCATTTTGAACTTTTGAATTTTGAAGGCAGCTTCGTAATTAGCGACCTTGAAAACCCCGCAACATCAATTTTCATGCGAATTAAGTAGATTGTAGTATTTTGGTCCGCCATATTGGATAGGCGCCACAAAAATGAGCGCCACATGGCGTCGATGCCGCTCAAGGGGTTAAGGGGTCTTTTCACTTTAGTCGCTAAAAAAAGGCTATTTTCATGAATTTTTGGATAGGTTTATATTATAGATATTGATATAAAAGTTGTTACACTTAAACTTTGTTACACTAAAAGTTGTTACACTTTCGAAATACATTTAAAAAAAATTGTATTTATTTATTTGTATTTGTTCAAGATTTATTTAGATATTGAGATAAAAGTGGTTACACCCAAAGTTGTTACACTTTCGAAATACATTTTTAAAAAATTGTATTTACTTAACCCAAACAAACTTTAAACTCGTTTTTCTCGAAACGGCGTTTTTGAACGGCTTGTTAATAAAATCTTCGAAACTACTGAACTTATGAAATTTCAACCACATATTCTTTACAGCTATAGCGCATATCAAGGATTTTTTAAAATTTTGATATTTACTAAATTTTTTGCCAAAAACGGTAAAAAAACACGTTTTTTTCCTTTTTCGAAAAATGTCGGCCATTTTGCTATTTATGCATATATAAAAAATCGTATGATATGCACTATAGCCATTAACATACTGAATCTAAAACCGTTTGATTATTTTGTTTCGGATGATCCGACTCCGAGATTCCATCGACAGCGCAACCTACCATTTTTTTAGGACAATTTTTAACTACCTTTTCCGTCTATAAATAGTGACTGAAATAAATAATTTGAAAAAAAATGTATTCCGAAAGTGTATTTATTAAGGGGGTCGTCTAGTGTGTCAGATCAAAAGAAAAGAAAACGGCCTGCATGACCAAAAGAAGAGAAAACGGCCTGCATGACTTCTTTGAAGAAGAGGAAGGTGTACTCTATGGTCAATGCATAGCAGATTGATGGTGAGACCATTTTTTATTATAAATTGTACACAACAACTTTCAAACGCGTTTTTCTCAAAACACGATTTTTTCAAACTGCTTCCATGATAACGCAAAAACTATTCGATTGATTCTGCCCAAATTTATACAGCATCTTTAGTACATATATAACTACAAGTTGAACGAAAATAATTAAGATTGCTCCGTTAGTTTTCTTTTTATCAGCTATATCGACCCCCAAAAAAAAACGAAAAATTGAATTCTTTTTCTAAAGCGCAAAAAAAATTATTTTGATTGGAATTATAACTTTATTTTGTTCCATGTAGAGACTCAAGTCTCAAGATTAAAATTGCGTTTGGTTTTTTTATTTCAGATAAGCAGAATGGCCGGAATTATGGCAGCAGCGGAGCACCTCTTTTTATATATGTGTTCCTGTTCGTCGGTGTATCTCCGACTATATTCGACATAATGACTTCAAAAAATTCACAAAGTTTGTTTAAACGTTAACAAAAATGATATACAATTTATAAATTATTTCATTTTAATGGTTTGTCATAAAAAAAATTCCCCCAAAAAGCATTAAAAAACGGCCTTCACACTAGACGACCCCGTTAAGTGTAACAACTTTTATATCAATATCTATGATATAGACCTATCAAAAAAATTCATGAAAATAGCCTTTTTTTAGTGTCTAAAGTGAGACGACCCCTTAAATAGTAGTGTTACCCCCCAAATGCTACAAAATAACCTAAAGAATTTTCCAAAGATTATACTGTCCCCTCGTAACCTCAATTTCTTTCATAGTATCGCATGCCATTCGAGCCCAAAAGTTCCCAATATTACGAAAAAAAGACATCACTTCCAGGCTTACCCGAAAAATTTCTAAAAGCCAATTTCATGGCATGAGCCACGGCTGCGAAAATTCCTCCACCCGAGCTACCGGAGCTGTTGGATTCCGGGGATTCGCGTGGAATCCTGACGGCATTCTTCGTCGTATCAGGTGTTTTGTAACACTCGACGGTAGAAACGCTCATGTAACTGTCGACCGAGACAACCGAAGTTCCGGGTCTGGACCCTTCGTTTTCTCGTTTCGGCGAACCATCGAAGCTCCCCAAACTTTCAACGGCATTATTAGCAACGAGCTTTTTCAGGCTGGAGTCAATGAGGGGCACAAGATCGTTCGGGTCAACGTTGCCGTTTTTTTCAACGACAACCATCATGATGACTCTCGAAGACGACGACGACGACGACGACGACGAGGAGGCTTCGTTCGACGTAATCGATTCGGCGTTTCTCTCGAGTTTCTCATCAAGCCCTTGTCTTTTCGCCTCGTCGCTGTCCTCCTTTCTCTCTCTCTCGAAGTTTTTCTCATTCTCGTCGTCGATTCGTGCCAACGAGAGAGACAGTTTGTCCGCCACGGTCATCGAGATTTCGGTCATGCTCTCGCGTGCTTCGTAAAAAGTTTCGTTATCCGGAGTCTCGGCGTCGCTCGTCGTCGACGTCGTAACACCGATCGCGCTCTTCATTTCAAACTGATCGGAAAATCGTACTCTCTTGGAGGACGAGTCCTTGAGGCGATTGTCCGTATCAGTTCGACGCAGTGAAGATTCGTCGTTGGTCTCGACGAGTCCACGAGTCGAATCTTCCTCGTCGAATCTCACGTTCTCGTCGATTTCTTCCATGGCATCGAGCCTCTTTCTGCCGGCGTTGATCGACGCGTAAATCTCGCCCGTCATAGCGAGCGACCTGTTCGACAGTATGGATCGCAGTGGCGTACGATCGGTCAGAGCCACGCTGGTCGTCGAGTTGCAGCAGCTGTGATAGCTCGATTCGTTCTGACACGAAATACTCTCCGGATCTCTGTAGCTATTATCGATCGGCGAATCGTTCTCCTTTTCGCTCGCTGTTTCCTTTCGCAAATGCTTCCCCTGACTCGCGACCTTCGGAGTTTTCGAGTAAAACGGACTCCTGGGCGTTTTGAAGACGAGATTGGACTTCAAACAATTGCCGGACACGTGCATCGGCGTGCTCGTGTTTCTCGTGAATTCCGGCGGTGAAACGACATTGCCAAAGTTGCCGTTGTAGTCGCCGTCGATCGTGGAGTTTTTGGATCTCGTCGCGCAGCACGCAGGCCCGCACGGTGTCTCGTTGAAGGGCGACGGTGTGTCCGGTGTGAACGGTGACTTCACCTTCTCCTCGCACCTCACGAGCAACCGATTACAATTGCCGAGCGACTGGAGATCCTCGTAACTCTTGAATTCCGAGCCGCATATACGGCAGTACAACGGCAAATGGCGAAATACAACGTGACAGAGGAATTCTTGATTGTCAAAGTTCTTGACGATTAGCCTCTCCGAGCGGCAAAGTGGACACTCGGACTCACGACTCGGATGCTTCTTCCTCACGTGCTCGGTGCAACAGTCCTCGCAGCAAAACAACTTGGCGCACGCGTAACAACGGTTATTCTGCGGATGTAAATTCAAGCGTTAACACAAGCCGCGTTACGTTTTACTTGGCGATGAATTTTTCGTCGATTCCGGTGTACGGTGGACGACGCGAACGCGGCAGAAAAATTCTCCGCGGTGTTTACCTCGAGCGCCGTCATGCCTTTTTTTCTTCGCTCTCGCTTATGATTGTAGCGCGGTACGTTCGCACGCTCGGGCTCACTGTTTATCCGAGGAATGGAGCTCTCTTGTTTGTGTCGCGTCTCTGCGTGGCACGAAGGGAGGAGAAAACACACGTGACTCTTGTGCGTTTGAAAACATTGTTGTTTATCATTTGCCGCGCATTTTTCGACATGTTCGAACGTCGCTGGCGCATACTTCGGAGTATGGATCACGGGGATTTTTGAGAATTTCGACAATTTTTTACTTTTCTACGCGAATAATGTATATTTTCTTTTTTCTTTCGTAAATTTAGTCGGAAATATTGTGGATACTCAGAGTCGAGAGATCCACGGGATTGTCCGAGGTTTGTTCGTTCTTCGAAGCATCCTCGGCCGGCGATGGTTTCTTGGTGGCTTGGCGCTTAAAATTATCGAACGATGCAATCGACGGATCGCGAAGTACGACACTCGAATTTGGCTTTCTCAGGTCCATTGTGCCGTTCTTCAAGAGATCCGACGCTTCGGCGTACGGCGGCTCCAGCGGATACTGATTAGGCTCGTGATACTCGTAGTCCTTGCCATCGATCTGGAAAATGCCAATGCGAGACACACGAGTTACGGCTCTGTTTGGCGCGACGCCGAGATTCAGGAGATAAAACGCGATAGGAAAAGAGGTCGGAGACGGGAGAAAATATTTATTTTGGCCGAGATTGCGGTTTACGTGGTCGCGGCAACTCGGCGAATGCGAGTAATGAGAATAAAAAACGGATTATCACTGTCCGAATCGTATCGATGCTCATCGTCAAGGATATCGGAGTCGCGGAGATATTATACCATGGAGATCAACGTTGGATGCGTCGTTACTTTGGTTCAAACTTTTGGGCAAAATTTGGAAGGTTGGGAGCTTTTATTTCCAGTAGATTCGGCGATTTCGTGGCGCTTCGTTTTAGACTTGGATATGATAAGAAAAAAATATCGCACAGAATGGTTTTTTTTAATTCTACGTAATTCGCGTACAAAAGAATTTTTTTCAATGGATAAGAATATTGGAGGATGAATAAAATATAAAAGAAAAATAACTGAAAAATTATGAATGAAATAACAAACAAAAAATTTAATATGACTTCTCAAAATTTAATAAAAACATTTTTTTATATAATTAAAAAAATATATAATTGAAAAAATAAATAACATTTTTTTAAACTAAATACATTTAAATAAAATATATATATTTTCGTTAATTGCAACGTATTAATATGCTGCGTATTCTTTCGTTCGGCACTCTCATGCTGAAAATGTTAAGGCGGGAGCCTGAATTAGAAGGTCCGAAAAAAGCGTTTTTTTCGGGTATTTTTTGGAAGGAAAAAAACAAGTGAGCCCAGTAAACATTGAGGCCCAGTTTAAAAAAAATGTTCAACATGAAACAATAAATGACTGCAGATTTATCAGCCTATTCCATGTGCGTCTTGCCACTGCAGTCCTCAATCAGCGGAAAAGGTGCAGCTCGTAATTCTTGACTGAACCAAGTAAACCAAAAAAAAATTGTCATATATTTTTCTTCTGGGCTAATGAAGAAAAAGGTGAAAAAATCGTGGAATTATAACTTTTCTCAGGTTTGAAAAAAAATTTGTTTAAAATAAAAACACTTTAACGTGGTATAAAAATGATTCAAAAATACTTTTTCAACGATTTTTTTAATTCACTTGGAAGAGATTTTCATGCTGAAGACAATAAACTTTGGTTTGATTCAATAGGTCGTCTAGTTTTTTCGCTATCACGCTCGCCAATTTGGAAAAATCGCGAAAATGAAAACTGGAGAAAACTAGCTTCAAAATTTTCAATAGGAAGAAATATCAATATCAAATATCAATCGCCTCTCTCCTCTTGGCCTTGTATTTTCGAAAACATTTACAATTGGCCTCTGTAACTTCGTAAATATATATTCTTGGATAGTTTATCTATCGATTAAAGCAAAAAAATTAACGATTTTTTTAACCTAATTCAGGCTCCCGCCTTAAGGTATTCCATTCACGAACTTTTAACGAAAAATTACGACTCTAAGAATCGTCGTATTTATATCGCACTTTCTATCTAATAATATAATATTGTTTATTCCTCATTATACAACCCTTTGCGGTTTTTTTATAGCCCACTTACATGTTCATACAGTTGCTCTCATTTGCTAGTCCTTATATGTTAATACCTTAATGCCTTAAGCCGCCAAAATACTAAACGATCCTCTCTTTTTTAAAACCTCTTTCGTCTCGCCAATGACTGCTAGTTTAACTTTTAAAACCTATTTGCCGCAGTCTATTGTTCTCCCCTCGCTATCCTACCGAATTCCCTTGCGTAGTAGCATATTTCTTTAAGGCGAGAAATCCCTTTAGATTTTTCAAAAAATCGATTTTTTTTTACATATTTCGAAAGTATGATACCCAAAGAATATACTGACCAAAGGAAAACTCGAAATATTGAATATTTGCGGAGTTATCGCATATAGTCTAGAGCGCGGGGACAGCATGCGGTCAGGTAGCGAGTAAACTTTAAACGCGATTATCTCGAAACTACTTTTTCAAAAACTGCTCGTGTTGTGGCTCAAAAAGTTATCGAGCGATTTGGATGAAATTTTGGGAGGTTACTCTCAGTAATATTATCGGAAGGATATGCCTAAAGTTTGAAAGGTAGCGTGTAAATAAATAATTTTTTTGGGGTCAAATATGTCGAAAAAATGGTCGATAATTCGAACTTTGGAGGAAAAAGGCTCCCAAATTTTCAATTTTGCACTTTTTCATCATTTTTTAGGTATATCCTTCCCCTTAATATGTCAGTAAACGAATGACACTTATTAAATCTTTTTCAGATCAACAGAAAAAGAGTGACAACTGCAGCACTTTTCGATGTCGCGGAAAACAGGCGTCCGCAGACCCTTAATAACGCCGTCATTTTGTTGGTCATCGCAAACAAAAATGTTTTTTTAAACTTGACAGTTATAATGAACTCATGTCCAAATTTGAAAATGATCAGATTATTTTATCCTCTCTAAAAAAATTCCTGAAAAATACCTATTTTTCACGCTCCTAAAGGGATTTACCGCCTTAAGTATTTCCCCTTTTAGCGTTTTGACCCACAGGTTTCTCAAACTTTCTCCTTCTCTTTTCCCGCTCCACCTGTCCACCCCCTTAACCCAGTTCCTGTTAATTTTCTCCCTTGTTTTCTCACATTTTCAAATGTGTTCCAGTGTTTCTTCTTCCTTTCCACACACTCCGCACATCCAGTCCCCATATCACCCTGTTCCCCGCTTTTCCTATGTTACCATACCTGAGTCTTGCCCATTCTTCCTTGACTGTTCCTGCAGCCCCCTTCTCCTCCCAATATTTTCCCCAACGCGGCTTCTCTTTCATCTTCTTATAGTTCTTATTTGTCTATCTAATAGTTTATACATCAAATAACTCTAGATACCGGATATGAACTTCTGAACGCGTATAAAAAGTTCTAAAAATTCCGCAACAATCAAAATAGGGGGTCACCCAATGTTTCAAGAAAATAATAATGAAAAAACTTCAAAAAATGTGTCTAGCAGAAGAATTTTCTTAGCCGCGACTTTTCAGAGAAAATGTAAAAATGTCTAAATCTACTAAATTTGCGCGAAATTTATTATTCCAATTTATCGTTATTATTGGTATAATAATTGATTGTGACTTATTTTTATTAAGCTCCAATGTAATTTACCAATGATTCATGGAGGGCCCCGCTTATGCCCCCGAAAAATATGGCCCTCCGCGAAAGGCCTTAGGCGTATAAAATCATGTGCGAATTTAACCATTTTTTGTATGAAAAAGTGTTTCACTCATAAAATTTATTACACATTTATTTAGTATAAATATCAAGCTGTTAGAAAATATATATATTTTTTTTCGATGTACAAAATGGCCGACTACTCGAAACTTTTCGAAACAGCTTTTTTCCAATTGGCGTGATAAATAACGTCAACAATTTTCACTCGATTTACTTCAAATTTAAAAGTTATGTTGCTAATTGCAGTTTGCAGGGAAGTACGTACCGATATTTTTCACTGAAAATTCATTTCTTAAGTTCAAATTCCTACAACTTTTGAATAAAACAATATTTTTCAAATTCCGTGCCTACTTCTCTAGGTATTCTGATGTAGATTGACGAGAATTTTTGTTTTTTGTTCTAGCTGAAAAATTGTGGATGCCAAATGTCACGCCGCGGAGCACCTAAAAAAGCTAACAAAAGAAAATATTAGTAGTCGGCCATTTTGTAAATCGAAAAAAAAAATTCTAACAGCTTGATACTCATACTAAATAGATGTGTAATTAATTTTATGAGTGAATCACTTTGTCATACAAAAAAAAATTGTTAAATTCGCACATGATTTTATACTCGTTACTGTGGCCTAAGGCCTTAAGGCGAAGTAGAAGATCTACCACGTGACATATGAGTGCGAGAGAGATAGCTGAAATTTTCGAACAGAGATTTCTCAGAGATGAATAATATTTAGGGCAAAAGGAAATCATCAAGCTCTGCGTCACGGAGTTCTCCAGAGCCCAATGCTTTGTTTTTCCTAAAAAATTTAACCATCTATGAGAAAATTGGGTTGAAAAATTTGTGAGGTTATGTTGACCTTGTACATGCCCTTAAAAATCAACAAACACAGACGTACCATCGGAAAGAAAAACACTTTGAACTCGAAATTTAAGCCGCTCACGATTGATTTGTTTCTGTACGTAGGACACATTTGGGCATTTGTAATTTCGTTCACTTTTGCTCGGGGTTGTATCTCCCATGCATCCTCGAGGTAAAAAAATTCTCCATATCCGATTACACCCCGTAGAGACTTTTCTACGTATATAAAAAAAACGCTGATCTTGTGAAACAAATAAGTGAAATCACTCCGCGATTATATCACCTTCAACGGGTAGCACGAATCGGAGTCCGGTTGGCTGAGATCGCCGCAAACGACAAACGGCACGATTTTCCTGCACAAATAAATGTTTGTTCATCGTAAAATTCAGAACGAATGAAAATGTTTAATCGCTTCTCGTTTTACCTGTTGACCCCGGTCAATTCGTCGATATTGAAGGGCTCGTGAGTCAAGAGCGGATTGAGCATATGAGGCTCGTAGCCATCGGGCGGTTTGTAATCGAGACACACAATGAACGCCTCGATGCTCGAATTTCTGGAGCTACTCGGCTTGGCAGTCGTAACGTGGGTGAAGAACAAACTTATCTGCGAGTACAGAAGGGAAACGTCCTTCGTGCGAAATATCTTCGCGACGAATGTTCCACCGGGCCTGAGCACGTGCGTCGTTATGTTCAAAGCTGCTAGGAGCAATTGTGATTGGATGTAGATGTCCATGTCGTGGAGTCCCGTAACTGTAAGAAAGTCGCGCCTTGGTTTTAACGATCAAAACATTTAACTGCTTTCATTGTACGCGGTAAAAAAATTCCGAATTTTCGTCTTTTTTCTAAGAGCTGAAGTGGCTTCAGTCCTTAAGGAGGTACGGTGATGACCATGCTAGTAAACTTAGAGTCTATTTCACGTCGCAATATCGCCACGTTTTAGATATATGTATATGGCCTATTTTTCGAGAAATATTTTTTAAGTATTGAATTTCGAGTTTCCTATTATTTTTATAATATGGAAACAACCTTAATGATCTACTACTCGACTTCAGTAGTACGCCATATCGTTGACGTTTAGCATCGTCGCATTTTCGGTGGCTGTCATCGGTTCCACGCGCCCGGCTTATTATTTTTTGTAGCCGGTTAACATGGAGAATGAAAATACTGTGGAAGTTTATCAAAAGAGTAACGGGATTGTACCTGAAGTCCAGTTTAGAGACAAATGTAGATTCTGACGGACAAGAATTAGAAAATGAAATAATAATATTGCGATTGCAAATAAAAAACGTCGCGTTGAAGTTAACCTCAATGTCCAATGTCCAATCTGTCCAAAGTCAAAACATATTTCATCAATTGTTATGTTATTTTTCCCTTTCCCAATTTTCACAATGTTTGCAGGTATAAAAAGGAACGTTTATTTTATATAACGGTTCTCCCATGCTGAATTTATGTATAGATGCGTTGTATAGGTACATGTCGCCAGAAAAATTGAGATGCCTTTGCTGTACGTAAAAGAACTTCAAGTAAATATCGACGAAAGGCCCTTTATAACCCATTAAAAAATGTACGGCTTCGCATAATCATATTTTTAATTCGCGTTGAAAATATCCGATAGACGAATCAAATTTGCGCGGGTATCCGGCGTTGCCACACGTCGAGCAAGATGGCAGCTGTTACGTCACGAGAAGTCTCGCTCTCCGAAAACTTCGGTTTTTGCGAGTTTATTTCTAAATTTATTGCTTATTTCTGCGGTGAGCTTTCCAATTCAAGGTGCCTTATCGATCACAAAGATTCAACGAACGCAACCATCAGTTTTTTTTACGTGTTTCTTGGCTCCAAGTAGCACAAAAACATCGATATATGAGAGGACAGGCACATTTTGTCGTCTACGTGTGACTAATTCACCAACTTTAACAATTAATAACTCGGAAAGTGTACGGTAAATCTCGTGGAAACTCCGCATACGCATGGACGAAGGTCTCGACAATGCTATAAAAAAAAATCGGGCTTTTATCTTGAACTCGCGCAATCACCGTACCTCTTTAACGCTATGACGTTCGCGTTTGCGTCGTTGGAATGCAACGGAAATGATGTTTTATTTTATTCCTTAAACTTCCTTCGACAAATTTAAGCTCCGAAAAGCACGCAAGCATTCTTTAGGATTCTTATTTAAGGGGTTAGGCCACTCTAGAATTTTCGAAAGATCGATTTTTTTGTAATGTTCCCCTAAGACCTCAAAAATGATGTCCCAAAAGATTATGGCCGCGAAAAATCTCTAAGTAGTCGGTTTTCGAATTTTAGTACAAGTCCGCCTGGTCCGCAGCTCACTACTCAAAATCTCAAACGCGTTTATCTCAAAACTGCATTTTTTAAGTTGGCCGGAAACATAAATCAGACAATTTTTCAACCGATTCACTTAAAATGTTGAATATATCTTTATAAATACATTGTCTATGGAAGTACATAGGATTTTTTTATATATTACATAGTTCATTTGTTATTAACAATGATCTGACGATTTTTTAGGCAAATTTTTCACTTTCCACTTTAGAAGTGCGCCATTTGGCCAAAAATCAATATATCGAAAAAATCCTACGTACTTCTATAGCAGTTATTATATATGATCGAAAAAAATTCATTGGCTCATTATAATTAAAAAATTACAGGAGCCGTTTGTCCGGCCGTGGACCTGGGGAAACGGAGACGTCATCGTAAAAACGCTGCACAGCCGGCATTTTGAAATAAATCGCTTCAAACAAATTATTGTATACAGTCACTGGTATGTATGATAAACACCCTTTTTTGTAATCTCGATTTATTTTGTAGTTTACCTGAAAAAAAATCCCCAAAAAGCCTATTTTTTCGGCCTCGAGAGTGGCCTAAGGTCTTAACGATCTACAACTTAAATCTGCAGTGTCATTTTGGATGATAATGAGAGTAATAAATCGAAAAGAATTTTCGTTGCATTCCAACGATACAAACTTCAGCATCGTGTTGAAGTTTGCATCGTTGGACTGCAACGAATTTAATTTCTTTTGGTAGATGTCGACTACAAAAGTCCTCCAACCTTTTTTTTAAATATTTATTCAGCGATCTACGTGATAAATCTATAAAAAGAGATTGCCTATAATAATAAAAATATTGAAAATAAAATGTAAAACAGAATTTTCGTTGCGTTTCAACGATGCAAACTTCAACGCCATACTTCAACCCCAGAGGCGTGCAGAAAATACCATCTGTGAATCTCATCACATATTCATTTTTTCCACCCATTTTGTATTTTACGTTTTTAATCGAGGACAAAGATATGATAGAATAAATCGACAGTGGTGAGAATGCTCTCGGGCGTTCTCTATAGTACTTTTATATTCTATTACCATATTAATTTTCGTTTTTAGACATTTTGTCCGTATCATCTGACCAGAGCGCATTTACAAAAATGTCAACAAATTTAGGGGGTAAGGCCACTGAAGAAATTTCAAAAAATCGATTTTTTTTCCTTAAAAGATGCCTTAATATATTAAAAATTACATACTCAAAGGATTAAGGTGAGAAAAATGTTTAAATACTTCTATTTTGAATTTTGGCGCAGCCCTTCCCAGTCCGATGCAATCCGTACCGAAAACTTTAAACGCGTTTTTCTCGAAACTACATTTTCGAAGTCAGCCAGACTCATAACTCGAACACATCTTGACCGATGGACTTGAAATTTTAACTGTATATTCACAATTACATACTGCATAGAAGTACGTGAGATTTTCTCGATATATTACATATTTTTTTTTTATAAATAATTTTCGGACGATGTTTTTTTAGTATTTCGAACTTTTATTTGAAAAACGCGCTGTTTTCGCAAAAGTCGATATATAAAAAAAATCCTGCGTACTTCTGTAGCTATTCGCATGTATAATCGAAAAAAAAATTTCATTCACTGTAAATTACAAATTGCAGGTGCCGTTGGTCCGGCCTATGAAAAAAAGGCTTCGTCGAAGAAAAGCTGTGCAGGCGCCATTTTGTTTTATATTACTTTGAAAAAAATAGTTTATACAGTTTATGATATGTACAATAAAGGATCTTTTCCAGAATTTCGATTTATTCCATTATCCCGCTGGAAAAAATTGCCAAAATATACTTATTTCCCCCCCCCCCCCCCCCAACGTTGGCCTTACCCCTCAACCGATAGTATCATAGCAAACCGGTTCGATAAAAACAAAATAAACTTTTGTGTAGTTGCTGAGATTACCGAAATACTGTTTTTTTCCGACATTTTAAATGTCGCCTATAATTCATCTGATTAGTAAGATGCTGCACTCAATTTCTCTGATATTAATTTTTTGTAAGCCTGGGTACCTTATTTTATCATGTCCAACAGTTTTCAGGCAGCATGCTACATTACCAATGGTTACACTTTTTAACATTTTCAAAATGCTCTTAAAATGTAAGGTGCTCAGACTTTTTTCTGAATATTGATTTTTTCCCATCAACTGACCTAAATTTACTTATAAAAATGATTTTCCGACAGTATGGTATAACTTCCTTGGCTAATTTTGTAATTATTTTAACTGGTCTCCTGGGTATGCGCTGTGATATTGGTGTCTGAAACACGGGTTTTCGTAATTTCAAGTCTATAGTTTAACCACATACTGGAAATCATATGGAATACTGTGATACAGTTTGGTAAAACAAGTTTACATTTTTTTAATGCGCTTAGTTTGGACGCTACGCGCGGAATTTCTGAAATTAGAATTTTTGGGTTCCGGGTTATCGAATCTATCGATTTTAAACAGTTTTGGACATAATACTATGAAAAAAAATGTTCGTCGTGGGCTCTTGTACTATGTTGGTGTTTCATCACAAAAAATAAAATAAAGAAGCAGTCTTGAAACGAATTAGTCATTTTATTTCTATGTATCCACCATCGGATTCTATTTAGAATCCTATACAATAAAGCATACAATATAATTAATAGCTTAATAAAATTAATAAAATTAATAGGTAGATACATAGAATAATTAAAATGCAAAGACTTTCTTGCCAACCTAATACTGAGGAACTCTGCATAGTGAAGCGACCGGTGTGGGATAAAGTCGAAGGGATAGGACGATGCTGAAGTTTGCTTCGTTGGACTGCAAAGAATTTAATTTCATTGGGCACATTTCACCGACAAAAGTTCTTCAATTATTTTTTAAGGTATTTATTTAGCGATCTATATTATGAATCTATAAAAAAAGATCGCCTATAACAATAAAAATATCGAAAATAAAATGTAAAACGAAACTTTCGTTGCGTTCCAACTATGCAAACTTCAACACCATAGAGATAGAGCTGTTTAAGTCCGCATTGGCTTACAAAGGAACTCCAAAAATTGACACATCGCTTTACCGAAGTGAATCGAAAGTTGGCTAGGTTCAGATACGAGACTGTAATTCTAGAATTCTCACCGTCCGGAGCGCCGTCGCAGACTACGAGGTCCGCCCGAGTACTTCCAAAGTGAGCGATTATGCGTTCGGCGGTCGAGACGCTCGTTATGTCGCCCTGAATTTGTACGACTCCGTCGAGAGGCGCCATGGCCTGTAAATCTACCGCCACTATCTGGGGATCCGGCGATTCGTCGTCCTTGCGATTTTCTCTGCAAGAACGGACAACGTTGGACTTAATATTCTCGAAACGCGAACAATACGAAGCGAAGAGTAACGCACTTGAGTTTACGCGATAGTACTTGACTCCAGCTACCCGGAGCGGCGCAAAGATCGACCGCTTTTGTCACACCTGAGAATAAAAAGGAGTGTGATTCTTCCGCCGGAAAGCCAACCGATTCGTTTTACCTTTAAATATGTGGAATTCATTGTCAATTTGCAAAAGTTTGAATGCGCTTCTGGCCCTCCAGCCTTCCTCTTTCGCTCGTCTGTAGTAAATGTCGCGCTTGTCCTTTGACGTTTTTCCCATTGTTAACGAGAACTCGGCAGCTGCTCGATTGTTTTATTCAACTCTAACAATTCACCGTGCACTCGAACGTACTGCGATTGAGGTTAGGTGTATCGAGGGTTGGGGTGGAAAACATTGAGTTCGTCGGGTGAATCGAATCGGCGACGAACTGATGAGGGAATTTCGCGCCTTCTCTACGACGTTCAATAACAATGGTTAATTATGCTCAGTTTATTGTGTCTTGATTCAAAGAGATTTCGATTTTTTTTATCATTGTTGCTTCACATCCAACGCTCGTTTGACTAGCAACACGCGACAGGGGATTCTTTACGAATTTTGAGGTTAGCCAGGTAGCATAAATGACCAATTGACGCCGACAAGTTACCGTTTTCAGGTTATCTTTAAGACGTTACCGTAAGATAACTATTCGACATCTTTGAAACGACATCCCGTTTAAGGTAGTCCTATAGCCAGGCTTCAATCCATAGGATTTTCATAATTTTTCTTTCGAGCTTCACTAAATATATTAATAATCGTCTCTGTAAAATTTCAGGATCGTTTATCGTTCTAATTACAGAGGAAAGAAATATTAAAGTTGCGTATTTTTGTGAAGGAATTCCAAGACGACATACAAAAACCCAATTTCCGGTCGCTACAAAAGTGTATATAATAGTGGGAATCCGTCAGATTCTTAAAAATAATCAGATTTACATACTTAACACTTGTAGTAATACAATGCTCTCAGAAAAATTACGCTCATTGACTTAATTTTTATGTAATATCAAGTTTAATTCAAACTTCCGGTATAGGATTTATTACCATTTGTCCACGATAAAGAGACGTGACAGCAAGGCAACAGCTGACTGCAGTCCTAACCTCACCTCACTCATTCGAATTTCCACACATATTGCATTTTTAATCGACATATTTCGCCGACACAAATTTTCCACGCTTTATACTAGTCGTGGCCCGAATACAATGTTTTATATTTCCCGCACCTGACATTGGTTTGAAAGATCGGCATTGAAAAGCATGGAGGTTAAACTCGCCTGGTTGAGTAAAAAGAGACGGAGAGAGAACCAATATTGCCAAATATCAAACTTAGAAATACTGCGCGAATCGTTGGAATAACTATTTTTTTTAGTTTTTCTAATTAAATGTGAACATTCATTGAACAGTTTACACATGGAAAATTTCTTTATGACAAATTTTTTTGTCGCATATGTTAAAAATATAAATTGTACAAGTCTCAAGTATGATCAGTGGTAAGACTAGTGTAAAGCGATAGGACTACCTTAATGTTGTGAATAATTGATCTTTTTTACATCTTTTGGCGATGAAAACGGATGTCTGTAAGGTATCACAAACTGTTATCCATTTGATGACTATTTCCAGGTATCAAAAGGTTACCTGTCTGCTGTTATCTATTGTATCTAATTAAACGTTGTAAGAAGGATATCCTAAAGACTAATGACATAAGATGTCTTTTTCGTAATATCTTTCGGACATCGGTAAGTTTTTTGACGTATTTGGAATTGGCAGGAGATAGTGAAAAGCTATCCAAATGTCCGACAGATGACACTTAACGGATTACTGTTGTACTCTCACCGGTTCGTGTACCTAGTGCACCATTATTCCGATCACTGACGAGCAAAGGGTGAACAAATAATTAATCGAAAAAAAAGAAAAAGTGTTCGAACATATACGCGTGAGTATGTATGCCTCTAATATATTTTACTATTTGCCTCTGTGAGTACATACATGTATATTTAATGTACGTTTTTTTGTATTCTGAAAGCGTACGTCATTGCACATTTAATAGAATCCTGTTCATAATATTTGTCCATTTTCTCGTTCAGAGGTCGTACGAAGCTCATTTCGCCACGCAAAAGTCAAATACGTTGAAGATCGCATCGCGGACTGGCCTCGTCGTGCGAGCGACCGACTAAAGGCTGGAAAACTCGCAGCCGACGGGTGTCTCCGTAACGACGATACAAATTTATGAATGTATTTTTTAGTAATATTAAATTATATTTCACTTTTAATTAACCAGGTAATATTTCATTTACAACCCACTTTAAAACCGACATAACAGTATCTTATCTATCTCTTTATCAAAATCAACTTATTAATAGTCGAGAATATTTAATACAGCCTAATATTACATATTTTTGGTTATTACTTCGTAAATATCGTTAATACAAAATAACCTAAATTAATATTAATAAAAGTTTTTATTCATATCATTAAAGAAAACAAAAGTTTGGTTCCATGTAAGAACCATGTAAGTTACCATGTAAGTGAATTTTGATAAAAAAATGTATATATATATATATATATATATATATATATATATATATATATATATATATATATATATATATATATATATATATATCGCCAAAAAATAGATATCCATTGGGTAGCACTTTTCGACACCGTTTAGATGTTGTTTTGTCAACTTCATGGATGCCTTTCGGACAACTTTTGGATGCCTGTGGCATTCTCATGTCTTTATGAGGATAACGTTCGGATATATCGACCGATAAAACTTAACCTCTGGTTGTAAATTTGTCAACCATCGAAAGTTGCCGTACAGTTAACCAATTGGATACATAATTAATTGGTTATTTGCGAAGCGGCCATTAGTGATACTATTTGTAAATAAAAAATTTGGCATCTTTTTGGACAACCAAAACGTTATCCATATCCATTTCGGGATATCTTCCGGATCAGTCCTGGATTTGCCAATAGGCCGTATAGGCAACTGCCTAGGAGTGGCAAACTTTAGGGGTGGCGGATTTTAGAGGCACCTAAAAAGATCTAGGTAAATACGAGTGATTTAGATAGGAGGGGCGGCACAAAGTCAAGTGGTCGATACTTAAGGGGTTAGGCTACAGTAACGGGTATAAAATCATGTGCGAATTTAACAATTTTTGTTCGTATGAAAAAGTGATTCACTAATAAAATTAATTACACATCTATTTAGTATGAATATGAAGCAGTTAGAAAATATATATATTTTTTTTTCCATGTACAAAATAGCCGACTACTAATATTCTCTTTTGTTTTTTTAGCCGCTCTGCGGCGTGACATTTAGCACCCACAATTTTTGACCTAGAACTAAAAACAAAAATTGTCGTCAGTCTACATTAGAATACCCAGAGAAGTACGTACAGAATTAAAAAAATATTGTTTTATTCAAAAGTTGTAGGTTTTGAGTTGAGTTGTAGGTATTTGAATGAATTTTCAGTGAAAAATTTCGTATAAAACTGTTCATAAAATGAAAAGATTTTGATTAATCAGAAATTCCGTACGTACTTCTCTGCGAAATGCAATTAGGAACATAACTTTTAAATTTGAAGTATATCGAGTGAAAGTTGTTGAAGTTATTTGTCACGCCAATTAAAAAAAAAAGCTGTTTCGAGAAAAAAGCGTTTAAAGTTTTAGGTACTCTATGGCCGTGCCAGAGGTGGGCTTACGTTATACGCTCGAAGTCGGTGAAAAAAAATGTTCTTGCTATAAATCGAAGAATAACTTATTCTTATGATGATAAAGCACCGTTTTAGCGAAAAAGATCGATTTTCCGAAAATTCTACTGTGGCCCCTTCAGAAAAGTATAAATCCGGCACTGTTTCGGATACCATATAGATAACATTTTGCTGCTTGGGTAGTTTAACGAAGGCAATGTCAAGTATCATACTATCCTAATTTGCGGTTCTAAAAGCGAAATATTCTAGATAAATCGACTCCGCAAACAGTTATTTCGAATAATACCGTAATCCGCGGCACACTCGTGAAATAATAGCAAATAAGAATATGGAAAATACAAAATAGACCTTACATCATATCAATAGAGTCAGAGTGGGAACAGTGGTAACAGTGGGTACACTGAACCTTTTCTGTTTCTCATAAGTGCACATGTATAAATGTGCGTCTTTTACACATTAGAACCGCCCTCGGATGCCAATAGGTTTGAACCTGTCTGTGAGTCGCTCCCGCGCTATTGGGTTGTGAGAGGTGATTTTATATTATTTTTGGTGTCAAAAGTTGAAAAACCAGCTGAGTTTGTATGTTTTTTTGCTTCTTTACCTATCGCGGTGATGTTCGAAGTCATTGTTCTCCCGCAATATACAGCTATATTGCGGTATTTGAACATTGTGTTTGTTAACATAACAAAAATAGAAATTTGTCAATACCCGCTTTAGAAAAAAAAAGAGAGGTCCGGTACACAGTGGCTGAATTTTTCGAGGTACACAGAGGTAAGTCATAATATGAATATTTTCGCGTTGTGATTTAGATAGGTACTGGTACTACCCGAGTAGAAATTTCTTAGGGTTAGCCTGACCAGGATCAGGCCCCGATCGGGGTGTGATAGGGGTAACACCTATTACGGACATCCTGATCCGGCCCCGATCGGGCCGGAAGTATTTAGGCCCTACATCAGGCTATACTAAAATGGCCCTACTAAGGCCGTCCCTGATAAGATCCTACTAAGGCTTTCCCCGATAGCCCTACTAAGGCTTTCCATGATAGGGCCTTACTAAGGCTGTCCCTAATGTGGCCCTACTAAGGCTTTCCCCGATAGGGCCCTACCAAGGCTTGCCCTGATAGGCCCTACTATGGTTTTCCCTAAGGAGGCCATAAATAGGCTTGCCCTATGCCTGCTTCAACAGTCGCTAGATGCACATAACCTCTCATTTTTCACACGGAAACTTCGATTTTACAGCATCGTAGCTTCGGAGTTTCGATGCATTCCTGAATTCTATTTAAAAAAAGGTGCTATAGACTCACGACAAAAAACATTATGGAACTCGGATGCGTGTTACAATATTTCGGCAGCTTTGTAAGGCGAAGAGAGAGAGAGAGAGGAACTATATATATGTATATATTTTTTTTAAATTATTTTTATTATATATATAAAAATTATATATATAAGGTTAAGTTTCAAACATCTATAGCATGTTATTCGATAAACCTCTTCAATTGTCACAATGATATTAACTTATTGATATACTTTATGTGATACAACAAATAATTCTAGGAATTCATTTGGGCTGTTATGCCATATCTGGGACCAAGATGTTACAAGCACTCGGTAGCATAGGGGCAGCGTGCCTAGCTTTGGGTAGGAAGGTACGAGGTATATATATATATATATATATATATATATTTCCTCTCTCTCTCTCTCTCTCTCTTCGCCTTACAAAGCTGCCGAAATCTTCTAACACGCATCCGAGTTGCATAACGTTTCTTGTCGTGACAGTCTATAGCACCTTTTTTTTAAATAGAATTCAGGAATGCATCGAAACTCCGAAGCTACGATGCTGTAAAATCGAAGTTTCCATGTGGAAAATAAGAGGTTGTGTGCATCTATCGACTGCTGAGGCAGTTATAGGGCAAGCCTATTTATGGCCTCATCAGGGAAAGCTATAGTAGGGCCTATTAGGGCAAGCCTTGGTAGGGCCCTATCGGGGAAACCCTTAGTAGGGCCGCATTAGGGACAGCCTTAGTAAGGCCCTATCATGGAAAGCCTTACCCGAGTAGAAATTTCTTAGGGTTAGCCTGACCAGGATCAGGCCCCGATCGGGGTGTGATAGGGGTAACACCTATTACGGACATCCTGATCCGGCCCCGACCGGGCCGGAAGTATTTAGGCCCTACATCAGGCTACATTGAAATGGCCCTACTAAGGCCGTCCCTGATAAGATCCTACTAAGGCTTTCCCCGATAGGGCCCTACCAAGGCTTGCCCTGATAGGCCCTACTAAGGCTTTCCATGATAGGGCCTTACTAAGGCTGTTCCTAATGTGGCCCTACTAAGGCTTTCCCCGATAGGGCCCTACCAAGGCTTGCCCTGATAGGCCCTACTATGGCTTTCCCTGATGAGGCCATAAATAGGCTTGCCCTATGCCTGCCTCAGCAGTCGCTAGATGCACATAACCTCTCATTTTTCACATGGAAACTTCGGTTTTACAGCATCGTAGCTTCGGAGTTTCGATGCATTCCTCAATTCTATTTAAAAAAAGGTGCTGTCACGACAAAAAACGTTATGCAACTCGGATGCGTGTTAGAAGATTTCGGCAGCTTTGTAAGGCGAAGAGAGAAAGAGAAACTATATATATATATATTTTTTTTTTTAAATTATTTTTATTATATATATAAAATATATATATAAGGTTAAGTTTCAAAAATCTATAGCATGTTATTCGATAAACCTCTTTATTTGTCACAATGATATTAACTAATTGATATACTTTATGTGATACAACAAATAATTATAGGAATTCATTTGGGCTGTTATGCCATATCTGGGACCAAGATGTTACAAGCACTCGGTAGCATAAGGGCAGCGTGCCTAGCTTTGGGTATGAAGGTACGAGGTTCGATTCCCATATAGGCGAAATATTTTCTTCGAACAAAAACGTTTCAGCAGGCCAGGGAATGACGAATTATGATACAAAATCATTGTAGTGGAACTCTAAATTGAGTGGTTCATTCCATTTTGGTTTTTTGAAATATTATATGCATTTCATTCTGATCAGGCAACCTGATAGGGGCCTGATCAGGCAACCAGATCAGGCCCATATGTGACACAACGTTACATTTCCTAGTAGGGCCCTTTCAGGCTGCCTTACTAGTGCCCTACCAGGGCAGTCAGGCAACCTGATCGGGCCCTGATCTGGGCCCCATCAAAATTTCTACGCGGGTAGTAGGGCCTATCATGGAAAGCCTTAGTAGGGCCTATCAGGGCAAGCCTTGGTAGGGCCCTACCGGGGAAAGCCTTAGTAGGATCTTATCGGGACGGCCTTAGTAGGGCCATTTTAGTATAGCCTGATTTAGGGCCTAAATACTTCCGGCCCGATCGGGGCCGGATCAGGATGTCCGTAATAGGTGTTACCCCTATCACACCCCGATCGGGGCCTGATCCTGGTCAGGCTAACCCTAAGAAATTTCTATTCGGGTAGGTACGAGGTTCGATTTCCATATAGGCGAAATATTTTCTTCGAACATAAACATTTCAGCAGGCCAGGGAATGACGAATTATGATACAAATTCATTGTAGTGGAACTCTAATTTGAATGGTTCATTGCATTTTGGATTTTTGAAATACTATATGCATTTATTTCTGATCAGGCAACCTGATAGGGGCCTGATTAGGCAACCAGGTCAGGCCCATATGTGACACAACGTTACATTTCCTAGTAGGGCCCTTTCATGCTGCCCTATTATTGGCCCTACCTGGGCAGTCGGGCAACTTGATCGGGCCCTGATTTGGGCCCCATCAGAATTTCTACGCGGGATTATCTCAATACCCATTGGGTTAGGTCGTTCAGTGTCTTTTAACAAAATGAAGCCACTGAAGACACCTCACGTTTAGTCAAGGTTCATTGAGATCGTGTGAACGGTTAGGCAGCTATAGACCTCTGAGAAAAAATGAGCCACTGATCCCACTCTGACCCTAGTAATTCGAATATCAAGAAAAGCTGCGCGACAGCGATTATTCCGATATCGCATTGTGCAATACACACAGCGAGACAAGCATCGAAAATATCGAATAAACGCAGATGTAATTCTGCAAGGCTGTACACATACGATTTTTCAATGTTTTTCTCAACACTCGGAATATGGGATAAGGAAAAAGTTTATTTAGCGCGTCATCGGGAGATGTGCCGCGGCAGGATCGAGCTCGTTTTTTTTTTCCTCACTTCGATAAGGAACTTATGCTGGAAGGGATTCGCGTCGCGTGAAGTGGGGACGGTGCGAGAAAAACGCGCTTCCGAGGCGCATATATATTAAGAGGTTGGCAGTATCTGTGGCGCGCGTTAACACACCGATGCCTACGTTGCGACTGATACAAGTTTAGATATGCCGAGACTATATTTCTTTCGGTAAAACGTTTCACGGGCATCGCGCGGATAACGAAAAAATTGTGTATACTTTTCTCGTACAGTGTTGAGAATCCAACTGCAACAGTGTCGTGTATATATAAATTTATATAGACTAATGATAAATACAAGTGAATGAATTAATAAGGTGCTATGGATGTCCCTTCGAAAGGTACGGTGTATTTACGATCGTGTAAAAATGAGCAACGGGACCTATATGTGTATCACGAATTTCGCGTACTATTGTGCTTCGTGGAAAACGTCGCGTGGCTGATAATGACTGAAATATCGGTTATAGAAGAACGTGCATAATGAGCATGAAAATGTCTTTGTATACACTAAATATTATATCGTGTGCACTTCTGTTAAAATATATACCAATTATTTAAATAATTCAAATATATGCATGAAATATAAACAAATATTACGTTACATTAAAATAAATAGTCAAATTGAATATAAATTAATATGTAAATTTAATATAATGAAATATTTACATGAAATATAAATAAGTATTAGTCATTGTTATTACACAATTACTAATATTATTATAAAAAAAGATACCGCAAAGAGGAGGCGCGAGGAGTGTTGAATGGAAACCAAACAGAATGGGGCGAGGAAGCAAATAGTGCAATGGAGGAAATGGGAGACGGAAACATATGGAGAGCGATAGCAAACGACGGATGAAAGTCGACCAAGAAATCCAACAGGACTGGAGCAAAATAGAAAAAACGACGTGTTGCCCAAAATAATTAACAAGAAAAACAGAAAGAGTGGCATAGAGCTATACAGGAGGTATTCCACGTGAATCCGGTGGACTTTTTCCCTGACGCCAGCCAATTCGATTAATTTTTTTTAAACTGATTCCATTGACTTTAAAAGACACTCTGATTTTTTAAAACATTTTTCGAAACAATCCTGAGTCAAAAAAAAAAAATTCTCCGGATGAAACGCCCGTATTTGAAAATCTGTAAGAATTCGAGAAAATGCGTGATTGTATGTAAAAATTTTCAAGCTATCACCCGCAGTGGAAGTACGATTTTTTGTGTGGTTTTTGAGGGATTGACGTTTTCAAAATCCGACAAATTCAAGACCCGCTTACTTCAGGCGAATACTTAAATATTTTCATACCCACAATGCATTTTTTGACCATTTTTGAATAACCATTTGGTAACACAAAAATGGTAAAAAAAATTCATGAATTTTTCGGATTTAAAAAAAATTTTAATCGCTCAGAAATCACAGGAAAAATCATACTTCCACTGCGGGTGATAGCTTGAAAATTTTTACATATAATCACGCATTTTTGGGATTTTTTTCAGATTTTTAAATCGGGGCGTTTTTTTCGGAGAAATTTTTCTTTTGACTAAGGGTTGTTTCGAAAAATGAAAAAAATTCGAGGTGTCTTTTAGAGTCAATGGAATCAGATAAAAAAATAAATAAATCGGATTGGTGGTGGTCAGGGAAAAAGTCCACCGGGTTCACGTGGAATATACAGGGTTCACGTGGAAAATACCTCATGGACAAGCATTGGCCGGATTCAAATATAGTGGGCGAAACGAAAGAAACTTGGCCGAGATTAGGATGTGAAAATCTGGGAAAAGAAGGAAATAAAGGGGTATAACGATAGAAAGTGCAGGGTTTGTAAAATATAAGTGGAAAACCTAGTGCACATATGTATGTGCGAAAAAGCCGAGTAAAAAATTGAAAAAGAAATAGTAGGAAATCTAGAAAATTGGATAGAAGATAAAGAGGAGGAACAAATCAACAGAAAAATACAGATGGTGCTATGAAAGGAGCCTGCAACAGAACTGTGTACATTGATAAATCACTTCGAGAACCTAATTGGAAAAATTGTAAACGAGGAAACGAATGCGAGAGGAAACTCAAGCAAATAGCAAAACGACAGTAGAGTATAAGTTTAGTAATACGGGAAACCATCCTGAAGGGGTATACCTGGAATAATAAATACTACTGCGTTAAATATAAATTAATATTTCAATAAAAATGAAAATAGATGCTTAAATTAAATGTAGATAAATATTACCAAAATATTGGTAATTGTTATTACGCAATTACTAATATTATTATAAAAAAAGAAAATATAAACGAATCAAATTCAAATTAATATTTGAAATAAATGTTTAAATTAAATATAAATTAATACTACATAAAAATTTTTCCCCAAATATTACAATTAATTAAAATCAATATTTGCAATAAATATGGATGAATGTTTAAATTAATTAGAAATGAATATTGAAATTGAAATGGGATGAATATTAAAATTAAATTTAGATAAAAAATATTCAAATAAGGTATAACCTCAAAGTTCCTTCTTCCGCACCGTGCGAAAATACACATTTTTCGGCAATCCGTACCGAAATTTCTGAAGATTTCTGGAAAATTCGTATAATTTTTTTTATCTGTACCGAAAAACTGAAAAATTCATCAACTTCGAAGTTATGAATGTGTGATCGTTTTTTTCATGTCTTATATTTTAGCAAAGATTGTACGACCGTTTAAAAATTGACGTGGCTTACTTCCGTGTATGTGCGCATTTACATAAACATTTTAGAGATTATTCCTGTTGAATTAAATCCCCGTACAGGTAGATATACTTTTTTTAACGAAATACTTCAATCGGTCGTCATGAACGGGCAATTGAATCGAGCTGTAACCTTCGTTCCCTCAATTGTCTTATATCGAATCTTTTACGTATACATGCAGTGGATACGAGCAGTGTCGCAGCTCGCGAACTGAACAATTGTGCAAGCTAAAATTGATCAATTTTCACGCAGTCTGAATACGTCCCCACCGTTACGCGTATATGTTTTTTTGCCTATAAATTCGCGGCGCTCTCACGTGATTTATCGGTGCGAAGGTCGATGCGCGCAATTTTGCAGGTTCATTTCATTTGCGAAAATATGCGCGAGCAAAACTGGGCGATATTGAAAATAAGGGGGCCTCGATATCGGCTTAAAAATATCTCTCTCTCTCTCTCTCTCTCTCTCTCTCTCTCTCTCTCTCGTTCTCTCTTTCTCGTCGCTCTAAGTCTCTGGCCCCCGTTTTTTTTTCACCAGCGTGGTCACCCGTTGTATATATTTATACACGATTTATAGACAAAAATAGAATGTCCCTATTTTTATATGAAATTCTCGGACATTTTTGTGATAGCACTAAGCCGAGACACAATAAAAAAATGCGATTGAAGAAGCATCGTCGCAAGTGAGGAAATAAAATAGTCGTTGAATATCAAAAAGGCGCGCCAGATAAGCGTCGCTCGTCTTGTATTATGTATGTCTTTATTTAGTTTGCGAGCACAAGTGCAATCCGACGAGTCCCGACTGTGTCCATGATAAATATGTGTATATATATATGTGTGTGTGTGTGTGTGTGTGTGTGTGTGTGTGTGTGTGTGTGTGTGTGTGTGTGTGTGTGTGTGTGTGTGTGTGTGTGTGTGTGCGTGTGTGTGTGCGTGTGTGTGTGTGTGTGTGTGTGTGTGTGCGCGCGCGCGTGTGCGTGTACGTGTGCGTGTACGTGTGCGGGCGCGTGTGTGTGTGTGTGTGTGTTATTTTCCGCAGCGTTATTTTCCGCAAACAGAATAACTTCATCGCGATGAAGAATTAATAATTCGCATCACATGTACGTAAAAAATATCGAGCTTATCAATTCCTTAGCAAATCGAAACCAACAGTGCGCGCAATTGTCTCGATTTGAATTTGAGCAACGTCGAGGGGTGCATCGTTAAAATGTACCCTAAATTACATTTTCTTTATATTGCCTAATACATTTTTATAAATGTCACTAAACGTCAATTTTTTAGCTTGTTAGAGATTGATAAAATTCATTGACATCTTATTGAATTGAGTTACTAAAATTATTCTGAAAGTTTTTTTTTTCGAATCATTATTTCAGATCCATAATATACAATCGCCAAAAAAGTTTGTTTTTGTGTGTGTGTTACATTGCTAGATTTGTCGTGTAAATCAATAGGTCGAAAAATGAGAAAACAAAAGATCGTACGTTCATAATTTAAAGAATTGTTGGATTTTTCAGTTTCTCGGTAGACATTGTAATTTTTTTACCTCTGAACGTTGCCAATAGATGCATTATGCATCCATTTAACGGATTGCACCTAGCTTGTGGCCGGAAAAAGAGGCACTTTGGTGAGTTTTCTTCTGGGAAAACGTCTGCAGGTTTTCGATTTTTTTTTACTTAGAGAGAATGGTTTTAAGTATGTTTTACTATTTTTGCATTGACAAATATTTATTAATGTGTTAGATACAATGATTTGTGCAAACTGCTGTTTGAACAACGTCCCTCGCGGTGACCACTGTTGTTCGGAAATAAATTATCCGAAATAAAGAAAATCAAACGCATTTAATTTTCGCGCGAAATTATCAAGTGTTCGGGCGAAGGATTTAATAAAATATTGATTTTTGAAAAAATGGCCGCCGTTCAAAGTGAATGTATCCATTTTTGGTGAAAAAAACCCTCTATTTTCGTTGATACAAAAAAACTATGCATCGAAAAAAATTGCTTCATTCAAGCACTGATTTTTGGTAGGCAAAAGAAGCTAGTCAAATTTGAAGTTGATTGGTGCAGTCATTTTTTAGATAACGTGGTAACCGATTTTGAAAAAGTTATTTTGAGAAAAACGCGTTTAAAGTTCACCGGTTCGAGGAACTTCTCTATAAACGCCCTAATAAGTCCCTCGATTTTGACCGGATCGACTTGAAATTTTTGATGATATTGAAGTTTGCATCGTTGGAACACAACGAAAGTTTAGTAGACCGGACTTTTCTTTTTGGCAAATTTAGGTTACAAAGCTGGCTCAACCGTTTTTTAGGACCCGCGTGACCTACAGCCTAAGTTTTCAGATAAAGAATTCGCGTGATATGAAGAAACTGAAGGAATTAATTTAAAAATGGATTGCACCCTTGCATTGCAATAATGCAAACTTCAACACCATAATTTTCGGAGAATATTTTTGGATCGTTTTTTTTAGAAGCCCTCGAAAACGGGCCGGGTTGAAATTCCGAACTTTGAATGCTCCGACGATTTAAAATTACGAATTTTAATATTCCGAAATTTAAGATGGGGCCGGGTTGAAATTCCGGCCTTTGAATGATCAGAACGCTCAAAACTCCGAAAGAATACTGCCCCGAAAGATCAAAACTCCGAAAGAATTTTACACGAAAGACCAAAACTCCGAAAATCTGAACACCGTCAAAATAATTCGGCTATGGGAGTTTTAAAAGTTACAAAATTTTCAATAAATCGGCGAATCATTTCAAGATTTTTTATTTATTGAGAAGTGATTTTGCGCCAATTTTGAAATTTGTCTAGACAATGTTAAACGTTCTACATCATTCATAGTCAACTATGCAGACTTTCGCTGGCATGATCTTGAGATGAGGGCCAGGTTGAAATTCCGAACTCTGAATGCGCCGACAGTTTAAAATTCCTAATTTTAATGTTCCGCAATTACGAGGTTCGTCAAGATCATGCCAGCGATAGTCTACACAGTTGACTGTAAATGATGCAGAACGTACAACATTGTCTAGACAAATTTCAAAATTGACGTAAAATCACTTCTCGACCCTAGAATGGTAACCTTATTTTTTTTTACCTATTATGGTAACCTGGGGTGATAAAAAACCCCACTTTTGAAAAATTCATATCTCCGGTAAAATTTCACGAAAAGGGTTCAACTTGGACTCATTCTTTTCGTTTTTTTTCAATGCAGAATCACGGAGGCCTACGGCGATTCGGCTTGAAGTAGGAAAAGTTAGTAGAAAAAATGAGGTCGAAGGGTGAAAAACATGAAAAATTCGTAAAGGGCGCGAGTTTTTCACCCCAGGTTACCGTTCCAGGGTTACTAAAAAGAAATTCTTGAAATAATTCGCCGATTTATTAAAAATTTTGAAACGTTTAAAACTTCCATAGCCGAATTATTTTGACTGTGTTTAGATTTTCGGAATTTTGGTCTTTCGTGTAAAATTCTTTCGGAGTTTTGAGCGTTCTGATCATTCAAAGTTCGGAATTTCACCCCGGCCCCTCGAAAACCAAAAACCGTTATTTAAAAAGAATTCAACTAGGTGTAAGCCCTTGAATACTTGATATATATTTAAACATGTAGGCGCATACCGTTATAATCAGATTGTGTATACATATATAATATTGTGCATGATTTTTGCGTTTTTTATTGCCACAATTCAAGGCATTATCAGCCACGCGTCACAAAGATAATAAAATTTGAAAAAGAGTGTTGGCTGCATTCCATCGATGCAAATTTCATCACTGCTAATTCCACTGAATTAATTCATTTGTTTCACGTTATCAACCCATCAAGAGAGCATTTTTTAAACAAGATGATCACTTCTAGAATGTGCCAAGTCATTTTTTTGCCGAAATGGATTTGCGAGATCGAATAAGAGATTGAAAAATGTACAATGGAGATCGAAAGGGTTGCTGAACTCGCAGAGGCCGTGACCCAAATGATTCTACGGTGAGACAATTATCTTTCGCGTTCAATATCGCGTTGAAAAGCGAACGAGATAGATACTTATAACTTCATCTTTCATCAATGAAGGAAGATCCAAAATTATCCTTTTTTCCTGTACAGTAAAATAAATGAATCAATCGAGTAGAAAAAAGTTTTGTTTTTTCTCTTTTTTTACGAATGCAATCGATATGCCGTTAATGTTGAAAAATTACAAAAGTGTTAAGGGAGGACAGCACCGCGACGGGCCGAAAAGGGTAGTTTTTTCGAACTTTTTTTTGTCTACTAGATTATTTATTTGGGGTTTGAAGAAAAAGGTTTTTTTAAGCATACGTTGAGCTTATTCCGCGTAAATTTTTATTTAAAAAAAGTAAAAACTAACAACGTTTTTGAGGCCCGGAAAAACAAAAATAAACAAGTTTTATAATCAATATAAATGTAGTTCTCGTTGTACGTAGGAGTTTATCGTTAAAAAATTCACGGGAGGGCGGATGTTACAAAAAAAAAATTGGCGAAATCTTGACTTCTATTCGAGGGTCTTGAAAATATTGAATTAAGGTAGTTCCTCCGCGAAAATCTCAACCAAAAGTTTACATACCATGTTCATGTTCAAAAGATTGATAATTGGTTTAATTAGTAATGAATAAAATTAAAAACTACGCAATATTGACTCGGTACTAGTAGATAATACGATGGATATCATTTATTGCCGTAAAATATATTTTGTATTGTGTTTTTGATCGACCATTGCCAGTAAACTTTTTGCCGGGACTGTCCGGGCTTTGCCCCAATTGTTTTTTTTCCAGGCTTTGCCAGGCTTTGCACCAAAATTGTGAAGGCTTCTCATGGTTATATCTTGGAAACTAGATGGTGAATCATTCTCATTTTTTTTCACATCATTCGTGATATCTTACTGTAGCTTATCCTCGTTTTTTATCAATTTCTTAATTTTAGTTTTGACGGTAGAATTAATGATGCCCTGTTTGCCCATCATAACGCATTTGTTACGTGTAAACCAAGCCAACTTTAAGTGTAAATATCTCAGGTTTGGGGTGGTCAAACTTATTCAAATTGCACAGATGTTTGGATAATGTATTAAATAACGTATATGTCAAATTTCATCCATTTCTTAATTCAACTCTTCTGTGGAGGTACTACCTTAAAAAACAACAGCCGGGTACAATGATAGCTACGTTTGGATTCGTAAAATTGAAAATCGAACAATTATAGCTAGAGTTATGATCCCGGTCAGGTCGAGAAAAGTCGTTTTGAGAAAAGCGCGATTGAAAGTTTCAGTACCTATACGTAAATCGTTAGGCTACCGGCTGTCACAAACTCGCCTGTGACTTGGTCAATTTTCAATATTTTAACGTGGAACTTTTTTCACATATTCTTGAATATGTATACTTGAAGAAAATGCCCGAAACATCGATTTTTTTTACTCGTCACAGTGGTGTCACGCCTTAAAGCTTGATTAAAAAACTATACGAGGCTATACGACGGATAATTACAATACGTATAATCTATAATGCGTATATAATAATACGTATACTCTCTATCCAACAATAATAATAATAAAAATACTGCCTTTAATATTATTTGAATCGTTTTTATTAATATTTTGATCATTCGTGCTATTATTACTACATTAAGAGGAGGTACCTGAGTAAACGGCGAGAAAAACAGGTAAACTTCGGGAATTTTTATCTCAAAAAGTTCTGATTCGATTGGATCGGATTTTTTTTATTGGAAAATATGTACATTGAGGTATGTTTAGGAATGATTCAAAATGAATTCGTTGACTGGCAGCGATTCAAACGCGATTATCTCGAAACATGGTTTTCAAAGTCGGTACCAGATGTATCTCGAAAACGGCTTGTCCGATTTCGTCCAAATTTGGATACAATATTCTTCGATAGTTTTTCTCGTTCGCCACGTAGAACTTTTTTGAAATTTTCATTTTTGACGGAATTGCGACCGTTTTAATTTAACATCCATTTTCGTTCGCAATTTCCGACGATTTTGGATTGCATACACATTGCATAAAAAAGCGATGGTTCAATCAAATGAAAAATCCCTAAGGTAAATGTCCCAATTATTGAACCACCGCTTTCATGTTCAAATGATACTTTGATATTTTTACTTTCGAAAAATCACCCTTTAAATTATTTTTAAATGATTTCAAATGAAAAAAAGAATAACAATGTGAAGGATGCAAGTGTCCCAATTATTGAACACTGGATGTGCCTATGTCCTTAATATTGAACAGGCATGTCCCAGTTATTGAACACTCTCGAGAATTCTTTTTCCTTTCTGAAAATATTAGTTTGGGCACAATATTAAGAAATAAAAGCAAAATCAAACACTTAAATAATCTCTTATTAATCATGTAAAAATACAAAAATATATATTTAGTCTCTTTTGACAGGTTTTTGGTTCTTTCGCATTTGCTTTATTTTTGCTTTTCAGCTCGAACTTTATTTTATATTTCTTTTCAGCTTCCTCGTTTTTATGTTCTGTTTTTGTTTGATTTTGTCGCAGTTTGGCTCCCTGAAATATTGGAGAGCCAAAAATATTGATCATTACATTCGTATTTTTAGATTACATTTAGGTTATATTTTCTTTTTACTTTTCTTTTTATGTTTATTGCACACAAATACACATAAAAAATATATATGACGATCTTAGAGTTATTAT
This sequence comes from Ophion ellenae, assembly GCA_963210295.1. Lineage (NCBI taxonomy): Eukaryota > Metazoa > Arthropoda > Insecta > Hymenoptera > Ichneumonidae > Ophion > Ophion ellenae. Next base: position 47,210,241 of record OY723386.1, on the reverse strand, counting down.
TAAAAGAATAAAGGTAAGTTTATTCAGGAACTTACAGTTTTTGTTTGAATAAATCCGATTCACACGATCTTTCACACGTTAACTGTCTCGATGTTTTGATGGGTTTAATGACGCCATCTTGGAGAATTCGAGTGTTCAATAATTGGGACACACTGCATTTTCTATGTCCCAATGATCGAACACCGTATTATTTTAACAAATAATTAATTAAAAAAAAAATTTCAATTGTTATTTGTAAGAAATTTTCTGAGGAACCTGAAACGCCTTTACTTTTTGAGATGCGACAGTTTTTGAATTTGTTATGCCCTTACGCATGAAGCGTCTTAGCAAAAACGATAAGCAGGTCCACGAGACGTCAAATCGGGTCAGCGTTGCTGATTAAATCATTTTTATCCCTATTAATTAAAGCTTTTTTGGCACAAGTAAGGTAACATTTCGATAACAAAAAGTTCCATATATGTAATTAAATTTTTATAAATAAGTAAATGCATGCAGGTGGATGAGAAATAATAAAAATACAAGATAGTGTTCAATAATTGGGACCTGTTCAATAATTGGGACATTTACCTTACGTGGCGAACGAGAAAAACTATCGGAGAATATTGTATCCAAATTTGGACAAAATCGGACAAGCCGTTTTCGAGATACATCTGGCACCGACTTTGAAAACTATGTTTCGAGATAGTCGCGTTTGAATCGCTTCCAGTCAACGAATTTATTTTAAAAAATTCCGAAACATACCTCAATGTACATATTTTCCAATTAAAAAAACCCGGATCAAATCGAAATATTATTTTTTGAGATAAAAATTCCCGAAGTTTACCTGTTTTTCTCGCCGTTTACTCAGGTACCTCCCCTTAATAACAATTATTATTGTCAATTTTATATCTGAGATCCCCGTAACATTTGTATGGTTCTTACTTACATTCGTTCTGTTTTTCGCAATAAACTTACATTTTTTACTTCCTTAATTACCGACAAACTCAATTAGAAATTCATTGAATTAAGTTACTTCAACAATTCTCATAAGACTCATTGAATAAATAAATAAATGGAGCTATGCAACGAAAGCTGCACACGACAATAATAATAATTTAAATAATATTCCTTATACTATTGTTATTATAATTATTTGACTACAGTAATATTATTAACATCGGGTTTGTTGTTACTGCTATTTTTATTACTATTATTACGGCATGAGAATCATAAATATCATGAATGAAAAATGCAATGGATGCTCTTCCCGGAAATTGCAACGACCTTCGGAAGTTTAATGAGTAATAATAATTTATCGCATGCTTGGCACACTGTCCACGAAGTCTTTAATATTTCTGACCAAGTCAATGTCGTCCATAGAGCCGAGGTTAATGAATACGATGTATATATGCATATCGACAAGGTGCTCTCGCTTTCGTAAAAGATCTATTCACGCGCAGAATTTCAATTGTTATTTCGATGTGTTGTTTCGCCGAGAACGAAGGCCCCTCCTGGTTTTTCTTTCTCGCCCGTGACACACTTGTACGATCGCGGAAGAGGCCCACGGCAAGCCTCCCCGTTCAACTTCCGAGTCCTTTCGCGCTTTGTAGTTATGAATAAATATAATTAAGGGGGGATTGTCTTTTTTTTCGCAAAATTTACCGCTTTTTGGGAATTTTTTTGTGAAGAAAGCATACAACGGAAAACTTGTGAAACTTGGCATATAGTTTTATTGATCTGTTTACTACATACAACAAATTTTTTAAACAATTTCATCAAAAAATCCGCCTCCCACCCCCCTCGACGCGCGATGGTCCTTTTTTGATGGTGTGCACGATTACAGCCTTCACGTTCATCCTGCAACAAAAACCCAAAAAGCATTTTACTTTAGACACATATAGCTATCGTTCGATGAAGGGAAAAAAAATTGACGATTTGGTGACGTTTTGAACTTGAAGTATCGATTTTTCGAAAAAAATTGATCGATTTTTTGTTATAAATAAAAAACTATTAAACGTATTGCTTTTTTGCTTCATCAAACGATAAAAGGATGTCAGCTGAGCATTCTGTCCAAATTTGAAGGCAATCGGTTGAATAGTTTTTGAGAAATCGTGCACACCATCAAAAAAGGACCATCGCGCGTCGAGGGGGGTGGGAGGCGGATTTTTTTATGAAATTGTTTAAAAAATTTTTTGTATGTAGTAAACAGATCAATAAAACTATATGCCAAGTTTTACAAGCTTTCCGTTGTATACTTTCTTCACAAAAAAATTCCCAAAAAGCGGTAAATTTTGCGAAAAAAGAAGACAATCCCCCCTTAAGTTGTTTGCTCGCACGTGGCTTTTTTTTTTGTCCATTCGTTTGAAGTAATACTCGTGTTAAGGGCACGAACCTAGTTGACTTTTTTGGAAATATCGATTTTTGGTTGTCGACGGATTCTCAAAATATAACATTTCAAAAATATTCTCTGAAAATTTCCAGTCGATCCGTTCAAAATTGAGGGAGTTATCGGCGTTTATAGGTAGGTTCCGCGAACCGGCGAACTTTAAGGCGGAAAACCAGTTTAGATAACTTAAAAAATCGATTTTTTTTAAATTCCATACATTGTTGGTAAAAGTAATCGCTAATTGACCGGTAAGCAGTATAAATCATTTATTACTGCCTTGAATTTTTTGTTTTTGGTCATTTTGTTCCAAACGCGTTTTTTTCGATTTGTGTACACTCTAGCTCAAAACATTTCTAACCTATAATTTTATAAAGTGATAGTTTCTTTATATAATTACGCTCTATATGAATCTAAATTTGGGGTAATTGCATTGTTTGAAGTACATTTTTTATAGCAAAGAAGGTTATAAAATAATGGTAAAAATTATACCCTTTTGTTTAAGAACCCCTAATAAATGCAATTTTTAATTTTCTTGGCAAGAGTTAGGTTCATATAGAAGGAAAACATATTCATGAAGTATTCCTCAAACCGTATTGATTTCCGATGAAAACTGTGGCCTCCAGAGTGTACACAAACAGCAAAGTCTGATGGCGATCTTCGATGGGCGGTAGATTATATGTTCCATATTTTCAGAGGACATTATTCGAAAAAAATTAAAATATTTGTTTGAAAATATGTATAGAATATTATCAAAATTTGAATACATTTTCTTCATTCATTTCTTGTCAAAAAATCATTAAAAGTCATCATTAAAATCACTAGAAAAACGTACTCCTAAACTGGTTTCCCGCCTCAAGGCGAGGTACCTGAGTAAAAGGCGAGAAAAACAGGTAAACTTCGGGAATTTTTATCTCAAAAACTAATGTTTCGATTGGATCCAGATTTTGTTTATTGGAAAATTTGTACATTGAGGTATGTTTAGGAATTTTTAAAAATAAATTCGGTGACTTGAAGCAATTCAAACGCGGTTATCTCGAAACATAGTTTTCACGACCAGATGTATCTCGAAACCGGCTTGTCCGATTTTGTCCAAATTTGGATACAATATTCTTCGATAGTTTTTCTCGTTCGCCACGTAGCACAGTGGTTCCAAACGCCGAAAAGCTGGCCAAAAATAGGGAAAATCGCGTTACTAACTATAGGACTTTTTTGTGTGCCATATGTTAGGTTGGTACCTGTACTTTAAGAACGCAGCATTACCAATGCCAATAATACACACTTGTTGGCAGCGTGGCGTCGTAAAGTTAAGGTTAAATTTCGTGAATGACACGTGTTTTCTGACTTAAACATTTAATTTAGACAAGTTAGTGTTAATTATTCATGGTGAAGTGAATTGTTTCGAAGAGAGGGATATCTGAGGTTAGTAAAATACGTTTTGTTTGAAATTTTAAGTGCTTGTACATTGTTTATATATTATTGTTTGTAAATCACAAAATTTCGTCAATTTTATGCCACTTTTACTTTCTCATTTTCCCGAAAGTCCCGCTAGATCCCGGGCTGAAATTAATTGCATATGGTAAGGGCATCATAGCACTAAATTATGACGCCAATAACTTTTGCCCAAATTTCCCCGAAATTGAGAAAATGCAATTTGAAAATTTACTTAAAAAAGTGGCTAAAAATATGATTTTTACGTTATAATGAAGCCCAATATCGTCAAAAAAAATTGTTTAAGCTATTTAATGTTGAGTATACATACTACCAATGATTTTGACATTATAAACAATGAATTTGTTATAAACAATAAATTATTTTTTTCAAAAAACTTAATTAACATTTTTTTCCAAGTTGATTAAATGTCAAATTCTGATTCAGCGACTTCGAAAACCCCTTAATCAACAGGTTTTATCATTTACAATTATAATCATTTTTTTTTGGTCCGCCATCTTGTTTTTGACTTTGTTTTGCATTTTTTTATGAAACTGATGTCAAATTTCGATTTAGCGACCTCAAAAACTCCTTATAACATCATTTTTTATTGTTTAAAGTTGATATAAATTTTTTTTTGGTCCGCCATCTTGTTTTTTACTTTTTGACACATTTTTTTCGAAAAACTAACATCAGATTCGGATTCAGCGACCCCCAAAACCTATATATACCCACCACCATCCGTTTTTTCGATGATTTCGATTTTTGGCCAGCTTTTCGGCGTTTGGAACCACTGTGCGTAGGGGTTTTTCATTTGCTTGAACCATTGCATCTTTATGCAATGTGTATGCAATCCGAAATCGTCGGAAATTGCGAACGAAAAACGAATGTTAAATTAAAACGGTGGAAATTCCGTAAAAAATGAAAATGTCAAAAAAATCCTACGTGGCGAACGAGAAAAACTATCGAAAAAAATTGTATCCAAATTTGGACAAAATCGGACAAGCCGTTTTCGAGATACATCTGGCACCGATTTTGAAAACTATGTTTCGAGATAATCGCGTTTGAATCGCTTCCGGACAACGAATTTATTTTTAAAAAATCCTAAACATACCGCAATGTACACATTTCCCAATAAAAAACAACCCGGATCCAATCGAAACATTAGTTTTTGAGATGAAAATTCCCGAAGTTTACCTGTTTTTCTCGCCGTTTACTCAGGTACCTCCCCTTAAACGCGTTTTTCTCAAAATTACTTTTTCACTATCAGTGACCGCGGTATCTAAAAATTACAGTACCGATCAACTTTAAATTTAACGCGCTTCTTTTACGTATCAAACAGCAGTGCTTGAACGAAGGAAGTTTTTTTTACTATGCATAGTTTTTTTTACCGGAAATAAAGTGTTTTACGAACCATTGTATCTACCAGATTGGTAAATATTTTTCAACCAAAAAAATGTAAAAAATACTTAAAATCATACTTTCGAAAATTAAAAAAAATTGAAAACCTGCGCATGTGCACCCAGAAAAAATTGACGAAAATTCCTCTTGTTTTCCAGCCACAGGCTCGGTGTAACGCCTCGATAAAATAATTCGCGGGTGGACGTAACACGCTCAATTACGCCGGAATGAATGAAGTACTCTTGAGTAATATCCATCCGGCTCATATATTGTCGTATACGTGTTAGCGGATAAAACGCGATCCGCTGCGATAATGCAAGTCTCGATAAATATGTAATCGGCGAGAAATTTATATTGGAACGCATACGTAATTGATGCACTTCTGGCGAGGCCGGTCTCCGAGGAGGGGGTACGGCGGGGGGAGGGGGGGGGGGGTTATTCTCGGGAGGAAAATTCTTTCAGGAAGACCGTAAGCAACGTTTTTTAAGGGGAGGTACCTGAGTAAACGGCGAGAAAAACAGGTAAACTTCGGGAATTTTTATTTCAAAAACTAATGTTTCGATTGGATCCGGGTTTTTTTAAATTAGAAAATATGTACATTGAGGTATGCTTAGGAATTTTTAAAAATAAATTCGTTGACTGGGAGTGATTCAAACGCGATTATCTCGAAACATAGTTTTCAAAGTCGGTGCCAGATGTATGTGGAAAACGGCTTGTCCGATTTTGTCCAAATTTGGACATAATATTCTTCGATAGTTTTTCTCGTTCGCCACGTAGGATTTTTTTGAAATTTTCATTTTTGACGGAATTGCGACCGTTTTAATTAAACATTCGTTTTTCGTTCGCAATTTCCGATGGTTTTGGATTGCATACACATTGCATTAAAAAGCAATGATTCAATCAAAAGAAAAACCCCTCCGTGGCGAACGAGAAAAACTATCGAAGAATATTGTATGCAAATTTGGATAAAATCGGACAAACCGTTTTCGAGATACACTTGGGCACCGACTTTGAAAACCGTGTTTCGAGATAATCGCGTTTGAATTGCTTCCAGTCAACGAATTTATTTAAAAAAAATTCTAAACACACCTCAATGTACATATTTTCCGATAAAAAAAACCCGGATCCAATCGAAACATTAGTTTTTGAGATATAAATTTTCGAAGTTTACCTGTTTTTCTCGCCGTTTACTCAGGTACCTCCCCTTAAGACAATGTGGCGAACGATTTTCTCTCTCTCTCTCTCTCTCTCTCTCTCTCTCTCTTGCTATCTCATTACGAGATAATGAGCAGACCTCCAAGGCTGGTCGCTTGTCTTTTACAAAAACAATTCCCTAGTGGCGGAGTTCCCGCCTAGTGTGAAAAAAACGTATGTTTCGTTTTTGATGCATTACAAAAAAAAACGCGGGTCGCTTTAAATCAGAATCCATCCGCCTTTTAAGTAGCGAAGTGACAAGAATGAGGTAAAGGAACGTTGGAAATCAAAGTAAAAGAAATACGAAAACTTGGCGCACAGATAGTTGACATTTTTGAAAATATCGATTTTTGGTTTTTGACGGACTCTCAAAATATAACATTTTAAGGGGCCAGGCTACTGTCACGACCGGAAAATCAGGGTCATTTGAAAAAATTAATTTCGAATGAATAAGTAAGAATGATTGAAAATTTTGTTTGGACATTTATTTGCATGTGCATTAACAAAGTTGTGTACAACATTTCATTCAAAATATTAATAATTCAAGCAGTTATAAACAATCTCGTGAAGGTTTTTTTTAACGTGGAGGGGCTTAACGGTGTACTTGATTTCGGCCTCCCGGTTGATCTGAAATAAAAAAACGGGTTCTTTTTTTCTCAAAATAGATAACATTTGCTAAGGCTTGACTTAGCTTTTTTCTCTTATCGTGTTTCAATAATGAAAAAAAAGTTTTTAATATTTTATTCGATTATCCGAGGAAAAATGTCATTATTATTGTTAATAACTGATGAAAAAAAATGTCGAGAATAAAAACGTCGGTCAAAACTAAACTACTATTACACTGAATAAGTTTACCAAATTTCAAGTAGATCCGTTAATTAGATGTCGAGAAATCGTGTACACCCTTGTCAAAAACATAGTTTCGAGAAAAACGCGTTTAAGGCCTTAGGCCACAGTAATGGGTATAAAATCATGTGCGAATTTAACAATTTTTTGTCGTATGAAAAAGTGATTCACTCATAAAATTAATTACGCATCTATTTTGTATGAATATCAAGCTGATCGAATTTTTTTTTCTTTCGCTGTACAAAATGGCCGTTTAGCATCCACAATTTTTTACCTAGAACAAAAAACAAAAATTCTCGTCAATCTACATTAGAATACCTAGAGAAGTACGAACAGAGTTAAAAAAATATTGTTTTATTCAAAATTTAAAGGTATTTGAACTTAAGAAATGAATATTCAGTGTAAAATTTCCTTATAACTGCTCATAAACTGCTCATAAAATGAAAAGTTTTCGATTAATCAGAAATTCCGTACGTACTTCTCTGCGAAATACAGTTAGGAAGATAACTCTTAAATTTGAAGTAAATCGAGTGAAAATTGTTGAAGTTATTTGTCACGCCAATTGGAAAAAAGCTGCTTCGAGAATTTTCGAGTAGTCGGCTATTTTGTACATCGAAAAAATATATATTTTCTAACTTGATATCCATACTAAATAGATATTTAATTCATTTTATGAGTGAATCATATTTTCATACGAAAAAAATGTTAAATTCGCACATGATTTTATACCCGTTACTGTGGCCTAAAGCCTTAACCCTTCCACTGCACATTTCCGACACGTACCTTTAACTGCATATGGGGTCAATCTGACCCCAGACATTTCTCAGTTCGTTGTATTTCGGTAAACATGCCTTTTTTGTAGAGATGTTTTTTGTAGTCAATGATCCTCATTTGATGGCCCAACATTTATTTTTTAAGAAAAACAAAAAGTAAGTGCCTAAACATTTGTTCAAAGTGGGAGCGTTGAAAAAAATGTACTTGTACGAAAAAGATCATATATTTCCTTTTTAATGTAAAAAGTCCTTTGAGGTTTTTAAAGAGGAAAGTTTGTAGATACGAAAAAAGACAGTGTCGACCGTCTTTCCAAAAACTATATTTATTCGGAGGGTTGAATTTGAGAATTTTCGGGATAGTGAACAATGGAAAAAATCGACTCCTTCGGCAGATTAATTGTTGAAAAAGTAAATTTTCCGCATTTTTTTACTTCAATGACTTATTATTTTTCACATTTACCGCAGTCTACATATAAGTACATTTGGTGCTCGTTGCACATAGCCCTCCTGCATAACGGGCACTAGCTTTTAGTTTTATATTCGGCATTCTAAATAAATAATTTCCTATAGTAGCACAAAACAAAAAATATCTCTGAGCGTTTTCTATCGTAACTCACTTACGTGTAGTAATAAAACACCAAATTTCACAAAAAAAATGTTTTCACTTTCACCGCATTACTCCATAATCGGGGTCGATTCGACCCCGGATCTTCTTCTTTATTTTGAGTTGCCTCAAGCGACGAACGAGTGTTCTGAAATTTTCACCGTAGCCTAACGTCTTAAACGCGTTTTTCTTAAAATTACTTTTTCAAGATCGGTGACCACGATGTCCCAAAAATCACTGCAGCGATCAGCTTCAAATTTAACACGCTTCTTTTAAATTTCGAAAAGCAATGCTTGAAGGAAAAGAATTTTTTTTCTATGCAGTTTTTTCATCGACGAAAATAGAGCATTTTTTCACCGAAAATCGATATTTTCACTTTGGACGGCGGCCATATGATAAAAAATCGATATTTTATTGAATCCTTCGTCCAAGCACTAGATAATTTCGTGCAAAAACTAAATGCGTTTGATTTTTTTTTTATTTCGGATGATTTGTATCATTGCATCTACGACATTTATAAATATTTTGGAATACAAAAATCGTCAAAGATGCTTAAAAACATACTTTTTAATGTAAAAGATAAAAATTGGAGAACCTGCACACGTTTTCCCAGAAAAAAGCTCCCGAAACCTCCTCTTTTTTCCGTCCACGAGCTAGGTGTAACAAAGCAACGAGAATTTATGCAAAAACAATTTGTTTCTCAAATAACGCAGCCACGATATCGTCGAAGAACCATTTGGAATCTCTGGAACGAGAAGCTAGATTATCGAGATGGCGAAACATAATTGCTTTCTGGCTAATCGGATTGTGCAACAATTACGGCTACGTCGTTATGTTGAGCGCCGCTCACGATATCCTGGAATCGAGATTCGGCAACGATGTGAGTTTCCGATCCAACCGCGAATTATTTGGTCGTACTCAATAGTCGCCGTGGAGAATGGTCTCGTTGTGAGACGAGCGAACAAAATAATAATTTCTTCGATTTTGCGTAGACGAAAACGGAGACGATCCTGACTAATGCGACCATCGCCAATTCTACGTCACGACAATGCAACGCAGTGTCAACGGGAGCAATCTTATTAGCGGATATATTGCCCAGCTTGACAATCAAATTGTTAGCGCCGTTTTTGCCGTTTTACGTAAAGTGAGTAAACGAACAACATTTGAATTCAACTGTGTTCCTTGTGACCTTCAATTATTTGAGCCATTCAAGGATGTTGGAACGTTAGCTACAATCCAAGATTTGAAAAAATATATATGTATGTTATTGTCAAGACGATGCTGAGTATTCACGAATTTTTTAAAATTGTTTCACCATAAAAGACCACAGATAAAAAATACTTTTATGTACGCTACCGCTCAAAAGTTTGGATACACCAGTCGATATTTCTTGCCGCACTAAAAGTTAGATAGCTTCGTCAAAAAAATAGATAACCAAATTTAACGAACGGCGTTTTAAAGGGAACCAATGTAGCTTTGTTTTGCTTTTTTGAAATATTTTTTATGTTTTTTTTTCGTACCCGGTACGCACTTTTGAACGTGTCTGTTTTTTTTGGCTTTTTTCGACCGTCGAGAATTGGGCGCATAACTTATGGAATTTTTTTTTGTCATTTTTATCCATGATAATCTTGAAAAGGGTAGCCGAAGGTCCATTCTCGTTTTTTTTTAAGTTTCGTACGATTTTTTTCGCAAAGTTATTTCATTTTTTGTCAAAAAAGACAAATTTTAGAAAATACAAGATAACTCAAGAACTATAGGGTTTAAGAGGAAATATCATAGATGTAAAACGTTGCATAAGTTTATACTGGATCGCCTGGAATTTTTAAAGAATTTTCCTGTGAGATTTTCGTTTGGATTATTTTCGCTCGAAACTCTGATGTGTAGGATGACTTGAGTCGAAAAGTATGGCATTTGGGGCAAAATATCAGAAAGCGAAACGCTTTTGATTTTTTATTTTATATTTGCTTGCATTTTTTGGAATTCGTTTTCAATTTTTTTTTTCAGGTCTAGGTGCTTTTGCAACATTGTAAAAAATGTTTTTAATAAAATCTGAAAAAAAATTCAACGTATTTAAAACGAAACACTGCAACATTTCCCCTCTTGATATTTTGTCTCTAACTCAACAATTTTCGAGATACGCTGTTCCATTTTTTGACGATTCTACGAGTTTCAGCCAAAAACATTTCGAAAAAAATTCCACAAACCATTTTTACCAACGGATTAGCGCAAACTAGACCTTCGTAAACATTTAGAGAAAAAAAACCATCTTGCCCATCGTAAATCATATACAGTCGAACCTCGATATAACGAAATCCTTGATACAACGAACATTTGTCTGTTCCCTTCCGATAGACACCCGAGACCTTGACAAAACGACATAATCATATACATTATGCTCTAATTGCTAATTGCTTGTAAAAAAATGTTCTAATTTAAACCTTTGTTTTTGTTTACATATCCCCATGTTTATATTTTTTTCAAGAAAATTTTAAGGACCATGACTTTGGTATAACGAAACCTCAATATAACGAAAACTCGACATAACGAACTTCCCATTAGATTCGTTATATCGAGGTTCGACTGTATATTCAATATTGAACCATGAAGGTTTGATGAAAGATTACGAATGTTGGCTCGCTAATGAAAAGCATCGCTACCAACTTTAATGTCCGCGAAGTTACCGTATTTCGGCAACACTTGATATTAATAAATGGTAATAATAAATAATCTCGTGATGTCAATATAAACAGGCATAATTATAAATGACTCAAAATTTCATTCTGAGTTTTATAAAACATTCACTGACGCAGTTTTCTTTCATAATAATCATTGATAATGTTTTACTCATTCAAGTTGGTGGTAACACAAAAATTTTTCCTATTCACGTAATGAAAATATAAAAATGCATAATTTTCCCCTTTAATTGTCTATCTTGTGAAAAATTAGCATCTACAGAAAAAGTCTATACCGCGTATGGATTTCTTTTAGATTCATTGAAAAAAAATCATGAACCGTCATTTTACTCAACTAGATCGCTCCAACATCCTTAAGGGGGGGAAATCTCTTTAGGCAGCCGAAAATAAGTGAATTTTCACGATTTTCTTCAGTTGAAACTATTTGTATACATAATTGAAATTTGACATACATATTATTACATTTTTAATTTTTCAAAGGAATTTTTCTTGTAATTAAAAAATGCTGGATGTACGACACTTGCTTCAGAGAAGTTTGCCGCCAAAGTTGTTTCACGGCGTACAACTTAGCACCTGGTGCATTGATCTAAAACATCAGAGCAACAGGTTTTACTTTCCACGAAATTTTCACTATGGTATTTGTTAATGAAAAAGTAGTTTTTTAGAATATATTTCAAAGAACTTTAGGTTCACATAGACGGTAATTATGTTTCCTTAAAGTGTGTTAAATGTCAAAACGATCGATAGGATAATTCTTGAGTTATCTCGTACGAGGTTCACTAAAAAGTGGTTTTTAGGAAAACGCGTTTAAAGTCCCAACACTAAAAAAAATTGTGACCAAATGACCTACCGATTTATCTGCCATTCCGGGGCCACAAATTAGTCCCTCAGTTTGCTCATAGAGTTCATTTTCGGCCATAAGGTCTTCATTACGTGATGAAGGGATCTTCCCCCTGAAGCCACTCAGGGCCGATTTTACTTCACTTCTAGGATACATGATTTGAGAATTTTTCATATTTGATGCTCTTACCTGAGTTTGGATCTCCGGAACATCCTCATTCCGCGGTCCAAGATGCGCTTGACCACGAAATTTAAGGGGGGCGATACCTTTAGGCGAGGCAAAAATTGCTGATTTTCATGATTTTTTTTAAAGGTAAGATTTCTTCACAATTTTTTAGACTTAGGGTATGTTTTATCTTACTACTTTTGGCTGTTACATGGTATTTTTTTTATCAATTTTTAAAAATGGCGGATGTATGGCACGGTCTGGTAAACGGGTTGCGGCGGATGTTGTCAGACGGCTTGACACGTAGTGTCGACGGGATTAATCTAAAAAAAATCAACGAAAATTTTTCTTTCATCAACACTCAAACGCAGAATGTGAACCAAAAAAGTGAGAAATGTGGAAAATCGATGAAATCATACGCTTTGAAACAGATAGATGGAATTTTCCGAAAAAATGGCTAAATTTTACGAAAAAAAACGTTTTTTTTTTACTTTTCAAAGAACATTTGGTATCATGTTTTAGACAATAAGGTTAGAAAGAGCAATGCCAAATTTCATCAGAATCGGTCGATTAGTTTGTTCGCCATACCTCCATTTAACTAGACCGTGCCATACGTCTGCCATTTTTAAAGAGCAATAAAAAAGATACCATATAACAGCCAAAAGTAGTAACAAAAAACAAACCCGAAGTCTAAAAAACAGTGAAGAAATCTTTCCTTAAAAAAAATCTACAGATATTACACAAAGTGCAACTGCTTCATGGCATTGAAAATGTAATCGGACATTTCGAGTGATAAAACAACAGGTGCGTGTAAATAATATCAGTTGGTATTTATTATTTTCCAAACATACTGATACATTGAGGTATATAATTAGGTTTGTTTGGGTTTTTTGTCCAATAATTGTTATATAATTTTTGTAATATAAGTTGAAATATAATTTTTTATTTAATAGCAACATTAGCATTGGGTGGGGAGAGGGCATTTTTCAACCAATCACAGGCGTTCAGCATGTCGCAGCTCCCCCCTCTCTACTACAACACAGTGCCAGTGGAGTGGGGGTAGCGTTATCTTCGTGACATCCAGCTAACTCAGACCCCTATATATCCAGCCTACCTCAACCAACATACACAGTTTTAAAAGCATTTTCAATCCTAACATTTCCAATGCTGAAAATAATGAAAATCAGCAGATTATTTCCTCGCCTAAAGTCAAATGTCAGGTTCGGTTATCGACCTAACTACAGAGAAAAAATATATAAAAATTGCGTGTTTTTGTGAAGGAGTTCCGAGACGACATACAAAAACCTAATTTCCGGTCGCTACAAAAGTGTAAATAATAGTGGGAATCCGTCAGCTTCTTAAAAATAATCAGATTTACATATTTAACGCTTGTAGTGATCCAATGCTCTCAGAAAAAATAACGCTTATTGGCCTAATTTTTATGTAATATCAAGTTTAATTTGAACTTCCGGTATTGGATTTATTACCACTTGCTACGATAAAGAGACGTGACAGCAAGGCAACAGCTGACTGTAGTCCTAACCTCATCTCACTCATTCGAATTTCCACACATATTTCATTTTTAATCGACATATTTTGCCAACCCAAATTTTCCACGATTTTTATCAGTCGTGGCCCGAATACAATGCTTTATATTTCCCGCACGTGACATTGTTTTGACAGATCGACGTTGAAAAGCATGGAGGTTAAACTCGCCTGGTTGAGTAAAAACAGACGGAAATAGAACAAATGTTGCCAAATATCAAACCTAGAAATACTGCGCGAATCGTTGGAATAACAATTTTTTCATTTTTCCAATTTAATGTGAACATTCATTAAACAGTTGACACACGATAAATTTAGTTATTACAAATTATTTTTCTCGATATCGGTTCTAAACGGATCTTAGAATTTCAAAATAAAAACACACGTGCACGTAGTACTGTTGTGGGATTGATTTTAAAAAATGACAAACTTTGAACGTTTAGTTTCGGAGATATCGACTTATGCAAAGTGGTAATTTTATTCCACACCGAACTCGGACCCAACCATCTGTAACGAAATGGCAACAGTGTACGCTGCAGCCAGCTGATCGGCGCGTGGTCTGGGAACTCGAAGCGGGTTTTTTTCCCCGAGTTCTAGTAATTCTGAGACGAATGTGAAATAAATTTATTCTGCAAACAAATTTAATTTGTTCAATTAATGCATGTATTTGTCTTTGTTACAGCGAATACAATTTAAACTGTCGGCAAGATGTTGTAAATCCACGATCCGACGTCCTTCGACAGCGAATTTTTTATGCTGATCGTTGAGGTTATGGTTATTCTCATCGCGTTTAGCCGCATTTGCTTGACACATGGCTGCCACAGCTTTCAGTCTTTTAGCAGGCGCCTTTTTTCTCGTAAACTTTCCTTTGTATCACATTCGGGTTGACATTTTCACTTGTTTTAAATTTACAGTCCGACCTCCGAATAAGAAACCAAAAGCCCCCAAGGGGAAGAGTTTTTCTTATATATCGCATACCCCCACCAGGCGCGGGCTCCACGCTCACTACCTCTGTCTGTCTCTCTCACTCTTTTCCGCATGCGATCCTCTCAACAAGAAACTCGCTCGAACGAGTTGCAACTTAGTATTCACATCGCCCATGCAAAAACGTTTTCGACTGCGCGTCGACATTTATTTAGCGAATTTTTGTTTCACATTAATATACATACTATTGAATATTATTGGGCAGTATTACGATATCTGTGGCCCCTAATTCTGACCACGCAGTTTTCATATTTGACCCAAAATAAGACTTTTTTCAAGAGTGGTAAAAATCGAAATTCGACCCTTAAGGGGGTGAAACGGAGGTTTCAAAGTTTATATGAGACAACATATTTTTTGGTCAGATTTGTTCGAAACTCGGTATCAATACACTCCAATACAAATAATTACACATGTATTTGTTTGGTATATTTATGCCAACTGAAACAAACACAGTTAAGGGGCTAAAAAAGTACTACTTGACTGTCTACACGCACCAAACACAGAGGAAAACATCTAGTGTTCTATATCAAATCAATTTAGTAAGTTTCAAGTAAATCTGGTAAAAAAATATGTTTTCTCTTATCAACGTTAACACTCCCGTTTAACCCCCTTAAAGGTTAAACTTCATAAATTGTCGAAATACGTGTTTAATTATTTGTATTTTAGTGTATTTATGCCAAGTTTCAAGTAAATCTGACAAAAAATATGTTGTCTCATACAAACTTTTACCCTCCCGTTTAACTCTCTTAAGGGTCCACTTTTAGGAAATGCAGAAATACGTGTTCAATTATTTGTATTGTAGAGTATTTACACCAAGTTTCAAGCAAATCTGTCAAAAAAAATATGATGTCCCATACAAACTTTAAAACCCCTGTATCAACCCCTTAAGGATCGAATTTCGATTTTTACCACTCCTCAAAAAAGTCTTATTTTGGGTCACATATGATGGCGGCGTGGTCAGAATTAGGGGCCACAGATACCGTAATATCCCCATGTTTAACAACGTTCTTTTGATTACAATTAACTCTTTGAAAATTACTTGTTTTCTAGAATCTTTACGCCGAATTCTAAAGAAATCTACCCAAAAAATACTCCGCCTCATCAAAAATTTAAAACCTCCGTTTCACCCCCTTAAAGGCCGAATTTCGATTTTTTGTATTCTTGAAAAAAGTCTTATTTTGGGCCAAATATAAAGACTGCATGGCCAAAACTTGGGGCCACAGATATCGTAATATCCCCTATTATTGTGTACTACTGTATCTGAATTACTATTAACTGTCATAAAATGACCGAAACTGTAAAGAAGCGTAAGAGATCAGACTGTAGTAAACAAATTGAAGAAAATATTACAGAATCTGCGCCACAAGGTGATAATTTAGACAAAGAGCTTTATGTCCGTGTTGTTTTATCCCATTAATATAAAAGAAGAAGTCAATATCCCTGAGGATTCATCTTCAATGGCAGAGTTCGACTCTCTCGAAAATATTCCACCGTCAGTTGAGTGCGTTGCGGATCAAAATAATACGCAACAAGACGAAAACGCTTTTCATTACGTCTCGGAAACTTTTGCTGTTTTATATGAAAATCTTTAAACGCCCTTATCATTGTTTTTATTTTATATGAAATCTTGTCAACGCATATTTGTATCTTTTTGATGAATACACAAAATTTCTAATAAACTTGTAGATTTTTTGTTACATTCACACACGCACACACACATACTCACGCACGCATGCACACATCAATTTACAGTACAACGTTCACTCTATTTTGCCCGAATAATCTCTCCCAGGCTGGTTCCTTAACCGGAGGTTCCGCGCACAAAATTCTCGAGCTCGGAGTTCGAGTCGGAGTGGGAGAAGCGCTCGACCGAGAAACTGGGGAAACCCATGTAGAGGTTGCCATGAGTTGCCCAATGTTACGATCAGGCCAATATTGGGACCATCGTATAAGCCAACAAAAGAGAAATAATATTGGCCCATTACTGCTTCGCTCTCAACTGAAAACTGGCACAATATCGGCCCATCCCTAAAGCCTGTCCTGGCCCATCTTTAAAAACTAATAAACAGCCGTGATAGTTAAACAAAATTTGCCTATTTAAAAACTGGGGATAATAAAATACTGACAATTCCATTGGCCCAATATTGTTCCGTTATAAATTGAAAACCGGCACAATATCGGTCCATCGTTTAAAACCAATAAATAGCCGTGATGGTTGAACTATATTTGCCAATTTAAAAACTGGTAATGCTAAAATACAAGCAATTAAATTGGCTCATTATTGTTCCGTTATAAATTGAGAACTGGCACAATATCAGCTCATTACTAAAACCTATCCGGGCCCATCTGTTAAAACCACTGAACAGCCGTGATAGTTCATCGAAATTTGCCAATTTTAAAACTGGCAATGCTAAAATACTGGAAATTACATTTAATTAATCTAAGCCCTTTATTGGGTAAGTGGGTCAGACCATATCTGCTTTTATTTTATTTAAGCCTTGGGTTATTCATTATCTGTATATTGTGCCAGAATAGGCAAATAACTGGCACGTCATATATTAATCGTCTATATTTTGTAATCAAGTCTTGGCCTATTATTGGCATTCGTAAATAACCAACATAAGTAAGTAAAATATGCCAATTTGGAAACCTGTCATATACGCAAATCACAATTTATTTCAAGGTTATTCCATGAAATATGTATCCATAGGTACCAATCTCGGGCCAATCTTGGCCCGATATAGGTTGAATATTTATCACGCACCCAAACAAACTCACGGCCCAATATTCTAGATAGACTAACTTCTAGATAGCCCAACTGTGAAGGCCCATCATAGAGCCAGTGGTCAATTTCTACATAGGCCCTTTAAGAGGGCCGACATAGGGCCAAGTGCAATCACCGACATTGGCGCTACAATGAATTAATTCATTGGCCCAATAATTGTTGGCTCTGTTGGCCGATATCGGGCCGTTCTTATCATTTCTACAAAGGCACCTCATTGGTAAATACTCACGGCCCAATATTCTAGAAAGGCTAACTGTAAAGGCCCGTCCCAGGCGCAACGGTCAATCTCTACATGGGAAGTTTCTTATTGTCGGGTTTCTTATTCGGAGGTCGGACTGTATATAAAATATTTCGCGAAAGACGGATCGTAGGAAGCTCAACGCTATGACTGCAGGAAAATCGCGCTGTTGCCATGATTACAGCGCCGCTCTCTATACGAGTATGAGGCCTATCTATGCATGAGGTGCGAATGTGTGGGACGTATAGAGGGTACAAGCTGTGTCAAAAATTTACAACCAACAGCATCGAATAGGCATTGGATGTTACTGTACGCGTCGACCGAAACTTTTGGCTCATGCGTGTACCTACAGAACTACCTTAAAGAAGGACCTTGCTCCCTTCTAAGGAGAAAACTCCAAATACTCAATACTTTGCAGTGTACGTATAGCAACGTGCGTGCTGCTGTCGATATCGAGCTACATAGCAGTCTCGTTGGCGGTGTCCCAGTGGATCACGATACTGGGGGTCGTGCTAACGTCAATATCGTCGGGATTCGGCGAGGCAACCATAATAAGTCACAGTCACAAGTACGGGCGTGACGGGATAACGGCGTGGTCTTCGGGTACCGGAGGCGCGGGTATAGTCGGCGCGTTCTCTTACGCCGGTCTGCGTGTTGTGATGACGACGGAACAGGCGCTCCTGGTGATGCTCGTAGTGCCGGTGGTTCAGGCGGCTGCTTTCTGGCTCATCATGGTCGAGCCTTACGATAGCAATTCCGTGGTCAGGTACGCGCTCGAGAGTCAGCAGGAAATAATCAAGGAACCGGCGAAGAGTCTGGGTGATAAACTTGCCCTGGTCCCAAAGGTCGTCAAGTACATCGTGCCACTTGGACTCGTGTACTTATTCGAATACTTCATCAATCAAGGACTGGTCAGTCGTCGGTTTACTACTTCGCTTCGTTTTCTCTCCACTTTGCGTGATGGATGTATTTTTGTTAAACTCTCCGCAGTATGAATTGATACAATTCGACAACATTTGGCTGAGCCACGAGGATCAGTACCGCTGGCTTCAAGCTGGCTATCAGATCGGCGTCTTTGTTTCACGCTCCTCGGCTGGATTCGTCACGTTCAATACTATCTGGCTTATGTCGGTTTTCCAGGTTTGTGCAACATTTCTTGTTTTTGACCTTTTGGAGCACTTGGAGTTTTCCGTTGACTCACAAATGTAGCCTAACTTGGGTGAATGGGGTCAGAAAGACAGCTACGTCATGTTGTCCGTTGCTGAGATTATTTTCTACGTTGAACCTAATCGGTTCCCTGCGACTTTTTTTTCGAAATATTGCAGAATAATAGTTTGATAATGTTTTTTGATGATAACAATGAAGTATAATGAGAGAAAAGTGCGTGGAATTTACAAAAAACGCCCATATGGTTGAAGAGGGGCCCATGTAGAGGTTGCCATGATGGGCCCATGTAGAGTTGTCCAATGTTACGATCAGGCCAATATTGGGACCATCGTATAAGCCAACAAAAGAGAAATAATATTGGCCCATTACTGTTCCGCTCTAAACTGGCACAATATCGGCCCATCCCTAAAGCCTGTCCTGGCCCATCGTTTAAAACCAATAAATAGCCGTGATGGTTGAACTATATTTGCCAATTTAAAAACTGGTAATGCTAAAATACAAGCAATTACATTGGCCCATTATTGTCCCGTTATAAATTGAGAACCGGCACGATATCGGCCCATTACTAAAGATTATCCTGGCCCATCTTTCAAAATCAATAAACAGCAGTGATAGTTAAACTAAATTTGCCAATCCTAAAGCTGGCAATCCTAAAATACTGGCTATTACATTGGCTCATTATTGTCTCGTTCTAAATTGAAAACCGACACAATATCGGCCCATAGTTAAAACCTATCATGGCCCATCTTTTCAATTCATTAAACAGTCATGATAGATAAACAATATTTGGCAATTTTTAAACTGGTGATGCTGAAGTACTGCCAATTACATTAGCCCATTATTGTTCCGTTATAAATTGAGAACTGGCACAATATCAGCCCATTACTAAAACCTATCCGAGCCCATCTGTTAAAACCAATAAACAGCCGTGATGGTTCATCGAAATTTGCCAATTTTAAAACTGGCAATGCTAAAATACTGGAAATTACATTTAATTAATCTAAGCCCTTTATTGGCTAAGTGGGTCAGACCATACCTGCTTTTATTTTATTTAAGCCTTGGGCTATTCATTATCTGTATATTGTGCCAGAAAATGCAAATAACTGGCACGTCATATATTAATCGTCTATATTTTGTAGTTCAGTTTTTGTTTGGGTTTTTTTGGGTTATTATTGGCATTTGTAAATAACCAACATAAGTAAGTAAAATATGCCAATTTTGAAACCTGTCATATACGCAAATCACAATTTATTTCAAGGTTATTCCATGACATATGTATCCATAAGGACCAATCTCGGGCCAATCTTGGCCCGATATCGGTTGAATATTTATCACGCACCCAAACAAACCCAAACAAACTCACGGCCCAATATTCTAGATAGACTAACTTCTAGATAGACCAACTGTGAAGGCCCATCATAGAGCCAGTGGTCAATTTCTACATAGGCCCTTTAAGAGGGCCCACATAGGGCCAAGTGCAATCACCAACATTGGCGCTACAATGAATTAAATCATTGGCCCAATAATTGTTGGCTCTGTTGGCCGATATCAGGCCGTTCTTATCATTTCGACAAAGGCACCTCATTGGTAAATACTCACGACCCAATATTCTATAAAGGCTAATTGTAAAGGCCCGCCCCAGGCCCAACGGTCAATCTCTACATGGGGGATAGTAAAATTCCCTATAGTTCATTGACACCGAAATCATAATGTGGTTAACACAACTGTGAGTGAAAAGTATAACTAAATATGTGATTCGGGTGGCGTGTTTGACTATCTATTATCCTCGAAATAATTATTAACTATAGTAAAAGGCTTGACAATATGGGTATGTTTAATTCAGCGCTATCACAAAATCACTGCACAAATATGTTGTATACTGTACGTTGGATTTTCTTCAGGTCAAACTTCTACTATTCTATTAACGTTTGTTTAATTCATATGGCTACCATTATCGTTTGTCGAGTAAGTTGTAAGAAGACATTAGAAATAATTTGTAAGAAGACATGAAAAGTGACTACAGGAAAAAATTATGGCCACGTTTACTTGTAGCGAAGACGTAAATCATTTGCAGTTGGAAGAACAACAGCTTAGCAGTTTCAAGAACTATGCATGTTTCACAAATCGTTACATTGTATGTTTACTGCATTGTAAAAATAGGATATTGGTTCAGGGCTTCTTCTTGTAGTACACCTTCTGCTCTTGCAGGACACACATTACTATGCATATAGCAGGACGTATCATATAATATGGTACAAATCACTATTAGCATAGTACAGAGCTACTATTATAATAAACATCATTGAGATAGAGCTCTCAGTTGAGTAGCTTTTTTAATTTTGGATTCATGAAATATTCTTTGCATTTAGTAGAAAAAATGATGGAATAACACACCAAATACGCGGATAGCAGGTAGTGGCTTATAATATGGTACATATCACTATAAACATCGTCGCAAATCACAAGCAACATTTTCAATCAATGCAGGGGTGACTGGCCTCAAACGGGTAAGCTAAGTTTGGAGGCAAAACAACCAGGTTCTTCATATATTTCGTACTGCTTACCCGAATTGGGCGGGTTACCCGGTTAAGGCTAGTCTCTCCTATATATATAGTTTAGTCCTGTTCACTATAAGGATCTTGGGGGGCTGTTATTTTTTATAGTGTCAGGGAATATCCATTTCATGAAAACCTACTGTATTATATAGCATTGAACAGTCAACATTAAGATTAGTGGTTGCGGACAACATGTGTGCATATCTTATGCAACTGCAAAAATATCAGCGCGTTGAATAAGTTCTCGCTGTTTTCTAACAGATGGCGATACCACAACTGCGTGCGGGTAGTTTAAGATGGTAACGCATCTATGAAGAAGTACCATAAGCAAGCTTGAAATTCAATGTATGTCATTTCGCCGAAGTGTAAGCAACTTTTTTTCCCAGTGTTAAAGATGTCAAACTTCATGCCAAAAAGAGTATTTGCAGGGAATTTTACTGCACTACTTTCAATAAAAACCGGCAGCTGAAGCACACAAAATTCTTGTTGAAACTTACGGCGACCATGCTCTGTTGGAAACAACATGCAGAGATTGGTTTCGACGCTCCACAAAAAATGATTTTGATGCTTTGAATTGGAGGCATTACTTCATGAAGACTCACGTCAGACGCTAGCTGAACTTGCAGAATCATTGGGAGTTGATCACACAACAGTTTCGAAACGTTTGAAAGCATTAGGAATGATGAAAAAAGCATTAATTTTCACGAAAACAAACAGCGAGAAGTTGGTCAACATCCCAATAGCAATAAGCCATACTATACTTTGGGCAGTAACTATGGCTATGAAATATTATTGTCCCTTCAGGGAAATATAAATTAAAATTTTGGTGAAAATATGGTTGACAACACCATACATGTCTCTCAGTGTATTGGGCAATGTGTCAAATGCGAGTAGGGCAATTTACACGGGTTCTAATTCAGGGGGTGAGTTCTAATTTACTTTCTAAATCAGGGCGGGTTCTGATTCACTTTCTAAATCAGGGCAGGTTCTGATTCACTTTCTGAATCAGGGCGGGTTCTGAATCAGTTTCTGATCAAGAACCGGCGTTTGGGTCAGAAACTGATCCAGAGCCCGCGTTTGGGTCAGAAACTGATTCAGAGCCCGCGTTTGGGTCAGAAACTGACTCAGGACTCGTCCTGATTTAGAAGGTGAATCAGAACCCCTCATTTGGAAAGTGAATTAGAACTCACCCCCTGAATAAGAACCCGTGTAGATTACCCTACTACTGCGTTTTCTGTTTTTTTCTACTTACTGCAATGGCGTTTCATTTGCCTTGACCCGTTGCTCCGTTGCAGTTCGTCAACGTCATTTTGTTTCTGACGGAGGCCCTCTTCTTCTACATTCCGAGCATCTGGATAATCTTCGCGCTTGTTCTGTGGGAAGGTCTTCTCGGCGGTGGGGCATACGTCAATACGTTCTACAAAATGGCAGGAGAGGTAACGAAACAAAAAATTAACGGAGGATGAACAAAATGGATAGTGAGAAAGAGAAGTGCCGTGAATCGAATTAAAACGCGTCGATACCCAATGGGGAAACACGTTTGACCCGTTCACATCAGCAAGTCTTCCAGAGTGGGATATTCAGATACAAAAGGGGTAAGCGCCGAAAGTAGTTGACGCGCGACCGGGGTGCTGCTTCGGCGATCTCCCATGGCGCGCAGCGTTGGCCTGGGCCAATACTTGGATGGGTGACCGCTCGGCTGAGCACCGGTTTGCGCGTCGACTCTGTGTACTCGTGCAAATGCGATACGATGGTGCATTGGGAAAGGGCGGCTGTGGGCAACGTTCTAGGGGCTCTTCGAGCTACTAAGGTAGTGAAGGAACGAGAGTTCGGTGAACAGCGATAGAGACGGGATTGTAAAAGGTTGCAGTGCCATACGAAGGAATGTTGAAAAAAATCAAAGAAATAAGAAAATTTAAGGGCTTACACTCAGTTGGAATCGTTGGAAATATGTATTTTTGGCTTTCGACAAATTCGGAAAATCTAGGATTTCGGAAAATATTCTCGGAACATTTCAAGTCGATCCGTTAAAAATCGAGGGAGCTATGGGTAGGTTCCGCGAACCGGCGAACTTTAAGGGGTTAGGCCACTCTAGAGACCGAAAAAATAGGCTTTTTGGGGATTTTTTTTCAGAAAAACTACAACGAAAATCGAGATTACAAAAAGGATGTTTATCATACATGTCAGTGACTGTATACAATAATTTTTTTGAAGCGATTAATTTCAAAATGGCGGCTGTGCAGCGTTTATTTCAAAACTGCATTTTTTAAGTTGGCCGGAAACATAACTCAGACAATTTTCAACCGATTCACTTGAAACGTTGAATATATCTTGAAAGATACATTGTCTATGGAAGGACGTAGGATTTTTTTTATATTGCATAGTTCATTTGTTATTAACAATTATCTGACGATTTTTTAGGCAAATTTTTCACTTTCCAAAAATTTGCCTAAAAAATCGTCAATAACAAATGAACTATGCAATATAAAAAGAAATCCTACGTACTTTCATAGACAATGTATTTTTCAAGATATATTCAACATTTCAAGTGAACCGGTAAAAAATTGTCTGAGTTATGTTTCCGGCCAACTTAAAAATGCAGTTTTGAGATAAACGCTGTACAGCCGCTATTTTGAAATTAATCGCTTCCAAAAATGTATTGTATACAGTCACTGATATGTACGATAAACACCCTTTTTTGTAATCTCGATTTATTTTGTCGTTTTTCTGCACAAAAATTCCCAAAAAGCCTATTTTTCGGCCTCTAGAGTCGCCTAAGGCCTTAAACGCGTTTTTCACAAAATAACTTTTTCATAATCGGCGACCGCGACATCTAAGAAATCACTGCACCGATCAACTTCAAATTCTACAAGCTTCTTCATGGTTGTTACGCATTATTGACTGAGAAATTTCCGGACTTTTCCAGGTTTTGCAAATAATCCAGGGAGATTGGGGCGAAATAAAAAACTTAATTCCTTTTAAGACCAAATATATGAAAATGTTGAATATTAAAATAAATATTAAAAAAAATGAAATTCGAAAAAGAATTTAAACACTGTAAAGTAAAAAAAAAATAGATTAAAAGCACATATCGAAGCTGATCTTTATTAGAAACAGAAATTTTGATGTCGGGGCCAATAAATTAAAAAAAATAGAAACACCTATGTACAATAATAATTGTGAGGATGTTTATCGAAAAATCGAATGCAATTGCATAGAGTTTCAGGGTAAACTAGTTTTTTGTCTTCGAAATTTTCAATGTTTGGTACTGACATAACTTTTTTTGTACATGATGAAGAATGATATAAATATTAGAAATATACAAAAATATTTATTTTTTTGTTCAATTTTTTTTTTTTAATTTCGAAAATATTTTTTTTTCAAAATTTAGAATTTTTTTATTTTTCCAACATTTAACGCGAAGTTTTTGCGAAACTGTGAGAAAAAATAACAGACATTTTTCATTTATTTCAATCATCATTAATTGACATTTAAGGAACAATAAAATAAGTGTTCCTTATTTTTTGATAAAACTTTGACGCTTCGGTTGAAAATAACGGTTCAGCGGATCAATTTTAATTTGTGGGGTCTTTGGGCATGTATTGAACTAAAAAAAAAACCAAGAAACATGAGTCATTTCCGCAATATTTGCAAAGTTGACGTGGATTTTCCAAATCGGGATAAAAGTCATTTTTTCGTACTTTTTCAAATCAATAATATGGTTAAAAAATCTCTAAAGTACCAAAAGATGCTTTTAGAGAATTTATTCTAGTTTACGAAACTCACCTTTAGCTCGCTGTACGATCATTTGTTCATGAGATATTGATGATCTACGAAAAAAGCTTCTTTTTTCTTTAAACGCCGATATCTCAGCGACAAATGGTCGTACAGAGGTCCAAAAAATACCGTTTTGAAGCTGAAGAATCAAGCTAGATGACCCCAGGATTAGTTGAAATTTGGGCCCATAGACGATTAAAAAAAAACAATTCGAAAATTGTTGCCCCCCGCTATTATTTAGATTCACACCGAGCGTGTTGCTTAAAAAAAATTTACCGGTGAGATTCGTAAACTAGAGATTTCAAGCCTTAAAACCCCCCCTTTTTTTACGATACGACCATTTTTAACGAAGTTGGAGCTATTAAAAAATCAATGAAATTTTTTTGAAATTTTACTGTTCCATTAATTTTTGCAATGAGCGTATCTTTTGAATGAAAAAACTTTTGATTTAATCACGTTATTAAAGTCAATAGCGTTTTATTTGGACTAATAAATCCGATTATTTACACCAACAATTTTAGAATTGAACCAACGAAATTTCATTCAATAACACCAATGATATTGGATCAATGATTTTTTCTCCTCAGTGTAGATAATTTAATGCAAAAACTAAATGCGTTTGATTTTGTTTATTTCGGATGACTCGTTTCCGAGCAGCAGACGTTTTTCAAACAGCGCTCTGCACTACCACATTTATAAATATTTATCGATACAAAAATTGTAAAAGATACTCAAACCATACTCTTTAAAAAAAAAAGGAAAATCTGCGTACGTTTGCACAGAAAAAATGCACGAAAATTCCTCTTTTTCCGGGCACGAGTAGGATAAAACGTCCGAATAAAAAGTTTACCATTATTTTCTTCCCTCGTCGTTTCAGATACCGTCGAACGACTTGAAAGTCTCGCTCGGAATTGTGAGCATGTCGGACTCTTTGGGAATCGCCATGTCCGGCTGGATATCGATAATGACGCACACAGCGATATGCAAATTGCCAAAACCGACACGATGATGTATACACATGAATGCTCCGGTTTCCGGCAACGGATTCTACCTCGATTGACCGACTGATCGTCAATGAAAACAAAATTAGGACACAAATGAAACAATGTAAAAAAAAACGAGATACGTAAAAGTGCCCATAAACGCAAAAAACCACGAAAAATCGAGTGATTCGCGTTAGTACAAACGAGCGTTAGGAAAAAAGGAAACCAAAATAACTGCGATCATACGCGAAACATTTTCGAAAATGTTCAACCACGAAGGGTTTGAGAAAAAGAAACGTAGAGATACAGAATCCCTCCAAAAAGAAAACAATTTCCGAACGTTTTTGAATTTCGACAGAGTTGCAAATACCGAATTACTTTTTCAATTGTCATTTTTTTTTTATTGACAATTTTCCAAGTGTCCAACTTTATTTGTGATTAACTTTACTTTAAAGTTTTGTGAGATTTAAGGTATTCCTTTCACGAACCCGAACGTTTAACAATTAACTGATTTTCGTCTATAATCGAGTAAAATCACAGCTCAGTAGACTGGTAAAATTTCAAGCCAAGTTACCGAACTTTTAACGAAAAATTACGACTCCAAAAATCGTCTCATTTATACGCCACTTTATGGAGATGACACGCTGCACAGTGGTTCCAAACGCCGAAAAGCTCGCCAAAAATAGGAAAAATCGCGTTACTAAATATAGGACTTTTTTGTGCGCCGTATGTTAGGTTGGTACCTGTACTTTAAGAACGCAGCATTACCAATGCCAATAATATACACTTGTTGGCAGCGTGGCGTCGTGAAGTTAAGGTTAAATTTCGTGAATGTCACGTGTTTTCTGACTTAAACATTTAATTTAGACAAGTTAGTGTTAATTATTCATGGTGAAGTAAATTGTTTCGAAGAGAGGGATATCTGAGGTTAGTAAAATACGTTTTGTTTGAAATTTTAAGTGCTTGTACATTGTTTATATATTATTGTTTGTAAATCACAAAATTTCGTCATTTTTATGCCACTTTTACTTTCTCATTTTCTCGAAAGTCCCGCTAGATCCCGGGCTGAAATTAACTGCATATGGTAAGGGCATCATAGCACTAAATTATGACGCCAATAACTTTTGCCCGAATTTGCTCGAAATTGAGAAAATGCAATTTGAAAATTTACTTTAAAAAATGGCTAAAAATATGATTTTTACGTTATATGAAGCCCAATATCGTCAAAAAAATTTGTTTAAGTTATTTAATGTTGAGTATACATACTACCAATGATTTTGACATTATAAACAATGAATTTGTTATAAACAATAAATTATTTTTTTCAAAAAACTTAATTAAGAAATTTTTCCAAGTTGATTAAATGTCAAATTCTGATTCAGCGACGTCGAAAATCCCTTAATCAACAAGTTTTATCATTTACAATTATAATAATTTTTTTTGGTCCGCCATCTTGTTTTTGACTTTGTTTTGCATTTTTTTATGAAACTGATGTCAAATTTCGATTTAGCGACCTCAAAAACTCCTTATAACATAATTTTTTATTGTTTAAAGTTGATATAAATTTTTTTTTGGTCCGCCATCTTGTTTTTGACTTTTTGACTCATTTTTTTCGAAAAACTAACATCAGGTTCGGATTCAGCGACCCCCAAAACCTATATATACCCACCGCCATCCGTTTTTTCGATGATTTCGATTTTTGGCCAGCTTTTCGGCGTTTGGAACCGCTGTGCGCTGGCCACATTTCTATCTAATAATTAATACACTCAATAACTATAGACACCTGACATAAATTGCTCAACGCGTGTAAACAATTCTGAAGATTCCGTAACAACAATAAAAATAGGGGATCACCGAATGTTCAAAGAACAAATTAATGATAAAACTTAGATAAATGTGACTAGCAAAAGAATTTTTGTAGTCGTGACTTTTAAGTGTAGTTCCGAAAAGCTCATAGCGCCGATTAATTCGGAATTGAGTGTAACTACGTATTTTGACTCGCTGGTCACGAATATGATAGTGAAGATATCCGCAAATTTTATTCTCGAGGTCAAAACTCACAAAAACTGATTTTTCAAAAGTTTTTCCATTTCATTTCAATAAATGTTGATCTTAGCGAGAAATGTTTCCTACAAAAGTTGTTGCCTATAAAAAGATTGATATTTTATGTTCTATACAGTTTTTATCTAAAACTATTCTATTCCGAGAAAAATGGGATAATGCTCCAAAAAGTACATTTTGCTAAACTTCATCAGTTTCGATATTGTCAACTTACGCACTTTACCGCGGGAAGGTTGGAGTGTAAAGTAAAGTAAAGTAAAGAGTTTAGTCTTTAAAGTGCATGTTTGTTTTTTTTGTATTTTATTTTATTTTTTGCTTTTTTAGTAAGAAAACAAAATATTTTGTTTCAGGTTTTTTTTTCGCATTTTATTTAATTTTTTTGCTTTTTTTGTAAGAATTTTTTTTTATTTTAGGTTTTTTTGGTATTTTATTTTATTTTCTGTATTGTGTAAAAAATATTTTCTTTTATTTTAGTTTTTTTTTGCGTTTTATTTTATTTTTTCGTTTGTTTCGTTTGGATTTGTTTGAAGACTAAACTGCACTTTAAAGACTAAGACTAAAGCACTAACACCAACCTTTCCGCGCTAAAGATGAGTAAGTAGATAATATCGAAACTAATGGAGTTTAGCTAAATGTCGGTACTTTTTGGAGCATTATCCCACTTTTCTCGAAACAGAATGGTTTTAGACAAAACTTGTGTAAAACATAAAATATCGATCTCATCATAGGCTATAACCAGTGTGGGAAACATTTTTCTCTAAGATCAACATTTATTGAAATAAAATACAAAAACTTTTTAAAAATCAGTTATTATGAGTTTTCACCTTGAAATTCAAATCTGCGGGTATTTTCACTATCATATTCGTGATTAGCGATACACTCAATTCTTAAATTCTCAAATTAATCGGCGGTATGGCCTTTTCGGAACTTTATCCCGACTTTTCAGAAAAAAACGTAAGAATGTCTAAATCTACTAAATTTGCGCCAATTTTTTCATTCCAATTCATCGCTGGGCGTAATAATTGATTGTGGCTTATTTTTATTAAGCGCCGCTGTAATTCGCCAATGATTTGGAAGGGCCCTTCTTTGGCCCCACAAAATACGGCCCTCCGCGAAGATCAACATTTATTAAAATGAAATACAAAAACTTTGAAATAATAACTTTAATAATTAACTAAAAATACCTCAAATAAAAAAAATTCTAAAAAAACACCCTTCCACGGTGTCCTCAATGACGATTTTTCCAAATGAACGTATAAATTTTCGATACTCATCAATCTCAACATCCCCGGCCACAGCCGAGCCTTGGGATCGTTTGCCAATATTTTTCTACCTCGTCGAATAGCGATAGATTGCCTTGCAAAAATGCAATTTGGACCGTTAAGAGAATATCGTCGTATACGTTCAAGTCACCTCAAAATTGTATTGTTAAATCGATTACATCGCAGCAACGGCGAAAAAAAAATCTGTAGATATTTGCGTCGTTAAGTTTGAAATGATGGGTTCGACAGTAAGCGTCATGTACATAGAACGATAATGACACAATAATAATAATAGGCGCGTGTGTACGATACTTATCAATCAAGCTAAAGATTACAAAGGTTTCGTTTGTTCCGTCTTGTCCTAGATCGATAGTATCCGAGGTCGTTTCATTTCTCCACTACTCCAAAATGGAAAATTACATTTTTTCCTCGGGTAAATTTGCCATTTTCCCTTTTTTAATTTTTTTTTCATTCTCCAAATAAATTCCGCCTGATATGTAAAAATTTGCCTATTCATTTTCATTCGACGTCTCATCGCTCGTCTCTCCAGCGAACTTCGACTCGAGACGACTTCGCTCGATTAAATTATGTCTTAGCGATAAATTTCGTACTTTAATTTCTTTCTTGCTTCTTTCTTTTTTCATAGGAACCTCGTTAAATTGCCACCAACAATCGTAGCGTTATTGTTATCGTTGTTGCTAATATTACTATGATAATTATTTAGAAATAAATATTATTGGCACACTCGTTTCCCACGTCGCGTTGTACTTGTTATTTCTTCTTTTTTTTTTTCGTTTTCGTTTTTCTTAGGAACAACGCGACACTGTTTATATCTAAGGAAGCGTTGATTTCGTGTATTTCGATTATCCCCCGTTGATCACCGCGAAATAGGAGGACGCGCTGGGGTGCGTCCAATCGCCGATGCAACTCCGCAGGATTAGGCGCATCTGTCGAGTATGAGCTTACCTGATTCCTCGTATTCCTGTCGCGACAGCCACATTTGTTGGAAAGAACCGAGGGAGCTCAATATCGAGCCACCGATCCATGCCCCGTAACGACGCTCGCTCGAGCTGTTCGCGCTGATTATTTTCAGTCTCATACTCTGGCCGTGGTCAAAAGTCCGGTTTTAATCGATCGCACGCTCGCCAAATGCTGAGCAGCTTGAGCGATACCGTAAAATGGGGTTACTTTGAACAGGTTTTGGACATTTTTTGTAGGTAACTTGTTTTTAACGTGATAAATACCAACTTTTTTTTTTCTCCTATAGAACAATGTGTCCTTTGGCTATCGAATGTATCAGAAAGTCAAGCCCCACGTCACAATTTTATACGTATTTTTTTAAAAGGGTCAAAGTGGTGGGGCCTCGAGTGGTGGGTTTCTCGGACAAGGAA
This sequence comes from Ophion ellenae, assembly GCA_963210295.1. Taxonomy (NCBI): domain Eukaryota; kingdom Metazoa; phylum Arthropoda; class Insecta; order Hymenoptera; family Ichneumonidae; genus Ophion; species Ophion ellenae. The sequence goes on along the minus strand of OY723386.1, from coordinate 47,179,183 downwards.
TTGAAATAAAACTTATGTCAATGATTAAAGGATACTTTGATATGATTTTGTTTAAAACATTGAATATTTTATGCATTATACATGGGATTTAATGAAAAACAACGATTTTTTACAATCAAATTGGCATCTTTTTAAAGGGGGGATTGTCTTTTTTTTCGCAAAATTTACCGCTTTTTGGGAATTTTTTTGGGAAGAAAGTATACAACGGAAAACTTGTGAAACTTGGCATATAGTTTTATTGATCTGTTTACTACATACAAAAAAAATTTTAAACAATTTCATCGAAAAATCCGCCCTTAAACGCGTTTTTCTCGAAACAGCTTTTTCACAACTGGTGTGCACGATTTCTCAAAACTATTCAACCGATTGCCTTCAAATTTGGACAGAATGCTCAGCTGACATCCTTTTATCGTTTGATGAAGCAAAAAAGCAATACGTTTAATAGTTTTTTATTTATAACAAAAAATCGATCAATTTTTTTCGAAAAATCGATACTTCAAGTTCAAAACGTCACCAAATCGTCAATTTTTTTTTCCCCTTCATCGAACGATAGCTATATGTGTCTAAAGTAAAATGCTTTTTGGGTTTTTGTTGCAGGATGAACGTGAAGGCTGTAATCGTGCACACCATCAAAAAAGGACCATCGCGCGTCGAGGGGGGTGGGAGGCGGATTTTTTGACGAAATTGTTTAAAAATTTTTTTGCATGTAGTAAACAGATCAATAAAACTATATGCCAAGTTTCACAAGTTTTCCGTTGTATACTTTCTTCACAAAAAAATTCCCAAAAAGCGGTAAATTTTGCGAAAAAAAAGACAATCCCCCCTTAAGGGAGGACACCACTGTGACGAGCCGAAAAAGGTCGTTTTGGCCGATTTTTTTATCTACTGGATTATTTATTTGGCATTTGGAAAGGAGGTATTTTATTAAGCATAGATCGAACTTATTTCGTGTAAATTTTTATTTAAAAAGCTTACACGAATATTTGAAAAAAATGGATTTCTGAAAAACGGGGCTGGGTTGGAATTCCGGACTTTGAATGATCAGAACGCTCAGAATTCCGAAAGAATACTACCCCGAAAGGTCAAAACTCCGAAAGAATTTTACGCGAAAGAACAAAACTCCGAAAATCGGACCGGGGCCGGGTTGATATTCCGAACGGTGAATGATCAGAACGCTCAAAACACCGAAAATCTGAACACCGTCAAAATAATTCGGCTATGGAAGTTTTAAAAGTTTCAAAATTCTCAATAAATCGACGAATTTCAAGAATTTTTGTTTTATTACGAAGTGATTTTACGTAAATTTTGAAATTTGTCTGGACAATGTTATACGTTCTGCATCATTTACAGTCAACTGTGTAGACTTTTGTTGGCATGATCTTGACTAACCTTGTAATTTCGGAACATTAAGATTAGGAATTTTAAGGGACTATACCAGTGTGACACTTTAAAAGAATCGATTTTTTTGGCCTTTTACGACAGTTTATACTTTCAAGAAGTATAGCTGATTAGCTGTTTTTATGGTAAATATCATTTTATCTTGCACAAAGCAATATATAAATCTTTAAACGCGTTTTTCTCGAAATGAGATTTTTCACATTTGCTGACATTGTAACTTAAAGAGCAATTATCCGATTGACTTGAAATTTGAACTGAGTACTCTTGAATATATTTGCTTTACAATGACGTAGGATATTTTTGATTGGATGAAAATTGACGATTTGGCATTGAAAAAAATGACCACTTCATAGGCAAGAAAACAGACTTTTTTTTTTTCATAACTACGCCATTGTGTTAGATTTTGATATTTTTCGAAAATCCTACGTCATTGTCCAGGAAATACCTTCCAAGTTAAGGGGCCAGTCCACTTTGAAAATTTCAAAAAATCGAAAGCAAGCAAGACTTGAAGAAATCGACGATGATGAGCAATCAGAAGGGATTTTGTACGGTGCAGGAATTGCCGATTGAGTTTAGGTAAGAGTTTTTCATAGTATAAACTTCAAATGCGTTTTTCTCGAAACAACGTTTTCAAAATTTAGCTCCATCGTATCTCTAAAACTAATAAACCGATTCTCTTGAAATTTGAACCACATATTGTAAACATGATTTGCAACAAGATGACCCCAGAGGGTTTTAAAATTTCGATTTTTACTCTTTTTTTTGCGAAACACTGCGAAAAAATGCGTTTAAAAAAGGTTTTCTCGGTTTTTAATCGGCCATTTTTTAATTTTTTGATGAAACTTTATATCCGAGGGTCATTTTGTAGCTGGTCTTATACTGAATCTAATGGACTTTGATTTTTTAGTTTTAGACAAGCCGTTGCCGAGTTGTGATGGAGCTACCTAGCCCACCTATTTTTGAGGCGTTACGTTGAACTATAGTTTTTGTACTTAAAAATGAATAAAAATGAATAAAAAATTTTGTTTTTATTTATTTCAAGACTTTATTTATGAAGCCCAACAACTATAACCACATCTTATATAAAATTGTATTAAAAAATCGCGAAAATAGCCCTTTTTCGTGGCTCCGAATGCTCCTTAACATTTTTTCCTTTTTCGGTTTCAGCTACTCAATCGGCCGGAATCATATCAGCAGTGGAGGAACGTTTTTTTGGCGCCTCCGAAGGCAGCGCATAAGTCGCTTGGATCTCAATATTTTTCTATGAAAAAATTATGAAATATAGGTCAAATATAGCCAAATATATTCTTAATTTTCCGAAACATTTAATTGAGTACTTTTCTTCCAAAAAATTTCCGAAAATCACCCAAATTTTCAGCGTTCACACTGGTATAGCCCCTTAAACCGTCCGCGCATTCAAAGTTCGGAATTTCAACCCAGGCCCCGTGTCAAGATCATGCTAGCAAAAGTCTACACAGTTGTCTGTAAATTATGTAGAACCTATAACATTGTCTAGACAAATTTCAAAATTGACGCAAAATCACTTCTTAATAACTAAAAAAATCTTGAAATAATTCGTCGATTTATTGAAAATTTTGAAATTTTTAAAACTTCCATAGTCGAATTATTTTGACAGTGTTCAAATTTTCGGAGTTCTGCTGTTTCGTGTAAAATTCTTTCAGATTTTTCATCTTTCGGGGTACTTTTCTTTCGAAGTTTTGAGCGTTCTGATCATTCAAGGTTCGGAATTTCAACCTGGCCTCATCTTGAATTCCGGAATATTAAAATTCGGCATTTTAAACCGTTGGCGCATTCAAAGTTCGGAATTTCAACCCGGCTTCCTCAAAACCATGTTTTTGAAATCGGCATGCAGTAGAACTCGAATAATTTTCGTTCGATCGACTTGAAATTTTAACTGTAGCTTCTCAGATTGCTTTAACAGTCAAATACTAGCGTTTTTTCCGTTGAATTGAAAATTGAAACGAATATATCATTTTTGATATGAAAATTATGGTCGAATAAACGAACTTTTTTTTCAAACACGTCCCTGTTTTATAAAATTATTTTTTTATATTCCACCGTACTTGACTGCTAAAACTAATATAATTAAGTAATATAATAATTAACTAATATAATTAAGAAGAAGGGGTCATCTACAAAAAAAATCGAACATGCGTTTTTGGTACCGTTGGAATCAGTGGAAAATTTCCCATCGTTCTGTATCGTAAACCGCGTTTTCGATTTTTTCGTAGATGCCGCCTTCCATGTGACGGCAGTACAACGACTCGTGCACCGCCATTTTGTATTCTTTTGACGAATAATTATTTTACATACCTCAATATATACCTAATAAAACCTAAAAGTTCTTTCGACCATGTATTTTATTCCTTTCTTTGGGAAAAAATCCAAAGAAAATGGTCGAACATGAGGAGATGCAGTGGTTTTCTCCCTTAAGGAAACATTTGACATAAAAATATAAAGTACCTAGGGTACTATTATAGAAACTTAGTCAGCAATTATAATTATCTTGAGATCAAAATCAACTTCAGCAACATTATAATAAACTTGAACAACAAATTGTATAAACCGTATTATGGCGCTCTGTTAAAGTAGTCCCAAAAACTGTCAAAGTTACCCTTAATGTCGATTTAACCACGTTTTACGGTAACTTCAAGCGGTATGCTACACGGTGACGTCTCGAAGAACGCTCGACATTTTAAGCCTTAAGGGGGAAGATCCTTTCATAACTTCAAACGCGTTTTTCTCAAAACAACGTTTTCAAAATCTAGCTCCATCGTATCTCTAAAATTAATAAACCGATTCTCTTGAAATTTGAACCACATATTTCAAATATGATTCGCAACCAAATACCATTCGCGATGACCCCCGATGGTTTTAAAATTTTTATTTTTACTCTTTTTTTGCGAAAAAACGAGTTCTTTTACTTTTTTCGTTTTTCATCTGCCATTTTTTTATTTTTTAATAAAACTCTATGTTCGAGGATAATTTTGTAGCTGGTGTCATAATGAATCTAATGGACTTTGACTTTTTTGTTTCAGACAAGCCGTTGCCGAGTTGTGATTGAGCTACCTAGCCCACCTATTTTTGAGGCGTTAGGTTAAACTATAATTTGTGTACTTAAAAATAAATAAAAATGAATTCAAATAAAAAAAAAAGTATTTCAAGATTTTATTTATCAAGCCCAACAACTTTTATATTCATATCTTTTATAAAATCCTCAAAAAAAATCGCGAAAGTAGCCTTTTTTTCGTGGCTCCAAAGTGGACAGGCCCCTTAAAAAAGTAGTTTCTTTTTTCAATTTTTCAAAAACAATTCTCGTCAATTAGAAGGTACCAGTATTATCAATATTTCTACCAAGTTCCAACTCAATCGGCTTAATAGTTTTTGAGTAATCCTGCACGCCAATTTCGATAATGCAGTTTTGAGAAAAACGCGTTTGAAGTTCATGCCCGCTCCGAATCCGAGCGGTGAGGCACAGCGTTGACGGGCTGTAACGTTCGAAGTTTTTCGAATTTCGCTTTGAAACTTTAGGAAAATATTCTACATATATAGTTCGATCGTTAAAAAAAAAGAAATCGATTTTTTTATCGTTGTAAATGTATATCCGGCTTTAAACGCGTTTTCCTGAAAACCTCTTTTTGTGAATCTCGTACAAGATAACTCAAAAACTATCTGAACAATCATTTTGAAGTTTCAAAAACTCTTTGATAACGGAAATACCGTCTATGTGAAACTAAATTTTCTTGAAAATGATTTCAAATAACTTTTTCATTGACAACTACCATAGGAAACATTTCATGAAAAATAGAGAATTTTTTCAAACATGTAGCATTTTCGGAATTTTCACTTCTGTTTGGATTTTTTAGGTTTACATACAGCGTGTGGGTCTTAGAAATCTAAAACTTCTTGGCTCTGATGTTTCAGATCAATGCACCAGACGCTAGGCTGTACGCCGTGGAACAACTCAGGCGGCAACCGTCTCTGAAGCAAGTGTCGTACAGCGGCCATTTTGAAATGTTAAAAAAAATAATTCGGAAAATTAAAAATCGTAATTATATATATATATATATATATATATATATACAGGGTGTTTCATAATAAGTGACCCACCCGGAATTGGCTGGTTCAGGAGGGTCCCCCGAGTAAAACTGCCGAGGCGATTTTTTTTCCGTCAAATAGTTTTTAAATGGGAGCGATTAGAATTTTTGCGTTCGGCTGATTGTTGTAGGGCTGCCGTCTGCCCTTAGCGACGACGCCACTCGAGTGCCGCGTCCGAGCGCGAGACACGTAGAAGGCAGCGAGCAAGGTAGCTAGGCATCTGTCTCGCTCGCACGGCCAGTTTGACGTTTCGCGTATCGTCTGCTATTATTTTCTGTCATCGTGGGTAGGCAAGTTCAGAGCGCGCGTCGAGGTTCTGCAGAAACGCATCGTTTGACAGATGAAGACGCGGGGGATTTGACGTTTATCGTAGCATTCGTTTAGGCGGCTTGTCAACCGATCGGGTTCGAGACTCGTGACAGGCCGGCCAAAGTGACATTTCCCGCTTCGTCGTCTGTCGCTCCATGAATTCCGGGCCGAAGCGTGAAGGTTGCCGACATTCATGAGACTTGTAATCGCTGGATCGGTAAAACTACCGAGCCAGCGATGACGTTCAAAAATCAGATCATTAAATGCATTCATAATCTTTATTTTCTAGAGAAACGAAGCACAGAATGATCAATAATTTAGTGTTTTCCACATTTGAAGGTACCGTGCATGTGTTCGCATTGCCGTAGTGGCTTTTTTCGAATCCACTACGGCAACGGAACCGAAACTCTGAAGGTTATTCAGATAATGAAACACAAAACAGAATGTTGATAGATCGTTTTTCATATTGGATTCCTGCCGATCCGATTAAAAAAAAAACGGTCGAAACGAGCGCATTTATCAACGTCGAATCTCATGTGAATCTCTCTTCGGATCGATGTCTTTTACATCTGGGAACGAATCCGAGTCCGCATGCAAGTGTTTCTATTGTGGAATACACCCAACAAACTGAGAACGCCACGCTCAACATTGGATTCGTTCACGTGCATAGTCCGCAGCAGCAGTAGTAGTCCTCGATGGCTATTTGCGTGCCGAGGGAGATAAATTTTTTTAAATCACCCACTGAGAGCGAATCCGAACAATGTAAAGGTTATTTCGATAATGAAACACAAAACAGAATTTGAAATAGACCGTTTCCCACATTGGATTGGTCTCGATTCTTGTTCTATCTCCCTCTCTGCCGAATTATGAGACTGATATTTTTTTGAACTACTAGAGACTTCTAGAACACGAAAGGACACATGTCAGCAGGAGCGAGACACTTCGGACGGACGAAACAATTTTTTTGATCGGAAGGGTATCACACGACGGTAGAGCAGTCTGACCTCTCATCCCTTGTTGACTGATTGTTGTCAGATGATTTAATCAGGGTACTAGAGAGTTTTAGTGCACGTGAAGGCGCATGGAAAAAGTAGCCAGAAGCTACAAAAATCGAGAATAATTTTTTTTTCTGAAAAGCATTCTATACACCAGTCGAGCAGTGTGATTTCTCATTCCTTGCCGATTTATTTTTGCCCAATATATGTTTTTAAAAATACTGGAGAGTTCACCTACACATAAAGACGTACGTGAGAAGTAGCCAAAGGCTTCAGGCACGCGAAACAATTTTTTCTATTCAAGTCCCACCACACAACAATCAAGCAGTGGTATCTTTCCTCTCTTGATGACTTTTCGTTGCCTAGCACTTCTTTACAGTACTGGACAATTATAGTACACACAAGAAGATGACGGAGAAGTAGCCATAAGCTTGAGAGGCGCGAAATAATTTTTTATATGAACGTTAGACGATACCACAATCGAGTAGTGTCACCTGTTATCCCTTGACGACCTATTGTTATGTAATATTTTTTTACAATACTGCAAAGTTTTCTTAAATATGAAAACATATGTGAGAAGTAACTAGAAGCTTCAGACACGGGAAATCATTTTTTATATTAAACCTGTACCACGCAACAGTCGAGAAGACTCACCTCTCATGCCTGGGCAATTTATTGTTGTCCAGTATTTTTTCTGAATTCCTGAAGATTTTTGAGAAACGCAAACAAACAGATGTAAAAAGTCGGCCGAATAATCAGACACACGCAATTTTTTTGCTACGATGTGAACAATACAACAATTGATTTGTGATCTATCTCCTTCTCTGCCGATTTATTGAGACTAATAATTTTTTCAACTACTTGCGACTTTTAGTGCACGAAAGAACTAATGTCAGACGGAGCCAGAAACATCGAACGCACGAAATAATATTTTTGATCGAAACTGCACCATACGACGTTACAGCAGCCTGACCTCTATCCATTGATGACTGGTTTTGTTCTAATGATTTATTTGGCATAATAGAGAGTTTCAGTATACATAAAGATACATGGAAGAAATAACCAGAAGCTTCAGAAATCGAGAATGAATTTTTTCTGGAAAGTATTCCATACAACAGTCGAGCAGGGTGATTTCTCATCCCTTGCCGAATAATTGATGTCCAACATTTGTTTTTGCAATACCGGAGAGTTCTCCGACGCATAGATACGTATGTGAGAAGTAGCCAAAAGCTTCAGACACACGAAACAATTTTGTCAATTCAAGCCCCACCACACAACAATCGAGCAGTGGTACCTTTCCTCCCGTGATTACTTATCGTTGTCTAGCACGCCGTTACAGTACGAGAGAGTTACGGTACACACAGAAGGATGACTGAGAAGTAGCCATAAGCTTGAGAGGCGGGAATAATTTTTTTTATAATGGAAGTTGTCCGGTACAATAATCTAGCAGTGTTCTATAGAACACATTCAAGAAAAAAAATAACACTCGATCTCTGAAGCTTCTGGCTGCTTCTTCCATGTGTCTTTCTGTGTACTTAAACTCTCTAGTATGCCAAATAAATCATTAGAAGAAAACCAGTCATCAATGGATGAGAGGCCAGGCTGCTGTAACGTCGTATGATGCAATTTCGATAAAAAATATTATTTCGTGCGTGCGAAGTTTCTGGCTCCGTCTGACATTAGTTCTTTCGTGTACTAAAAGTCGCTGGTAGTTGAAAAAAAATTTAGCCTCAATAAATCGGCAGAGAGGGTGATAGAACAAGAATCGAATGTTGTATGGTACAGGTATAATATAAAAAATCTATTTCCCGTGTCCGAAGCTTCTAGTTTCTTTTCACATAAGTTTTTATATGTACGACACCTTCCTCGTACTGTAAAAAAAAACATTAGACAACAATAAGTCATCGAGGGATGACAGGTCACACTGCTCGATCGTTCTACCGTACAACTTGCATGAAAAAAAACTATTTCACGCGTCTCAAGCTTATGGCTACTTCTCAGCCATCTGTCTGTGCGTACTGTAACTCTTCAGTACTGTAAGGAAGTGCTAGACAACGAGAAGTGATCAAGAAAAGGATCGTACCACTGCTCGATTGGTGTGTGGCGAAGCGTGAATAAAAAAAATTGTCTCGTGTGTCTGAAGCTATTGGCTACTTCTCGTATACGTCTTTATATGTAGGAGAAATAGGCAGTATTTTAAAAACAAATATGGGACAACAGTAAAGCAGCGAGGGATGACAAATCACACTGCTCGACTGATCTATGGAACACTTTTCGGCAAACGATCATTCGCGATTCCTGAAGCTTCTGGATACTTCTTCGCGGGTCTTTATGTGTATTAAAAGTCTCCAGTATGCTAAATAAATCGAAAGAACAAAACCAGTCATGAATGGATAAGAGGTCAGACCGCTGCAACGTCGTATGGTACTACACTTCCGATGAAAAATCGTACTTCGTGCGTCCGAAGTTTCTGGCTCTGTCTGACATTAGTTCTTTCGTGTACTAAAAGTCGCTAGTAGTTGAAAAAAAATATTAGTTTCAATGAATCGGCAGAGAAGGAGCCAGCTAAAAAATCAAATGTTGTATTGTACACCTCGTAGCAAAAAAAATATCGCGTGCCCGAATAATCTGGCTACTCTTTACATTTGTTTGTATGCGAACGAGGACTCTCGAGAAACTCAGAAAAAATACTGGACAACAATGAATGGTCCAGGCATGAGAGGTGAGTCTTCTCGATTGATGCGTGATACATATTTAGTAAAAAATATGATTTCCCGTGTCTGTAGCTTCTAGTTACTTCTCACATATGGTTTTATATGTACGAGAACTGTCTCGTACTGTAAACCAATATTAGACAACAATAAGTAATCAAGGGGTGACAGGTGACACTGCTCGATTGTTTTACCTTACAACTTCTATGAAAAAAAAATATATTTCGCTCCTGTCTAGCTTCCGGCAACTTTTCAGCCATCGTTCTGTGTGTACGATAACTCTAGTACTGTAAAGACGAGCTAGACAACGATAAGTCATCAAGGGAGGAAAGGTACCACTGCTCGATTGCTGTGTGCTTGAATAAAAAAATTGTTTCGTGGGTCTGAAGCTTTTGGCTACTTCTCACATACCTTATGTGTAGGAGAACTCGGGAGTATTCAGAAAAATATTGGACAACAATGAATCGGCAAGGAATGAGAAATCACACTGCTCGACTGTTCTATGGAAAACTTCCCAGAAAAAAAATCATTCTCGATTTCGGAAGGTCCTGGCTACTTCTCTCATGTGTCGTTATGTGTATTGGAACTCTCCAGTATGCTAAATAAATCATTCGAACAAGACAAGACATCAATGGATGAGATGTCAGGCTGCTGTAACGTTCTGTCGTACACTTTTGATCAAAAATACTATTTCGTGGGTCCGACGTTTCTCGCTCCGTCTGACATTAGTTCTTTCGTGTACTGAAAATCGCTAGTAGCTCTCTAAAAATAGAGAGAGAGAGAGAGAGAGAGAGAGAGAGAGAGAGAGAGAGAGAGAGAAGAATCGAGTGTTGTATGGTACGGGAATAATAACAAAAAAAATGGATTTCTCGTGTTCGAAGCTGCTACTTACTTCACACATATGTTTTCATATGTACGAGATCTTGCTTGTACTGTGAAAAAAAATATTCGACAACAATAGGTCATCAAGGGATGCCAGCTGACACTACTCGATTGATCTACCTTACAACTTTAATGAAACAAATTATTTCGCGCCTCTCAAGCTTATAGCAACCTCTCTGTCATCGTTCTTTGTGTACTGGATGTAACTCTCTAGTACAGTATAGAAGTGCTAGACAACGAGAAGTCGTCAAGGGAGGAACGGTACCGCTGCTCGATTGTTGCGTGCTGGGACTTGAATAAAACAAATTGTTCTTGTGTCTGAAGCTTTTGGCTACTCCTCAGATACGTCTTTATGTGCAGGAGAACTCGCCAGTCTTTTAAAAACAAATATTGGACAACAATGAGTCAGCAAGGGATGAGAAATCTCACTGCTCGACAGTTGTATGGAACACTTTCCAGAAAATAATCATTCCGTATTTATGAAGCGTCTGGCTACTTTTTCCATGCGTCTTCATGTGCTCTGAGACTCTCTAGTACGCTAAATAAATCATTAGACAACAATCAGTCCACAATTTATGAGCGGTAAGACTGAAGTACCGTCGTGTGATGTACGTCCGATCAAAAAAATTTATTTTTCGGTCCTAAGTTTTTGGCTCCTTCTGACATATTTTCTTTCGTGTTCTAAAAGTCTCTAGTAGTTAAAACAAAATGGTAGTCTCAATGAATCGGCAGTGAGGGAGATAGAACAAGAATCAAATGTTGTACGGTACAAGTTCTATTAAAAAAAAAACTAGATTTCCCGTGGTTGAAGGTTCCAGTTACTTTTCACATATGTTTTCATATGTACGAGAACTTTGCGGTACCGTAAAAAAATATTAGACAACAATAGGTCATCAAGGGGTGACAGGTGACGCTGCTCGATTGGTCTGCCGTACAGCTTTAATGAAAACAAATATTTCACACCTCTCAAGCTTATGGCTAGTTCTTTGTCATCTTTCTGTGTGTACTGTAACTCTCTAGTACTGTAGAGAAGTGCTAGACAACGAGAAGTCATCAAGGGAGGAAAGGCACCGCTCCTCGATTGATGTGTGGTGGGGCTTGAAAAAAGATAAAAAATTCGTGTGTCTGAAGCTCTTGGCTACTTCTCACATACGTTGTTATGTGTGGGAGAACTACCTAGTATTTTTAAACCAAATACGGGACAACAATGAATCGGCAAGGGATGAGAGAAATCACACTGCTTGACTGTTTTATGGAATACTTTCCGGAAACAAATAACTCTGCATTTCTGAAGCTTCTGGCTACTCCTTCCATGTGTCTCCATGTGTACTGAAACTCTTTAGTACGGTAAATAAATCGTTAGACAACAATCAGTCAACAAGGGATGAGAGGTCGGACCGGTGTCCCGTCGTGTGATACACTTCCGATCAAAAAAATAATTTCGTGCGTCCGAAGTACTTGGCTCCTTCTGACATCTGTTCCTTCGTGTTCGACAAGTCTCAAGTAGTTGAAAAAAAATAGCAGTCGCAATAAATCGGCAGAGAGCGAGGTAGAACAAAAATCGAATGTTGTATGGTACAGGTTTAATTAAAAAAAAAACGTTTTCCCGTGCCTGAAGCTTCGAGTTACTTCTCACATATGTTTTTATATGTACGGGACCTTCCTCGTACTATAAAAAAAATATTGGACAACAATAAGCCATTAAAGCATGACAGGTGATACTGCTCGATTGTTTTACCGTACAACTTCCTTGAAAAAAATTATTCCGCGCCTCTCAAGCTTATGACTACTTCTCAGCCATCTTTTTGTGTGTACTGTAATTCTCCAGTACTGTAATGTAGTGCTAGACAAAGACAAGTGATCAAGGAAGAAAAAGTACCACTGCTCGATTGGGGAGTGGTGGAGCTTGAATAAAAAAAATTAAAAATTGTTTCGTCCGTCTGAAATGTTTGGCTACTTCTCATATACGTCTATATGTGTAGCAGAACTCGCCAGTATTTCAAAAACAAATATTGGACAACAATGAATCGGCGAGGGATGAGAAATCACAGTGCTCGACTGTTCTACGGTACACTGGCCAGAAAAGAATCATTCTCGATTTCAGAATCTTCTGGCTACTTCTTCCATGTGTCTTTATGTGTACTGAAACTCTCCAGTACGCTTAAGAAATCATTAGACAACAACCAGTCATCAAGGGATGAGAGGTCAGGCTCCTGCAACGTCGTATGGTACAGTTTCGAACAGAAATGATATTTCGTGCGTCCGAAGTTTCTGACTCTGTCTGACATTAGTTCTTTCGTGTACTAAAAGTCGCGAGTAGTTTAAAAAAATATTAGTTTCAACAAATCGGCAGAGAAGGAGATGGATAAAAATAAAATATTGTATTGTACACCTCGTAGCAAAAAAAATTGTGTGTGCTTGAATATTCTGCCGACTTATTAGATCTATTTATATGCGTACTAGAACTCTCCAGGAATTCAGAAAAATTACTGAACAACAATAAATTATCGAGGCATGAGTGGTGAGACCACTCGATTGTTGCATGGTAAAGGTTTAATAAAAATTAAAAGAATGCTTTCCCGTTTCTGAAGCTTCTAGTTATTTCTGACATGTGTTTTTATATGTACGAGAATTTTGCGGTAGCGTAAAAAAATATTAAAGAACAATAGGTCATCAAGGGATGACAGGTGACACTGCTCGATTGTTCTACCGTACAACTTGCACGAAAAGAATTATTTCACGCGTCGCTAGCTTATGGCTCTACTTCTCAGCCATCGGTCTGTGTGTACAGTAATTCTCCAGTAGTGTAAGGAAGTGCTCGACAACGAGAAGTGATCAAGGACAGGAACGTACCACTGCTCGATAGTTGTGTGGTGGAGCTTGAATGAAAAAAATTATTTCGTGTGTCTGAAGCTATTGGCTACTTCTCATATACGTCTTAAGGTGTAGGAGAACTTGCCAGTATTTAAAAATCAAATATTGGACAGCAGTAAAGCTGCGAGGGATGAAAAATCACACTACTCGACTGATCTATGGATCACGTTTCAGAAAACAGTCATTCGCGATTTCTGAAGCTTCTGCCTACTTCTTCCGTGGTTTTTTATGTATACTAAAACTCTTCGGTATGCTCAATAAATCATTACAACAAAACCAGTCATCAATGAAGGAGTAGTCAGACTGATGTGACGTCGTATGGTGCGCTTTCGAAAAAAAATCTTACTTTCTGCGTCCGATGTTTCTGGCTCTGTCTGACATTAGTTCTTTCGTGTACTAAAAGTTTCTAGTCATTGAAAAAAATAATTATTTCCAAGCAATCGGCAGAGAAGTAGCCAGATAAAAAAATCAAATGTTGTATTGTACACCTCGTAGCTACAAAAAAATTGCGTCTGCCCGAATAATCTGGCCACTTTTTACATTTGTTTGTATGCATACTAGAACTCTCGAAAATTTCAGAAAAATACTGGACAACAACCAGGCATGAGAGGTGGTACTTCTCGTTCGTTGTGTGATAAAGATTTTATTTAAAAAAAAATGATTTCGCGTGTCTGAAGCTTCTACTTACTTCTCCCATATGTTTTTATATGTACGAGAACTGTCTCGTATTGTCGAATAATATTAGACAGTAATGAGTCATCGAGGGGTGACCGCTGACACTGCTCGATTGTTTTACCGTACACCTTCTATGAAAAAGAAAATATTTCGCTCCTGTCAAGGTTCTGGCAACTTCGTAGCCATTGTTCTGTGTGTACGGTAACTCTCTTGTACTGTAAATACGAGCTAGACAACGAGAAGTCATGAAGGAAGGAAAGGTACCACTTCACAAGCTTGAATAAAAAAATTGTTTCGTGCATCTAAAGCTTTCGGCTACTTCTCACATATCTTTTTATGTGTAGGAAAACTTGCGAGTATGTAGAAAAAATATTGGACAACAATGAATCGGCAGGGAATGAGAAATCACACCGCTCGACTGTTCTGTGGAACACTGTCCAGAAAACAATGATTTTCGATTTCTGAAGGACCTGGCTACTTCTTTCATATCTCTTCATGTGTACTGGAACTCTCCAGTATGCTAAGTAAATCATTAGAACAAGACCAGTCATCAATGGATGAGAGGTCAGTCTGCCGTAACGTCGTATGGTACACTTTCGATCAAAAATACTATTTCGTGCGTCCGAAGTTTCTGGCTCCGTCTGACATTAGTTCTTTCGTGTACTGAAAGTCGCTAGTAGTTGGAAAAAATATTAGTCTCAATATATCGGCAGAGAGGGAGATAGAACGAGAATCGAATGTTGTACGGTACAGGTGTAATAAAAAAAATCGATTTCCCGTGTCCGAAGCTTCTAGTTACTTCACACATACCATATGTTTCGATATGTACGAGACCTTCTTTGTAGTGTAAAGAAAATATTGGACAACAATAGGTCATCAAGGGATGACAGGTGAAACTGCTCGATTGATCTACCTTACAACTTAAACGAAACAAATTATTTCGCGCCTGTCAAGCTTATAGCAACTTCTCTGTCATTCTTCCTTGTGTACTGTATGTAACTTTCTAGTTCCGCTGGTCGATTGTTGCGTGCTGGGGCTCGAATAAAAAAAAATTGTTCGTGTGACTGAAGCTTTTGGCTACTCCTGAAATACATCTTTATGTGTCGGAGAACTCGCAAGTATTTCGAAAACAAATATTGGACGACAATGAGTCGGCGGGGGACGAGAAATCACACTGCTCGACTGTTGCATGGAACACTGTCTACAAAAAAATCATTCCGTATTTCTGAAGCGTCTGGCTACTTTTTCCATGCGTCTTCATGTGCTCTGAAACTCTCTCGTACGCTAAATAAATCATTAGACAACAATCAGTCCACACGGGACGAGCGGTCACACTGTAGTACCGTCGTGTAATGTACTTCCGAACAGAAAAATTATTTCGTGCGTCCTAAGTTTTTGGCTCCTTCTGACATCTTTTCATTCGTGTTCAAAAAGTCTCTGGTAGTGGAAAAAAAAATAATAGTCTCAATGAATCGGCAGAGAGGGACACAGAACAAAAATCGAATGTTGTATGGTACGAGTTTAATTTAAAAAAATCGATTCCCCTTGTCTGAAGCTTCTAGTTACTCCTCACATATGTTTTTATACGTACGAAACCTTCATGGTACTGTAAAAAAAAAATTAGACAACAATAAGCTATCAAGGGATGACAGGTGACACTGATTGATTGTTCTACCGTACAACTTTCATAAAAAAATTATTTCGAGCCTCTTAAGCGTGTGTACGGTAACTCTCTAGTACTGTAAAGACGAGCTAGACAACAAGAAGTCATCAAGGGAGGAAAGGTACCACTGCTCGATTGTTGTGCGGTGGAGCTTGAACAAAAAACATTGTTTCCTGTGTCCAAAGCTTTTGGCTACTGCTCATATACGTCTTTATGTGTAGGAGAACTAGCCACTAGTTCAAAAACAAATATTGGACAACAATGAATTGGCAAGGGTTGAGAAATCACACTTCCCGACTGTTCTATGGAACACTTTCCGGAAAAAAATCATTCTCGATTTCTGAAGCTTCTGGCTACTTCCTCCATGTGTCTTTGTGTATACTAAAACTCTCCAGTACGCTGAATTAATCATTAGAACAAAACGAGACATCAATGGATGTGAGGTCGGGCTGCTGTAACATCGTACGGTACACTTCCGATCAAAAATATTATTTCGTGCGTCCGAAGTTTCTGGCTCCGGCAGACATTAGTTCTTTCGTGTACCAAAAGTCGCTAATAGTTGAGAAAAGAGAAATATATTCATCACGATCAATCGACAGAGAAGGGGATAGCTCAAGAATCGAATGTTGAAATGTACATCTGGTAGAAAGAAAAATTGCGTGCGCCCGAATATTCTGGCCACTTTTTACATCCTTTTTTATGCGTACTAGAACCCTCGAGGAATTCAGAAAAAATACTGAGCAACAATAAATGGTCCAGGCTTGAGAGGTGGGTCTTCTCGCTCGTTACGTGGGACAGATTGAATAAGAAAATATGATTTCCCGTATCTGAAGCTTCTAGTTACCTCTCACATATGTTCTTATATGTACGAGAACTTTCTCGTACTGTAGAAAAAATATTAGACAACAATAAGGCATCAAGGAGTGTCTGGGGACACTGCTCGATTGTCCTACCGCACAACTTGCATGAAAAAAAAAAAAGAAATCGCTTCTCTCATGTTCTGTGTGTCCGCTAAGTGCCTAGTACGGAAAAGACGTGCTAGACAACGAGAAGTCATCAAGGGAGGAAAGGTACCACTGCTCGATTGTTGTGTGGTGGAGCTTGGCTAAAAAAAATTGTTTCTTCTGTCTGAAGCTCATGGCTCCTTCTCACATACGTCTCTATATGTAGGAGAACTTGCCAGTATTTTAAAGGCAAGTATTGGACAACAATGAATCGGCAAGGGATGAGAAATCACAATGCTCGATTGTTGTATGGAATACTTTGCAGATAAAAAATCATTCTGTATTTCTGAAGTTTCTTGCTACTCCTTCCGTGTGTCTCCATGTGTACTGAAACTCTCCAGTACGCTAAATTTATAATCAGACAATAATCAGTCAGCATGGGATGAGAGGTCAGACTGGTGTACCGTCGTGCGATACACTTCCTATCAAAAAAATTATTTCGTGCGTCCGAAGTTTTTGGCTCCCTCCGACATATGTTCTTTCGGGTTCTAAAAGTCTCTAGTAGTTGACATAAAAAAAAAATAAGTATCAATAAATCGGCAGAGAGGGAGACAGAACATGAATCGAATGTTGTATGGTACAGGTTGAATAAAAAAAATCGATTTCCCGTATCTGAAGCTCCTAGTTACTTCTCACATATGTTCTTATATGTACGAGTCATTCCTCGTACTGTAAAAAAGATATTAGACAACCATAAGTCATGAAGGGATGACAGCTGACACTGCTCGATTGTTCTACCGTACAACATACATGGAAAAAATTATTTCGCGCCTCTCAAGCTTATGGCTTCATCTCAGCCATCTTACTGTGTGTACTGTAACTGTCCAGTATTGTACATAAGTGCTAGAAAGTGTTCCATAGAACAGGCGAGCAGTGTGATTTCTCATCCCCCGCCGATTCATTGTTGTCCAATATTTGTTTTTGAAATACTGGCGAGTTCTCCTACACATAAAGACGTATATGAGACGGAGCCAAAAGCTTCAGACAGAAGAAACAATTTTTTTTATCCAAGCTCCACCACACAACAATCGAGCAGAGGTACCTTTCTTCCCTTCATCACTTCTCGTGGTCTAGCATTTCTTTACAGTACTGGAGAGTAACAGTAATCGCAGAAAGATGGCTGAGAAGTGGCCATACGCTTCAGAGGCGCGAAATAATTTTTTTCATGCAAGTTGTACGGTTGAACAATCGAGCAGTGTCACCTGTCATCCCTTGATGACTCATTGCTACATAATATTTTTTTTACGGTACCACAAAGTTCTCGTACATATGAATACGTATGTCAGAATAATAGAAACTTCAGACACGGGGAATCATTTATATTTATTAAACCTGTACCATGCAACAATCGAAAAGTCCCAACTTTGATGCCTGGTCCATTTCTTGTTGTCCAGTATTTTTTTCTGAATTCCCCGAGAGTTCTAGTACGCATCCAAACAGATGTAAAAGGTGGCTAGAATAATCGGGCACACGGAATTTTTTTTGCTACGAGGTGTACATTTCAACATTTGATTTTTGAGCTATCCCCTTCTCTGCTGATCAATGGTGACTAAATTTTCTTTTTCATCTACTAGCGCCTATCGGTAGACGAAAGAACTAATGTCAGACACAGCCAGAATCTTCGGACGCGCGACATAAGACTTTTAATCGGAAGTGTACCATACGACGTTACAGCAGCCTGACCTCCTATCCGTTGATGACTGGTCTTGTTCTAATGGTTTTCTTTGCATACTGGAGCATTTCAGTACACATAATGACACATGAAAGAAGTAGCCAGGAGCTTCAGAAGCAGAGAATTACTTTTTTCTGGAATGTATTCCATACAACAGTCGAGCGGTGTGATTTCTTATCCCTTGCCGATTCATCGTTGTTCAATATTTGTTTGTTACACGAGTGGCTAGTTCTCCTACACATAGAGACGTATGTGAGAAGTAGCTGGAAGCTTCGGACACACGAAACAATTTTCTTCATTCAAGCTCCATCACACAACAATCGAGCAGTGCTACCTTTCCTCCCGTGATGACTTCTCGTTGTCTAGCACGTCTTTACAGTACTAGAGTGTTACCGTACATACAGAAAGATGGGTGAGAAGTTGCCATACGCTTGAGAGGAGCGAATTTTTTTTTTCCCATACAAGTTGTACGGTACAACAATCGAGCAGTGTCATCTGTCACCCCTTGATGACATATTGTTGTCTATGATTTTTTTACAGTACGATGCAGTTCTCGTACATATAAAAACGTATTTGAGAAGTATCTAGAAGCTTCAGACACGGAAAATCAGATGTTTTTAAATTAAATCTGTACCATGCAACAATCGAGAAGTCCCACCTCTCATGCCGGGCCATATATTGTTGTCCAGTATTTTGTCTGAATTCCTCGAGCGTTCTAGTATGCATACATACAGATGTAAAAAGTGGCCAGAATATTCGGGCACACGCAATTTTTTTTTGCTACGAGGTGTACATTACAACATTTAATTTTTTATCCACCTCCTTCTCTGCCGATTTATAGAGACGAATACTTTTTTGTTTTCTTCAACTACTAGCGACCTCTAGTACGCGAAAAAACTAATGTCAGAACGAGCCAGAAATTTCGGTCACACGAAATAATAAATTTGATCGAAAGTGTACCATAGGACGTTGCAGCAGCCTGACCTGTCATCCCTTGATGATTGGCTGTTGTCTAATGATTTATTTAGCGTACTGGGGCGTTTCTGTACACACAAAGATACGTGAAAGGCACCGCCAGAAGGTTCAGAATTCGAGAATGATTTTTTTTCTGGACAGTGTTCCATAGATCAGTCGAGCAATGTGATTTCTAATCCCTCGCCGCTTCATTGTTGTGCAATATTTGTTTCCGAATTACCGGCGAGTTCTCCTGCGCATACAGACGTATATGAGAAGCAGCCAAAAACTTCGGACACGCGAAACCTTTTTTTTTAATTCGAGCTCCACTACACAACTATCGAGCAGTGGTACTTTTCCTCCCTTGATCACTTCTCGTTGCCTAACACTTCTTTACAGTACTGAAGAGCTACAGTGCACACAGAAAAATGGCTGAGAAATAGTCATAAGCTTGAAAGGCGCAAAATAATTTTTTCCATGGACGTTGTACGGTAGAACAATAGAGCAGTGTCACCTGTCATCCCCTGATGACTTATTGTTGTCTAATGTTTCTTTCACAGTACGACGACGTTCTCGTACGTATAAAAACGTATGTGAGAAGTAACCAGAAGTTTCACACACGGGAAATCGATTTTTTGTTGTTGTTATACCTGTACCAACCGACATTCGATCCGTGTTATATCTCCCTCTCTGCCGATTTATTGGGACTAATATTTGTTTTTCAACTACCAGAGATTTTTCGAACATGAAAGAACCGATTTCAGAAGGAGCCAAAAACTTCGGGCACACGAAATAATTTTTTTGATCGGAAGTGTATGACACGACGGTACAGCGGTCTGACCTCTCATCCCATATTGACTGATTGTTGTCTAATGATTTATTTATCGCACTGGAGACTTTCAGTACACATGGAGCCATTTGGTAGAAGTAGTCAGAAGCGTCAGAAATAGAGAATGATTTTTTTCTGGTAAGTAATGCATACAACAGTCGAGCAGGGCGACTCCTCATCCCTCGCCGATTCATTGTTGTCCAATTTTTGTTTTTGAAATACTGGCGAGTTCTCCTACACATAAAGACGTATATGAGAAGGAGCCAAAAGCTTCAGACTCACGAAAAAAAAAAATTCATTCAATCTCCACCACACAACAATCGAGCAGCCGTACCTTTTAGCCCTTGTCGACTTCTCGTTGTCTACGACTTCTCTACAGTACTAGAGAGTTACGTACAGTATGCACAGAATGCTGGCAGAGACGTAGCCATGAGCTTGAGATTCGCGAAATAATTTTTTTCATTAAAGTTGTACGGTCGAACAATCGAGCAGTGTCACCTGTCATCCCTTCATTACCTATTGTTGTCTAATATTTTTTTTACGGTACCCCAAAGTTCTCGTATATATAAAAACACATGTGAGAAATTACTAGAAGCTTCAGACACGGGAAATCATTTTTTTTTTTTATCAAATCGGTACCATGCGCCATTCGACACGTCTCACCTCTCATGCCTGGTCAATTTATTGTTGTCCAGATTTTTTTCTGAATTCCTGGATTTTTCGAGTTCGGGTAAGCATACATGTAGATGTAAATAGGCGGCAGAATATTCAAGCGCAGGCATTTTTTTGCTACCAGGGGCAAAATTCACCATTCATTTCTTATCTATCTCCTTCTCTGCCGATTCATTCAGTCTTATATTTTTTATCATCTACTAGCGACTTTCAGTACACGAAAAAATTAGAGTCACACGGAGCCAGAAACTTCGGACGCACGAAATAATATTTTTGGTCTAAAGTGTACCATGTGACGTTACAGCAGCCTGATCTCTCATCCATTGATGACTGGTCTTGTTCTAATGATTTCCTTAATACACCAGAGCACTTCAGTACACATAATGACACATGAAAGAAGTAGCCGGGAGCTTCGGAAGTATAGAATGATTTTTTTCTGTAAAGTATCCCATACAACAGTCGAGTAGTGTGCTTTCTCATCCCTCGCCGATCATTGTCGTCCAACATTTGTTTTTGAAATCCTGGCGAGTTCTCCTACACATGAAGTCGTATTTGAGAAGTAGGCAAAAGCTTCAGACACACGTAAAATTTTGTTTTATTCAAACCCCACCGCACAACAATCGAGCAGCGGTACTTTGCTTCCCTTGGCGACTTCTCGTTGTCTTGCACTCCTCTACAGTACGAGATAGTTCCGTACAGTACACACAGAAAGATGACAGAGAAGTAGAAATAAGATTGAGTGGCGCGAAAGAATTTTTTTCATTAATGTTTGTGGCGTTCCGTCCACCAATGTGCCATAAATATAGCTGCTTCGCCGCTTATCCGGCGTGAGGATGAGTCCACGGTCGCGGTTAGGCAGTTGCATAATCTTTGCACTGTCTAATTCACTCTATTCGTATTTTTCATGTAGCCGGGCGCTCGAGATAATTCGAATCACGCGCCTCTATACGTAAAGTGCCCGCCAGCGGCGCCCGCTCGGGCGATCGCTACAGCGCCGGACGCGGACGAGTGCGCGTACGTCGCGCGCTCCACTTTCGATTTTTGGGACGAACGTTGTCGAACCGAAGAAGTAGAGACCACAGGAGACGCGCTAAGGACAGGAGAGAGAAAATATCATTAGGCCCGATCGATACCCTGATTAGGAGAAATACCCAACATTGTTAAAAAGAGACTAGTATTTAATGGCATCGGAATTAAGAGCGCACGAATTAAACGCGTGAGGGTTTTAAGAACGCGCAGTGTTTGAGATAATCTGTTCTAGCAAAAACCAAGAAGAGATTACGAGGACGCGCGACTCGACACCGTCCGATCCGAGGGGCTCGTGAGACCATGGGCGAACTTCGAGGGAGATTCAGTAAGTTCGGACGTTTAATGAGAAATACTGTGATTGTGCCTGCATGTGAGCCTCGGTGACGGTCCTTGAGCTCGCGAATTGCGCGAGCGCACCGTAGCGCGTTATAAGCCGCGAGAATCTTTGTGGTGCTGTTTCCCTAATCCGGTAGAACAACCGGATTTCAACCGGATCAAAGGATTTCAATCTTTTTTACCATTATAATGTCTAGACTCACCTGACATATTATCGCAGCAGGAAGCTGATTCGAATCCCCGTCAATGACCATGGTTCTCACGCCCAGAATGAATGGCGTCGGTGAGGTGCCCTTTCCGGACGCTGGTCCCGCCATCATGCCACCAGAGCCACCTGAATGCATTTGCAAAACGAATCGCAGATAATCATTAATGAAGTTTTAGTTAAGTCTTTGCCAACGTCTACGTGTACATCATAAAAACTTACCGCCACCTTATCTATAGCAAATGCTCAAAATGGCCGCCGTTTGCCTGCACGCAGCAACGGGCTCGACGCACCAGGCTCTCCCGGCAATTTTCAAGCATATCCGCAGTTACCGTGCGGAGGGCTTCTTCGAAGCGGAGCTCAAGGTGGGCCCGATCGCGCAAGGGTTGGCGATATACGTGGGACTTCACGTGGCCCCACAGGAAAAAATCCAACGGATTCAGATCCGGGGATCGCGCCGGCCAGTCCCGCATCCCCCCTCGGCCGATGAATCGATCGCCAAATATTTCTTCCACGGCCTGCCTCGCAATTCGGCTCGTATGTGCCGGTGCACCGTCATGCTGAAGTATGGCGTTCTGTACCGCTGCCTCCCCTATACCCGCACGCCTGCACAATTGCAGGAAGTTGGTCGAGATGAAGTGTGCGTACTGCACACTTCTCAAATGTCCCGCAAACTGAAACGGTCCAATCTGAAAAGAACAATATCCGATGATCGTTGTGTTCAATTTATTTTGTCGTCGAGTTTACATTTTTCGAATGCGAAATGTAAATTCTCATTAATGTCCAGCCTTGCCCGAAAGTATGTGAGACCCTGTACGAACACCCTGTCATTTTTTTCCTATTTGGGGAAATAAACGAATATCTCGGCAAAAAAAAATCGTTAACCAATTTAGAGAACGGCGTTTGGAAGAGTACAAGCTTCATTTTTATTTTAGCCATTTTATTGTAGGCGGTACGTTGTTTCGAAAATGCCGGTTTTATCACAGTTTTCGTACGTAGCAAAATCGCGTCCCGGATTTTGAACAATACTGATTTCGCCATTCAGCCATAATATCCTGCGAAAAGGGCACTGTTACATTTAGTTTTGTTTTTTCCTTTTATTTTGGCAATTTCTTTTCGCAGTGCTATTCAATTTTTTCTTTGAAAAAAAAAAAAAAAACGGCCAGTTTTTCAAGAGCCGGCAGAGTGCGCCGTATCTCGCAAACTAAGAGGTTTAGAATACTTCAGTCGAAGGAGTAAAAACTTGTGTTTCATTGTGTTGAAGTCAGTTAATGTTTTTTTTAGATTTCATTTCGAAATTTCTTTGCATCGCTATTTTCTGTCGACTATTACTAAAACAAAAAAAGCGAAGCAATGAAATTTGGAAAGAAATCTGAGAAAAATCAGTGACTCCAAATAGCAAAATACAACTTTACACTTCTCAGACTAAATATTCGAAACCTCATAGTTGTCAAGTTACGCCGCACGATGCTCGCTACTCGGAAATCTGCTTTAAAAACCCGATAACACGGCGCAAAGAAAATTTCATTTTTTTTACGAAACTGAAGATATTGGTGTCCTTTTCAGAGAGCTTGTCAATGAGCGGTGACAATACTACTTTTCAGAGTCCAGCACGCGATTTTGGAGAGTGGAAAAATCGTAAAAAAGCAGTATTTTCAAAATGACGTAGCAGCTAGAAAAATCGCAAAAACAAAAATAAAAAAGCAAAATGAAGCTGGATTTGTCCTCATCAAAAACCCGCTTGATACATCGGTTTGGACTTTTTTCCACTGAGATATTCGATATTTTGCCCGGATAGAAAAATGACAGGGCGCCTAATACGTTCGGCCAAGTAAAGGCTGGAGTATGTATTCTCCTTCTAAAAAATGTAAAAAGGTTGTATTTTCCTATGTTGGAGAACACTTTGTATTCATTTTTCCCGCAATTTCTTCGTATCGCTATTATCGGTTCATAGTCGATGGTTCGCAAAAGTATCGCAAATACAGAAATAAAATTGAGAGGAATTTTTCTCTTCTTTTCAAACAAGCTTTTCTATAATGTGCCAAAAAATGAAAAAAATTTTGATCGAATTTATTAAACATTCAAAAAGTTGAGCGCCCCAATCTTTTATTTATAGGAAAGTTTGTTAACAACGAAAAATCTTACCAAATTGCCTCCCATTATTCCAGCCCACACGTTCATCGGCGGAAAACGATGCTGATGCCGGGCTTCGATGGCAAGGTGGGGATTCGCGTCCTTGGGAGCCCAGTAGTGGGAATTCCTCGTATTCCAGGTCCCGTTTCGTCCGAATGAACTTTCATCCGTGAAAATGATCGCCCTTAAGAAGTTATTGTCCGCCTCGTGTGCATTTAGGAGCCAACGGCAAAACTCTGTCCGCCTCTCGTAATCGTCCTCGATAAGACCCTGCACACGCGTATAATGGAAAGGGTGCATTTCCGCGGATTTCAGTGTACGGTGCACCGTTGATGCACTCGTTCCAAGCGCTCGAGCCACGGCGCGCGTGCTCGTAGTCGGGTCTTGCTCAACCGCTCGGAGAATGTTTTCTTCCCGGCGAACGGTTCGAGCAGTCCGCGGCCGACCCGCACTACTGCGATTCGGCATCACGTTTCCGCATTCGCGCAAGCGGTTAAACGCTGCCGAAATCACTTTGTGGCTTGGGTGCCGTCGTCCTGGAAAATTTTCCGCGTAGGCAGTACTGAGAAGAGTCGCCTTGTTGATCGCCGTTGCATTGTTTTTCAAAAGAATTGTTTCCATCCATCCATCCATTGTTTTTCAAAACTTTTGACAAGTTTGTCAAAAGAAACGCACACGCCACGACACGACGTGTGTGCGTATCGTGGCGTGTGCGTTTTCTTTTGTTTGGGTTATCAAAAATGTTCAACAGAGGAGGCTTATGCCAAACGCCACGAAACAGACGATTGAAAAACAATGGAACGGCGATCAACAAGGCGACTCTTCTCAGTAGCTAACGTGAGCTGAGCATAGCGCGAGCGATCTAGTGCGAGGAATAAATTGAGAACATAGAGAGAAAATCGAAGCCGGTATGGGCGATTATACCACTGGAGAATATGCGGACATGATCGGGTGTTATGGAGAATGCCGATTCAATGGACGGGCAGCGGCAATTGCCTACGCGGAAAATTTTCCAGGACGACGGCACCCAAGCCACAAAGTGATTTCGGCAGCGTTTAACCGCTTGCGCGAATGCGGAAACGTGATGCCGAATCGCAGTAGTGCGGGTCGGCCGCGGACTGCTCGAACCGTTCGCCGGGAAGAAAACATTCTCCGAGCGGTTGAGCAAGACCCGACTACGAGCACGCGCGCCGTGGCTCGAGCGCTTGGAACGAGTGCATCAACGGTGCACCGTACACTGAAATCCGCGGAAATGCACCCTTTCCATTATACGCGTGTGCAGGGTCTTATCGAGGACGATTACGAGAGGCGGACAGAGTTTTGCCGTTGGCTCCTAAATGCACACGAGGCGGACAATAACTTCTTAAGGGCGATCATTTTCACGGATGAAAGTTCATTCGGACGAAACGGGACCTGGAATACGAGGAATTCCCACTACTGGGCTCCCAAGGACGCGAATCCCCACCTTGCCATCGAAGCCCGGCATCAGCATCGTTTTCCGCCGATGAACGTGTGGGCTGGAATAATGGGAGGCAATTTGGTAAGATTTTTCGTTGTTAACAAACTTTCCTATAAATAAAAGATTGGGGCGCTCAACTTTTTGAATGTTTAATAAATTCGATCAAAATTTTTTTCATTTTTTGGCACATTATAGAAAAGCTTGTTTGAAAAGAAGAGAAAAATTCCTCTCAATTTTATTTCTGTATTTGCGATACTTTTGCGAACCATCGACTATGAACCGATAATAGCGATACGAAGAAATTGCGGGAAAAATGAATACAAAGTGTTCTCCAACATAGGAAAATACAACCTTTTTACATTTTTTAGAAGGAGAATACATACTCCAGCCTTTACTTGGCCGAACGTATTAGGCGCCCTGTCATTTTTCTATCCGGGCAAAATATCGAATATCTCAGTGGAAAAAAGTCCAAACCGATGTATCAAGCGGGTTTTTGATGAGGACAAATCCAGCTTCATTTTGCTTTTTTATTTTTGTTTTTGCGATTTTTCTAGCTGCTACGTCATTTTGAAAATACTGCTTTTTTACGATTTTTCCACTCTCCAAAATCGCGTGCTGGACTCTGAAAAGTAGTATTGTCACCGCTCATTGACAAGCTCTCTGAAAAGGACACCAATATCTTCAGTTTCGTAAAAAAAATGAAATTTTCTTTGCGCCGTGTTATCGGGTTTTTAAAGCAGATTTCCGAGTAGCGAGCATCGTGCGGCGTAACTTGACAACTATGAGGTTTCGAATATTTAGTCTGAGAAGTGTAAAGTTGTATTTTGCTATTTGGAGTCACTGATTTTTCTCAGATTTCTTTCCAAATTTCATTGCTTCGCTTTTTTTGTTTTAGTAATAGTCGACAGAAAATAGCGATGCAAAGAAATTTCGAAATGAAATCTAAAAAAAACATTAACTGACTTCAACACAATGAAACACAAGTTTTTACTCCTTCGACTGAAGTATTCTAAACCTCTTAGTTTGCGAGATACGGCGCACTCTGCCGGCTCTTGAAAAACTGGCCGTTTTTTTTTTTTTTTTTCAAAGAAAAAATTGAATAGCACTGCGAAAAGAAATTGCCAAAATAAAAGGAAAAAACAAAACTAAATGTAACAGTGCCCTTTTCGCAGGATATTATGGCTGAATGGCGAAATCAGTATTGTTCAAAATCCGGGACGCGATTTTGCTACGTACGAAAACTGTGATAAAACCGGCATTTTCGAAACAACGTACCGCCTACAATAAAATGGCTAAAATAAAAATGAAGCTTGTACTCTTCCAAACGCCGTTCTCTAAATTGGTTAACGATTTTTTTTTGCCGAGATATTCGTTTATTTCCCCAAATAGGAAAAAAATGACAGGGTGTTCGTACAGGGTCTCACATACTTTCGGGCAAGGCTGGACATTAATGAGAATTTACATTTCGCATTCGAAAAATGTAAACTCGACGACAAAATAAATTGAACACAACGATCATCGGATATTGTTCTTTTCAGATTGGACCGTTTCAGTTTGCGGGACATTTGAGAAGTGTGCAGTACGCACACTTCATCTCGACCAACTTCCTGCAATTGTGCAGGCGTGCGGGTATAGGGGAGGCAGCGGTACAGAACGCCATACTTCAGCATGACGGTGCACCGGCACATACGAGCCGAATTGCGAGGCAGGCCGTGGAAGAAATATTTGGCGATCGATTCATCGGCCGAGGGGGGATGCGGGACTGGCCGGCGCGATCCCCGGATCTGAATCCGTTGGATTTTTTCCTGTGGGGCCACGTGAAGTCCCACGTATATCGCCAACCCTTGCGCGATCGGGCCCACCTTGAGCTCCGCTTCGAAGAAGCCCTCCGCACGGTAACTGCGGATATGCTTGAAAATTGCCGGGAGAGCCTGGTGCGTCGAGCCCGTTGCTGCGTGCAGGCAAACGGCGGCCATTTTGAGCATTTGCTATAGATAAGGTGGCGGTAAGTTTTTATGATGTACACGTAGACGTTGGCAAAGACTTAACTAAAACTTCATTAATGATTATCTGCGATTCGTTTTGCAAATGCATTCAGGTGGCTCTGGTGGCATGATGGCGGGACCAGCGTCCGGAAAGGGCACCTCACCGACGCCATTCATTCTGGGCGTGAGAACCATGGTCATTGACGGGGATTCGAATCAGCTTCCTGCTGCGATAATATGTCAGGTGAGTCTAGACATTATAATGGTAAAAAAGATTGAAATCCTTTGATCCGGTTGAAATCCGGTTGTTCTACCGGATTAGGGAAACAGCACCACAAAGATTCTCGCGGCTTATAACGCGCTACGGTGCGCTCGCGCAATTCGCGAGCTCAAGGACCGTCACCGAGGCTCACATGCAGGCACAATCACAGTATTTCTCATTAAACGTCCGAACTTACTGAATCTCCCTCGAAGTTCGCCCATGGTCTCACGAGCCCCTCGGATCGGACGGTGTCGAGTCGCGCGTCCTCGTAATCTCTTCTTGGTTTTTGCTAGAACAGATTATCTCGAACACTGCGCGTTCTTAAAACCCTCACGCGTTTAATTCGTGCGCTCTTAATTCCGATGCCATTAAATACTAGTCTCTTTTTAACAATGTTGGGTATTTCTCCTAATCAGGGTATCGATCGGGCCTAATGATATTTTCTCTCTCCTGTCCTTAGCGCGTCTCCTGTGGTCTCTACTTCTTCGGTTCGACAACGTTCGTCCCAAAAATCGAAAGTGGAGCGCGCGACGTACGCGCACTCGTCCGCGTCCGGCGCTGTAGCGATCGCCCGAGCGGGCGCCGCTGGCGGGCACTTTACGTATAGAGGCGCGTGATTCGAATTATCTCGAGCGCCCGGCTACATGAAAAATACGAATAGAGTGAATTAGACAGTGCAAAGATTATGCAACTGCCTAACCGCGACCGTGGACTCATCCTCACGCCGGATAAGCGGCGAAGCAGCTATATTTATGGCACATTGGTGGACGGAACGCCACAAACATTAATGAAAAAAATTCTTTCGCGCCACTCAATCTTATTTCTACTTCTCTGTCATCTTTCTGTGTGTACTGTACGGAACTATCTCGTACTGTAGAGGAGTGCAAGACAACGAGAAGTCGCCAAGGGAAGCAAAGTACCGCTGCTCGATTGTTGTGCGGTGGGGTTTGAATAAAACAAAATTTTACGTGTGTCTGAAGCTTTTGCCTACTTCTCAAATACGACTTCATGTGTAGGAGAACTCGCCAGGATTTCAAAAACAAATGTTGGACGACAATGATCGGCGAGGGATGAGAAAGCACACTACTCGACTGTTGTATGGGATACTTTACAGAAAAAAATCATTCTATACTTCCGAAGCTCCCGGCTACTTCTTTCATGTGTCATTATGTGTACTGAAGTGCTCTGGTGTATTAAGGAAATCATTAGAACAAGACCAGTCATCAATGGATGAGAGATCAGGCTGCTGTAACGTCACATGGTACACTTTAGACCAAAAATATTATTTCGTGCGTCCGAAGTTTCTGGCTCCGTGTGACTCTAATTTTTTCGTGTACTGAAAGTCGCTAGTAGATGATAAAAAATATAAGACTGAATGAATCGGCAGAGAAGGAGATAGATAAGAAATGAATGGTGAATTTTGCCCCTGGTAGCAAAAAAATGCCTGCGCTTGAATATTCTGCCGCCTATTTACATCTACATGTATGCTTACCCGAACTCGAAAAATCCAGGAATTCAGAAAAAAATCTGGACAACAATAAATTGACCAGGCATGAGAGGTGAGACGTGTCGAATGGCGCATGGTACCGATTTGATAAAAAAAAAAAATGATTTCCCGTGTCTGAAGCTTCTAGTAATTTCTCACATGTGTTTTTATATATACGAGAACTTTGGGGTACCGTAAAAAAAATATTAGACAACAATAGGTAATGAAGGGATGACAGGTGACACTGCTCGATTGTTCGACCGTACAACTTTAATGAAAAAAATTATTTCGCGAATCTCAAGCTCATGGCTACGTCTCTGCCAGCATTCTGTGCATACTGTACGTAACTCTCTAGTACTGTAGAGAAGTCGTAGACAACGAGAAGTCGACAAGGGCTAAAAGGTACGGCTGCTCGATTGTTGTGTGGTGGAGATTGAATGAATTTTTTTTTTTCGTGAGTCTGAAGCTTTTGGCTCCTTCTCATATACGTCTTTATGTGTAGGAGAACTCGCCAGTATTTCAAAAACAAAAATTGGACAACAATGAATCGGCGAGGGATGAGGAGTCGCCCTGCTCGACTGTTGTATGCATTACTTACCAGAAAAAAATCATTCTCTATTTCTGACGCTTCTGACTACTTCTACCAAATGGCTCCATGTGTACTGAAAGTCTCCAGTGCGATAAATAAATCATTAGACAACAATCAGTCAATATGGGATGAGAGGTCAGACCGCTGTACCGTCGTGTCATACACTTCCGATCAAAAAAATTATTTCGTGTGCCCGAAGTTTTTGGCTCCTTCTGAAATCGGTTCTTTCATGTTCGAAAAATCTCTGGTAGTTGAAAAACAAATATTAGTCCCAATAAATCGGCAGAGAGGGAGATATAACACGGATCGAATGTCGGTTGGTACAGGTATAACAACAACAAAAAATCGATTTCCCGTGTGTGAAACTTCTGGTTACTTCTCACATACGTTTTTATACGTACGAGAACGTCGTCGTACTGTGAAAGAAACATTAGACAACAATAAGTCATCAGGGGATGACAGGTGACACTGCTCTATTGTTCTACCGTACAACGTCCATGGAAAAAATTATTTTGCGCCTTTCAAGCTTATGACTATTTCTCAGCCATTTTTCTGTGTGCACTGTAGCTCTTCAGTACTGTAAAGAAGTGTTAGGCAACGAGAAGTGATCAAGGGAGGAAAAGTACCACTGCTCGATAGTTGTGTAGTGGAGCTCGAATTAAAAAAAAAGGTTTCGCGTGTCCGAAGTTTTTGGCTGCTTCTCATATACGTCTGTATGCGCAGGAGAACTCGCCGGTAATTCGGAAACAAATATTGCACAACAATGAAGCGGCGAGGGATTAGAAATCACATTGCTCGACTGATCTATGGAACACTGTCCAGAAAAAAAATCATTCTCGAATTCTGAACCTTCTGGCGGTGCCTTTCACGTATCTTTGTGTGTACAGAAACGCGCCAGTACGCTAAATAAATCATTAGACAACAGCCAATCATCAAGGGATGACAGGTCAGGCTGCTGCAACGTCCTATGGTACACTTTCGATCAAATTTATTATTTCGTGTGACCGAAATTTCTGGCTCGTTCTGACATTAGTTTTTTCGCGTACTAGAGGTCGCTAGTAGTTGAAGAAAACAAAAAAGTATTCGTCTCTATAAATCGGCAGAGAAGGAGGTGGATAAAAAATTAAATGTTGTAATGTACACCTCGTAGCAAAAAAAAATTGCGTGTGCCCGAATATTCTGGCCACTTTTTACATCTGTATGTATGCATACTAGAACGCTCGAGGAATTCAGACAAAATACTGGACAACAATATATGGCCCGGCATGAGAGGTGGGACTTCTCGATTGTTGCATGGTACAGATTTAATTTAAAAACATCTGATTTTCCGTGTCTGAAGCTTCTAGATACTTCTCAAATACGTTTTTATATGTACGAGAACTGCATCGTACTGTAAAAAAATCATAGACAACAATATGTCATCAAGGGGTGACAGATGACACTGCTCGATTGTTGTACCGTACAACTTGTATGGGAAAAAAAAAATTCGCTCCTCTCAAGCGTATGGCAACTTCTCACCCATCTTTCTGTATGTACGGTAACACTCTAGTACTGTAAAGACGTGCTAGACAACGAGAAGTCATCACGGGAGGAAAGGTAGCACTGCTCGATTGTTGTGTGATGGAGCTTGAATGAAGAAAATTGTTTCGTGTGTCCGAAGCTTCCAGCTACTTCTCACATACGTCTCTATGTGTAGGAGAACTAGCCACTCGTGTAACAAACAAATATTGAACAACGATGAATCGGCAAGGGATAAGAAATCACACCGCTCGACTGTTGTATGGAATACATTCCAGAAAAAAGTAATTCTCTGCTTCTGAAGCTCCTGGCTACTTCTTTCATGTGTCATTATGTGTACTGAAATGCTCCAGTATGCAAAGAAAACCATTAGAACAAGACCAGTCATCAACGGATAGGAGGTCAGGCTGCTGTAACGTCGTATGGTACACTTCCGATTAAAAGTCTTATGTCGCGCGTCCGAAGATTCTGGCTGTGTCTGACATTAGTTCTTTCGTCTACCGATAGGCGCTAGTAGATGAAAAAGAAAATTTAGTCACCATTGATCAGCAGAGAAGGGGATAGCTCAAAAATCAAATGTTGAAATGTACACCTCGTAGCAAAAAAAATTCCGTGTGCCCGATTATTCTAGCCACCTTTTACATCTGTTTGGATGCGTACTAGAACTCTCGGGGAATTCAGAAAAAAATACTGGACAACAAGAAATGGACCAGGCATCAAAGTTGGGACTTTTCGATTGTTGCATGGTACAGGTTTAATAAATATAAATGATTCCCCGTGTCTGAAGTTTCTATTATTCTGACATACGTATTCATATGTACGAGAACTTTGTGGTACCGTAAAAAAAATATTATGTAGCAATGAGTCATCAAGGGATGACAGGTGACACTGCTCGATTGTTCAACCGTACAACTTGCATGAAAAAAATTATTTCGCGCCTCTGAAGCGTATGGCCACTTCTCAGCCATCTTTCTGCGATTACTGTTACTCTCCAGTACTGTAAAGAAATGCTAGACCACGAGAAGTGATGAAGGGAAGAAAGGTACCTCTGCTCGATTGTTGTGTGGTGGAGCTTGGATAAAAAAAATTGTTTCTTCTGTCTGAAGCTTTTGGCTCCGTCTCATATACGTCTTTATGTGTAGGAGAACTCGCCAGTATTTCAAAAACAAATATTGGACAACAATGAATCGGCGGGGGATGAGAAATCACACTGCTCGCCTGTTCTATGGAACACTTTCTAGCACTTATGTACAATACTGGACAGTTACAGTACACACAGTAAGATGGCTGAGATGAAGCCATAAGCTTGAGAGGCGCGAAATAATTTTTTCCATGTATGTTGTACGGTAGAACAATCGAGCAGTGTCAGCTGTCATCCCTTCATGACTTATGGTTGTCTAATATCTTTTTTACAGTACGAGGAATGACTCGTACATATAAGAACATATGTGAGAAGTAACTAGGAGCTTCAGATACGGGAAATCGATTTTTTTTATTCAACCTGTACCATACAACATTCGATTCATGTTCTGTCTCCCTCTCTGCCGATTTATTGATACTTATTTTTTTTTTATGTCAACTACTAGAGACTTTTAGAACCCGAAAGAACAGATGTCGGAGGGAGCCAAAAACTTCGGACGCACGAAATAATTTTTTTGATAGGAAGTGTATCGCACGACGGTACACCAGTCTGACCTCTCATCCCATGCTGACTGATTATTGTCTGATTATAAATTTAGCGTACTGGAGAGTTTCAGTACACATGGAGACACACGGAAGGAGTAGCAAGAAACTTCAGAAATACAGAATGATTTTTTATCTGCAAAGTATTCCATACAACAATCGAGCATTGTGATTTCTCATCCCTTGCCGATTCATTGTTGTCCAATACTTGCCTTTAAAATACTGGCAAGTTCTCCTACATATAGAGACGTATGTGAGAAGGAGCCATGAGCTTCAGACAGAAGAAACAATTTTTTTTAGCCAAGCTCCACCACACAACAATCGAGCAGTGGTACCTTTCCTCCCTTGATGACTTCTCGTTGTCTAGCACGTCTTTTCCGTACTAGGCACTTAGCGGACACACAGAACATGAGAGAAGCGATTTCTTTTTTTTTTTTCATGCTAGTTGTGCGGTAGGACAATCGAGCAGTGTCCCCAGACACTCCTTGATGCCTTATTGTTGTCTAATATTTTTTCTACAGTACGAGAAAGTTCTCGTACATATAAGAACATATGTGAGAGGTAACTAGAAGCTTCAGATACGGGAAATCATATTTTCTTATTCAATCTGTCCCACGTAACGAGCGAGAAGACCCACCTCTCAAGCCTGGACCATTTATTGTTGCTCAGTATTTTTTCTGAATTCCTCGAGGGTTCTAGTACGCATAAAAAAGGATGTAAAAAGTGGCCAGAATATTCGGGCGCACGCAATTTTTCTTTCTACCAGATGTACATTTCAACATTCGATTCTTGAGCTATCCCCTTCTCTGTCGATTGATCGTGATGAATATATTTCTCTTTTCTCAACTATTAGCGACTTTTGGTACACGAAAGAACTAATGTCTGCCGGAGCCAGAAACTTCGGACGCACGAAATAATATTTTTGATCGGAAGTGTACCGTACGATGTTACAGCAGCCCGACCTCACATCCATTGATGTCTCGTTTTGTTCTAATGATTAATTCAGCGTACTGGAGAGTTTTAGTATACACAAAGACACATGGAGGAAGTAGCCAGAAGCTTCAGAAATCGAGAATGATTTTTTTCCGGAAAGTGTTCCATAGAACAGTCGGGAAGTGTGATTTCTCAACCCTTGCCAATTCATTGTTGTCCAATATTTGTTTTTGAACTAGTGGCTAGTTCTCCTACACATAAAGACGTATATGAGCAGTAGCCAAAAGCTTTGGACACAGGAAACAATGTTTTTTGTTCAAGCTCCACCGCACAACAATCGAGCAGTGGTACCTTTCCTCCCTTGATGACTTCTTGTTGTCTAGCTCGTCTTTACAGTACTAGAGAGTTACCGTACACACGCTTAAGAGGCTCGAAATAATTTTTTTATGAAAGTTGTACGGTAGAACAATCAATCAGTGTCACCTGTCATCCCTTGATAGCTTATTGTTGTCTAATTTTTTTTTTACAGTACCATGAAGGTTTCGTACGTATAAAAACATATGTGAGGAGTAACTAGAAGCTTCAGACAAGGGGAATCGATTTTTTTAAATTAAACTCGTACCATACAACATTCGATTTTTGTTCTGTGTCCCTCTCTGCCGATTCATTGAGACTATTATTTTTTTTTCCACTACCAGAGACTTTTTGAACACGAATGAAAAGATGTCAGAAGGAGCCAAAAACTTAGGACGCACGAAATAATTTTTCTGTTCGGAAGTACATTACACGACGGTACTACAGTGTGACCGCTCGTCCCGTGTGGACTGATTGTTGTCTAATGATTTATTTAGCGTACGAGAGAGTTTCAGAGCACATGAAGACGCATGGAAAAAGTAGCCAGACGCTTCAGAAATACGGAATGATTTTTTTGTAGACAGTGTTCCATGCAACAGTCGAGCAGTGTGATTTCTCGTCCCCCGCCGACTCATTGTCGTCCAATATTTGTTTTCGAAATACTTGCGAGTTCTCCGACACATAAAGATGTATTTCAGGAGTAGCCAAAAGCTTCAGTCACACGAACAATTTTTTTTTATTCGAGCCCCAGCACGCAACAATCGACCAGCGGAACTAGAAAGTTACATACAGTACACAAGGAAGAATGACAGAGAAGTTGCTATAAGCTTGACAGGCGCGAAATAATTTGTTTCGTTTAAGTTGTAAGGTAGATCAATCGAGCAGTTTCACCTGTCATCCCTTGATGACCTATTGTTGTCCAATATTTTCTTTACACTACAAAGAAGGTCTCGTACATATCGAAACATATGGTATGTGTGAAGTAACTAGAAGCTTCGGACACGGGAAATCGATTTTTTTTATTACACCTGTACCGTACAACATTCGATTCTCGTTCTATCTCCCTCTCTGCCGATATATTGAGACTAATATTTTTTCCAACTACTAGCGACTTTCAGTACACGAAAGAACTAATGTCAGACGGAGCCAGAAACTTCGGACGCACGAAATAGTATTTTTGATCGAAAGTGTACCATACGACGTTACGGCAGACTGACCTCTCATCCATTGATGACTGGTCTTGTTCTAATGATTTACTTAGCATACTGGAGAGTTCCAGTACACATGAAGAGATATGAAAGAAGTAGCCAGGTCCTTCAGAAATCGAAAATCATTGTTTTCTGGACAGTGTTCCACAGAACAGTCGAGCGGTGTGATTTCTCATTCCCTGCCGATTCATTGTTGTCCAATATTTTTTCTACATACTCGCAAGTTTTCCTACACATAAAAAGATATGTGAGAAGTAGCCGAAAGCTTTAGATGCACGAAACAATTTTTTTATTCAAGCTTGTGAAGTGGTACCTTTCCTTCCTTCATGACTTCTCGTTGTCTAGCTCGTATTTACAGTACAAGAGAGTTACCGTACACACAGAACAATGGCTACGAAGTTGCCAGAACCTTGACAGGAGCGAAATATTTTCTTTTTCATAGAAGGTGTACGGTAAAACAATCGAGCAGTGTCAGCGGTCACCCCTCGATGACTCATTACTGTCTAATATTATTCGACAATACGAGACAGTTCTCGTACATATAAAAACATATGGGAGAAGTAAGTAGAAGCTTCAGACACGCGAAATCATTTTTTTTTAAATAAAATCTTTATCACACAACGAACGAGAAGTACCACCTCTCATGCCTGGTTGTTGTCCAGTATTTTTCTGAAATTTTCGAGAGTTCTAGTATGCATACAAACAAATGTAAAAAGTGGCCAGATTATTCGGGCAGACGCAATTTTTTTGTAGCTACGAGGTGTACAATACAACATTTGATTTTTTTATCTGGCTACTTCTCTGCCGATTGCTTGGAAATAAT
Organism: Ophion ellenae; assembly: GCA_963210295.1. NCBI lineage: Eukaryota > Metazoa > Arthropoda > Insecta > Hymenoptera > Ichneumonidae > Ophion > Ophion ellenae. The sequence continues at coordinate 47,142,423 of OY723386.1, read as the reverse complement.
TATTTTTTTCAATGACTAGAAACTTTTAGTACACGAAAGAACTAATGTCAGACAGAGCCAGAAACATCGGACGCAGAAAGTAAGATTTTTTTTCGAAAGCGCACCATACGACGTCACATCAGTCTGACTACTCCTTCATTGATGACTGGTTTTGTTGTAATGATTTATTGAGCATACCGAAGAGTTTTAGTATACATAAAAAACCACGGAAGAAGTAGGCAGAAGCTTCAGAAATCGCGAATGACTGTTTTCTGAAACGTGATCCATAGATCAGTCGAGTAGTGTGATTTTTCATCCCTCGCAGCTTTACTGCTGTCCAATATTTGATTTTTAAATACTGGCAAGTTCTCCTACACCTTAAGACGTATATGAGAAGTAGCCAATAGCTTCAGACACACGAAATAATTTTTTTCATTCAAGCTCCACCACACAACTATCGAGCAGTGGTACGTTCCTGTCCTTGATCACTTCTCGTTGTCGAGCACTTCCTTACACTACTGGAGAATTACTGTACACACAGACCGATGGCTGAGAAGTAGAGCCATAAGCTAGCGACGCGTGAAATAATTCTTTTCGTGCAAGTTGTACGGTAGAACAATCGAGCAGTGTCACCTGTCATCCCTTGATGACCTATTGTTCTTTAATATTTTTTTACGCTACCGCAAAATTCTCGTACATATAAAAACACATGTCAGAAATAACTAGAAGCTTCAGAAACGGGAAAGCATTCTTTTAATTTTTATTAAACCTTTACCATGCAACAATCGAGTGGTCTCACCACTCATGCCTCGATAATTTATTGTTGTTCAGTAATTTTTCTGAATTCCTGGAGAGTTCTAGTACGCATATAAATAGATCTAATAAGTCGGCAGAATATTCAAGCACACACAATTTTTTTTGCTACGAGGTGTACAATACAATATTTTATTTTTATCCATCTCCTTCTCTGCCGATTTGTTGAAACTAATATTTTTTTAAACTACTCGCGACTTTTAGTACACGAAAGAACTAATGTCAGACAGAGTCAGAAACTTCGGACGCACGAAATATCATTTCTGTTCGAAACTGTACCATACGACGTTGCAGGAGCCTGACCTCTCATCCCTTGATGACTGGTTGTTGTCTAATGATTTCTTAAGCGTACTGGAGAGTTTCAGTACACATAAAGACACATGGAAGAAGTAGCCAGAAGATTCTGAAATCGAGAATGATTCTTTTCTGGCCAGTGTACCGTAGAACAGTCGAGCACTGTGATTTCTCATCCCTCGCCGATTCATTGTTGTCCAATATTTGTTTTTGAAATACTGGCGAGTTCTGCTACACATATAGACGTATATGAGAAGTAGCCAAACATTTCAGACGGACGAAACAATTTTTAATTTTTTTTATTCAAGCTCCACCACTCCTCAATCGAGCAGTGGTACTTTTTCTTCCTTGATCACTTGTCTTTGTCTAGCACTACATTACAGTACTGGAGAATTACAGTACACACAAAAAGATGGCTGAGAAGTAGTCATAAGCTTGAGAGGCGCGGAATAATTTTTTTCAAGGAAGTTGTACGGTAAAACAATCGAGCAGTATCACCTGTCATGCTTTAATGGCTTATTGTTGTCCAATATTTTTTTTATAGTACGAGGAAGGTCCCGTACATATAAAAACATATGTGAGAAGTAACTCGAAGCTTCAGGCACGGGAAAACGTTTTTTTTTAAATTAAACCTGTACCATACAACATTCGATTTTTGTTCTACCTCGCTCTCTGCCGATTTATTGCGACTGCTATTTTTTTTCAACTACTTGAGACTTGTCGAACACGAAGGAACAGATGTCAGAAGGAGCCAAGTACTTCGGACGCACGAAATTATTTTTTTGATCGGAAGTGTATCACACGACGGGACACCGGTCCGACCTCTCATCCCTTGTTGACTGATTGTTGTCTAACGATTTATTTACCGTACTAAAGAGTTTCAGTACACATGGAGACACATGGAAGGAGTAGCCAGAAGCTTCAGAAATGCAGAGTTATTTGTTTCCGGAAAGTATTCCATAAAACAGTCAAGCAGTGTGATTTCTCTCATCCCTTGCCGATTCATTGTTGTCCCGTATTTGGTTTAAAAATACTAGGTAGTTCTCCCACACATAACAACGTATGTGAGAAGTAGCCAAGAGCTTCAGACACACGAATTTTTTATCTTTTTTCAAGCCCCACCACACATCAATCGAGGAGCGGTGCCTTTCCTCCCTTGATGACTTCTCGTTGTCTAGCACTTCTCTACAGTACTAGAGAGTTACAGTACACACAGAAAGATGACAAAGAACTAGCCATAAGCTTGAGAGGTGTGAAATATTTGTTTTCATTAAAGCTGTACGGCAGACCAATCGAGCAGCGTCACCTGTCACCCCTTGATGACCTATTGTTGTCTAATATTTTTTTACGGTACCGCAAAGTTCTCGTACATATGAAAACATATGTGAAAAGTAACTGGAACCTTCAACCACGGGAAATCTAGTTTTTTTTTTAATAGAACTTGTACCGTACAACATTTGATTCTTGTTCTATCTCCCTCACTGCCGATTCATTGAGACTACCATTTTGTTTTAACTACTAGAGACTTTTAGAACACGAAAGAAAATATGTCAGAAGGAGCCAAAAACTTAGGACCGAAAAATAAATTTTTTTGATCGGACGTACATCACACGACGGTACTTCAGTCTTACCGCTCATAAATTGTGGACTGATTGTTGTCTAATGATTTATTTAGCGTACTAGAGAGTCTCAGAGCACATGAAGACGCATGGAAAAAGTAGCCAGACGCTTCATAAATACGGAATGATTATTTTCTGGAAAGTGTTCCATACAACTGTCGAGCAGTGAGATTTCTCATCCCTTGCTGACTCATTGTTGTCCAATATTTGTTTTTAAAAGACTGGCGAGTTCTCCTGCACATAAAGACGTATCTGAGGAGTAGCCAAAAGCTTCAGACACAAGAACAATTTGTTTTATTCAAGTCCCAGCACGCAACAATCGAGCAGCGGTACCGTTCCTCCCTTGACGACTTCTCGTTGTCTAGCACTTCTATACTGTACTAGAGAGTTACATCCAGTACACAAAGAACGATGACAGAGAGGTTGCTATAAGCTTGAGAGGCGCGAAATAATTTGTTTCATTAAAGTTGTAAGGTAGATCAATCGAGTAGTGTCAGCTGGCATCCCTTGATGACCTATTGTTGTCGAATATTTTTTTTCACAGTACAAGCAAGATCTCGTACATATGAAAACATATGTGTGAAGTAAGTAGCAGCTTCGAACACGAGAAATCCATTTTTTTTGTTATTATTCCCGTACCATACAACACTCGATTCTTTCTCTCTCTCTCTCTCTCTCTCTCTCTCTCTCTCTCTCTCTCTCTCTCTATTTTTAGAGAGCTACTAGCGATTTTCAGTACACGAAAGAACTAATGTCAGACGGAGCGAGAAACGTCGGACCCACGAAATAGTATTTTTGATCAAAAGTGTACGACAGAACGTTACAGCAGCCTGACATCTCATCCATTGATGTCTTGTCTTGTTCGAATGATTTATTTAGCATACTGGAGAGTTCCAATACACATAACGACACATGAGAGAAGTAGCCAGGACCTTCCGAAATCGAGAATGATTTTTTTTCTGGGAAGTTTTCCATAGAACAGTCGAGCAGTGTGATTTCTCATTCCTTGCCGATTCATTGTTGTCCAATATTTTTCTGAATACTCCCGAGTTCTCCTACACATAAGGTATGTGAGAAGTAGCCAAAAGCTTCAGACCCACGAAACAATTTTTTTATTCAAGCACACAGCAATCGAGCAGTGGTACCTTTCCTCCCTTGATGACTTATCGTTGTCTAGCTCGTCTTTACAGTACTAGAGTTATCGTACACACAGAACGATGGCTGAAAAGTTGCCGGAAGCTAGAGAGGAGCGAAATATATTTTTTTTTCATAGAAGTTGTAAGGTAAAACAATCGAGCAGTGTCACCTGTCACCCCTTGATTACTTATTGTTGTCTAATATTGGTTTACAGTACGAGACAGTTCTCGTACATATAAAACCATATGTGAGAAGTAACTAGAAGCTACAGACACGGGAAATCATATTTTTTACTAAATATGTATCACGCATCAATCGAGAAGACTCACCTCTCATGCCTGGACCATTCATTGTTGTCCAGTATTTTTTCTGAGTTTCTCGAGAGTCCTCGTTCGCATACAAACAAATGTAAAGAGTAGCCAGATTATTCGGGCACGCGATATTTTTTTTGCTACGAGGTGTACAATACAACATTTGATTTTTTAGCTGGCTCCTTCTCTGCCGATTCATTGAAACTAATATTTTTTTTCAACTACTAGCGACTTTTAGTACACGAAAGAACTAATGTCAGACAGAGCCAGAAACTTCGGACGCACGAAGTACGATTTTTCATCGGAAGTGTACATACCATACGACGTTGCAGCGGTCTGACCTCTTATCCATTCATGACTGGTTTTGTTCTTTCGATTTATTTAGCATACTGGAGACTTTTAATACACATAAAGACCCGCGAAGAAGTATCCAGAAGCTTCAGGAATCGCGAATGATCGTTTGCCGAAAAGTGTTCCATAGATCAGTCGAGCAGTGTGATTTGTCATCCCTCGCTGCTTTACTGTTGTCCCATATTTGTTTTTAAAATACTGCCTATTTCTCCTACATATAAAGACGTATACGAGAAGTAGCCAATAGCTTCAGACACACGAGACAATTTTTTTTATTCACGCTTCGCCACACACCAATCGAGCAGTGGTACGATCCTTTTCTTGATCACTTCTCGTTGTCTAGCACTTCCTTACAGTACTGAAGAGTTACAGTACGCACAGACAGATGGCTGAGAAGTAGCCATAAGCTTGAGACGCGTGAAATAGTTTTTTTTCATGCAAGTTGTACGGTAGAACGATCGAGCAGTGTGACCTGTCATCCCTCGATGACTTATTGTTGTCTAATGTTTTTTTTTACAGTACGAGGAAGGTGTCGTACATATAAAAACTTATGTGAAAAGAAACTAGAAGCTTCGGACACGGGAAATAGATTTTTTATATTATACCTGTACCATACAACATTCGATTCTTGTTCTATCACCCTCTCTGCCGATTTATTGAGGCTAAATTTTTTTTCAACTACCAGCGACTTTTAGTATACGAAAGAACTAATGTCAGACGGAGCCAGAAACTTCGCACGCACGAAATAATATTTTTTATCGAAATTGCATCATACGACGTTACAGCAGCCTGGCCTCTCATCCATTGATGACTGGTTTTCTTCTAATGATTTATTTGGCATACTAGAGAGTTTAAGTACACAGAAAGACACATGGAAGAAGCAGCCAGAAGCTTCAGAGATCGAGTGTTATTTTTTTTCTTGAATGTGTTCTATAGAACACTGCTAGATTATTGTACCGGACAACTTCCATTATAAAAAAAATTATTCCCGCCTCTCAAGCTTATGGCTACTTCTCAGTCATCCTTCTGTGTGTACCGTAACTCTCTCGTACTGTAACGGCGTGCTAGACAACGATAAGTAATCACGGGAGGAAAGGTACCACTGCTCGATTGTTGTGTGGTGGGGCTTGAATTGACAAAATTGTTTCGTGTGTCTGAAGCTTTTGGCTACTTCTCACATACGTATCTATGCGTCGGAGAACTCTCCGGTATTGCAAAAACAAATGTTGGACATCAATTATTCGGCAAGGGATGAGAAATCACCCTGCTCGACTGTTGTATGGAATACTTTCCAGAAAAAATTCATTCTCGATTTCTGAAGCTTCTGGTTATTTCTTCCATGTATCTTTATGTATACTGAAACTCTCTATTATGCCAAATAAATCATTAGAACAAAACCAGTCATCAATGGATAGAGGTCAGGCTGCTGTAACGTCGTATGGTGCAGTTTCGATCAAAAATATTATTTCGTGCGTTCGATGTTTCTGGCTCCGTCTGACATTAGTTCTTTCGTGCACTAAAAGTCGCAAGTAGTTGAAAAAATTATTAGTCTCAATAAATCGGCAGAGAAGGAGATAGATCACAAATCAATTGTTGTATTGTTCACATCGTAGCAAAAAAATTGCGTGTGTCTGATTATTCGGCCGACTTTTTACATCTGTTTGTTTGCGTTTCTCAAAAATCTTCAGGAATTCAGAAAAAATACTGGACAACAATAAATTGCCCAGGCATGAGAGGTGAGTCTTCTCGACTGTTGCGTGGTACAGGTTTAATATAAAAAATGATTTCCCGTGTCTGAAGCTTCTAGTTACTTCTCACATATGTTTTCATATTTAAGAAAACTTTGCAGTATTGTAAAAAAATATTACATAACAATAGGTCGTCAAGGGATAACAGGTGACACTACTCGATTGTGGTATCGTCTAACGTTCATATAAAAAATTATTTCGCGCCTCTCAAGCTTATGGCTACTTCTCCGTCATCTTCTTGTGTGTACTATAATTGTCCAGTACTGTAAAGAAGTGCTAGACAACGAAAAGTCATCAAGAGAGGAAAGATACCACTGCTTGATTGTTGTGTGGTGGGACTTGAATAGAAAAAATTGTTTCGCGTGCCTGAAGCCTTTGGCTACTTCTCACGTACGTCTTTATGTGTAGGTGAACTCTCCAGTATTTTTAAAAACATATATTGGGCAAAAATAAATCGGCAAGGAATGAGAAATCACACTGCTCGACTGGTGTATAGAATGCTTTTCAGAAAAAAAAATTATTCTCGATTTTTGTAGCTTCTGGCTACTTTTTCCATGCGCCTTCACGTGCACTAAAACTCTCTAGTACCCTGATTAAATCATCTGACAACAATCAGTCAACAAGGGATGAGAGGTCAGACTGCTCTACCGTCGTGTGATACCCTTCCGATCAAAAAAATTGTTTCGTCCGTCCGAAGTGTCTCGCTCCTGCTGACATGTGTCCTTTCGTGTTCTAGAAGTCTCTAGTAGTTCAAAAAAATATCAGTCTCATAATTCGGCAGAGAGGGAGATAGAACAAGAATCGAGACCAATCCAATGTGGGAAACGGTCTATTTCAAATTCTGTTTTGTGTTTCATTATCGAAATAACCTTTACATTGTTCGGATTCGCTCTCAGTGGGTGATTTAAAAAAATTTATCTCCCTCGGCACGCAAATAGCCATCGAGGACTACTACTGCTGCTGCGGACTATGCACGTGAACGAATCCAATGTTGAGCGTGGCGTTCTCAGTTTGTTGGGTGTATTCCACAATAGAAACACTTGCATGCGGACTCGGATTCGTTCCCAGATGTAAAAGACATCGATCCGAAGAGAGATTCACATGAGATTCGACGTTGATAAATGCGCTCGTTTCGACCGTTTTTTTTTTAATCGGATCGGCAGGAATCCAATATGAAAAACGATCTATCAACATTCTGTTTTGTGTTTCATTATCTGAATAACCTTCAGAGTTTCGGTTCCGTTGCCGTAGTGGATTCGAAAAAAGCCACTACGGCAATGCGAACACATGCACGGTACCTTCAAATGTGGAAAACACTAAATTATTGATCATTCTGTGCTTCGTTTCTCTAGAAAATAAAGATTATGAATGCATTTAATGATCTGATTTTTGAACGTCATCGCTGGCTCGGTAGTTTTACCGATCCAGCGATTACAAGTCTCATGAATGTCGGCAACCTTCACGCTTCGGCCCGGAATTCATGGAGCGACAGACGACGAAGCGGGAAATGTCACTTTGGCCGGCCTGTCACGAGTCTCGAACCCGATCGGTTGACAAGCCGCCTAAACGAATGCTACGATAAACGTCAAATCCCCCGCGTCTTCATCTGTCAAACGATGCGTTTCTGCAGAACCTCGACGCGCGCTCTGAACTTGCCTACCCACGATGACAGAAAATAATAGCAGACGATACGCGAAACGTCAAACTGGCCGTGCGAGCGAGACAGATGCCTAGCTACCTTGCTCGCTGCCTTCTACGTGTCTCGCGCTCGGACGCGGCACTCGAGTGGCGTCGTCGCTAAGGGCAGACGGCAGCCCTACAACAATCAGCCGAACGCAAAAATTCTAATCGCTCCCATTTAAAAACTATTTGACGGAAAAAAAATCGCCTCGGCAGTTTTACTCGGGGGACCCTCCTGAACCAGCCAATTCCGGGTGGGTCACTTATTATGAAACACCCTGTATATATATATATATATATATATATATATATATATATATATATATAATTACAATTTTTAATTTTCCAAATTATTTTTTTAAATATTTCAAAATGGCCGCTGTACGACACTTTTTAATTATGGAGAATAAATAGTTTCGACACGAAAAATCTTGAAAATTCACTTATTTCCGGCTGCCCGAAGGGATCTCCCCCCTCAATTGTCAGAAAACTACTCGTGCGATTTTATGATTTTTTTTACATGAGTAGTATACATATTAATAAAATTATCCGCAAACTTCAAAGAAAAAATGTATGAGGATCAGCGAAGCTATTTATGCAACTTTTCTAATTATATATATGAGGGTGGCAAGCGATCACCCATCCAAGTATCGGCCCGGCCCACCAGATACTTACTACAGGTGGATCACTATCGACGCTTCTAATGGCTTATATTTTTTTCCCTAAAAGTCGACCAATGGCTCTGTTGATGCTTATGTGCCGAATAATAAATTAAATCGCGTAAGTAGTTTTCTCACAGTCCTGAAAATTTGAACCGATCTTTGGGACGTCGGCAATACATCCTTTTGAGATGGAAAAAAATACTTACCGGTGGAGTTTTTGTGATCAAATCCCTGTTCAGACGATCGCTGAAGCCCTGGAGGCACGAGTTTCCGCCTGTCACGACTACACTCCCGTACAAACTCTGCAACAAAGTTATATTGTTCTACTGCTCACGCCTTTCTGAAGAATAAAAATGTACGAGACCTTAAAGACGAATAAAAACCTTCTCGATTTAGTTGAAACAAAAGGTAGCATTTCTTGATTAGTTGATTAGTTGACAAATGAATTTTTATTTCATATTGATGTGAGTATCGTAAGCAGTTTATTTAAGGGGTCTCTCACTTGAGACGCTAAAAAAAGCTATTTTCATGAATTTTTTTGATAGGTTTATATTATAGATAGAGATATAAAAGTTTTTACACTTAATAAATACACTTTCGAAATACATTAAAAAATTGTTTAATGTATTTATCTAACCCAAAGAAACTTTAAATGCGTTTTTCTCGAAACAGCGTATTTCGCCTGCTTGATGATAAAATCTTCGAAACTACTGTACCGATCCTTATGAAATTTTAACCACATATTCTTTACAACTATAGCTATGGCGCATATCAAGGATTTTTTAAATTTTGATATTTACTATTGTTTTTGCCAAAAACAGTGAAAAAACACGTTTTTTTTCGAAAAATGTCCGCCATTTTGTTATTTTTGCATATATAAAAAATCGTATGATATGCGATATAGCCATTAACATACTGAATCTGAAACCGTTTGATTTTTTTTTATTCGAATGATCCATCTCCGAGATTTCATCAACACCTCAGACGTACAATTTTTTTAGGACATTTTTTCAAATACCATTTTTGTCTATAAATAGTGACTTAAATAAATAAAAAATGTATTAAATTGTATTTTGAAAGTGTATTTATTAAGTGTAATAACTTTTATATCAATATTTATCATATAAAACTTTCAAATAAATTCATGAAAATCGCCTTTTTTAGCGCCTAAAGTGACTCTTAAGATTTTTTATTTCTTTCCATACTATATGCGATATCAAAGCAAAGACGATCTGTTCGAACTACCCTAATACATTTTTTTATAGGTCAGAGCGGGGTCTTATGAGCCACTCACACCAGCACACAGACGGTTTACCCGGTGTAGAAGTATGAAACTGGAATTTTCCTATAGATGGTGCTAGCCATTAATTTAGGGACCGTAAAGGTCTGCATACACTATGACACTTATTGCGACACAAATGTCTGACACTAATGTCCGTTCCGTTCACACATCAGACGGTTTCGGTGTCTCAGAAAGTGTCTGTACTGTGATTTCGCTACACAAGTGTCTCAGATGTTCACACACAAAACTACTGACACGTCTGCAGCCCCGGTTCTAAGGGGGGGCAAACCGGGGTACCTGCCCCGGGCGGCAGTTTAAGGGGGCGCCAAATTCTCGTGTTTGGAAAAACTTGTTTCACTAAAGCGCCTAACATCCAGGGCGCTTTGGTGAGTTTCAATGGCGTCGTGATCCTAGCTATCGAAAATAAAACTGCCTAGGAGACGAACTCTGATGAGGTATTCCTTTAGGCGTCTTTTGAAAAACTGCTCGTGTTATAGCTCAAAAAGTTATTGATCGATCTAGCTGATATTGTGCCAGATTTCTCACTATAAGACTATTGGAAGGATATACCTAAAGTTTCAAGGTTATCGCGTAAATAAATTACTTTTTCGGGGTAAAAATTGTCGAGAAAATGGTAAAAAATATAAACATTTGATTACAAAGCCTCTTTAATTTTCAATTTTATACCTTTTAATATTTTTATAGGTATATCTGTCCAATAAAGTTATAGTGAGAAACCGACCAAAATTTCATCCAGATCGATCAATAACTTTTTAAGCTATACCATGAGCAGTTTTTCAAAAGACCCCTAAAGGGATACCTTATAACGCCGCTATTTTGTTTTGTTTGAAAGAGAAAAAAAAGTTTTACCACGTGAAAGTTGTAATAAGATAATGTCAAAATTTTAAAATGATGCGTTTATCTTATCACATTTTTTTTTAATCATGAAAAATGACTTATTTTCGGGCGTCTAAAGAGACCTCCCCCCTTAATCTCAAATGCTGGAGGGGAGGGGCGCCAATGTCAAATTTTTGCCCCGGCGCGGAAAAATCGTAGATCCGGGGCTGCACGTCTGCAGTACCCGGTCGCACGCCATGGAGAAACGCCGTGCGGCGGCAGCCGTAATTTTGTGCGCTCTTATTAAGGGGCTATACCAGTGTGACACTTAAAAAAAATCGATTTTTTTTCCTTTTTCGACAGTTTATTCTTTCAAGAATATCGTTATCATTTATATTATATATATCAATATCATTTTATCTTGCGAAAATCGATAGTTAAATCTTTAAACGCATTTTTCTCGAAATGAGATTTTTCAAATTTGCTGACATTGTAACTCAAAGAGATCCGATTGACTGGAAATTTGAACTGAGTACTCTTGAATATACTCACTCTACAATGACGTAGGATATTTTTCATTGGATGAAAAATGACGATTTGGCATTGAAAAAAAAACGACCATTTTATAGGCAAGAAAACAGAATTTTTTCATAACTACGCCATTTTGTTAGATTTTGACATTTTTCAAAAATCCTACGTCATTGTACAGAAAATACCTTCCAGTTTAACGACATTTTTTTCCCTTTTCGGTTTTAGCTACTCAATCAGCCGGAATCATGTCAGCAGTGGAGGAACTTTTTTTTTGGCGCTTCCGAAGGCAGCGCAAAAGTCGCTTGGATCTCAATATTTTTTTTATCAAAAAATTATGTAATATTGGTCAAATATAGCCAAATATATTCTTAATTTTCCGAAACATTCAATTGAGTACTTTTCATCCAAAAAAATCCCGAAAATCACCCAAATTTTCAGCCTTCACACTGGCATAGCCCCTTAACATTTCGAATAAAATAATTCATATATTAAATTATTTTCAAATAGAGAAAATTTGCTTTTTTTGGCTTCGAAACCCACGAAACCACTTCGAAACCCCTTAAAATGTTTAACTTTAATTTCAAGGGGAGGTACCTGAGTAAACGGCGAGAAAAACAGGTAAACTTCGGGAATTTTTATCTCAAAAACTAATGTTTTGATTGGATCCGCGTTTTTTTAATTGGAAAATATGTACATTGAGGTATGTTTGGGAATTTTTTTAAATAAATTCGCTGACTGGAAGCGATTCAAACCGCGATTATCTCGAAACACAGTTTTCAAAGTCAGTGCCAGATGTATCTCGAAAACGGCTTGTCCGATTTTGTCCAAATTTGGATACAATATTCTTCGATAGTTTTTCTCGTTCGCCACGTAGGGCTTTTTCATTTGATTGAACCATTGCTTTTTTATGCAATGTGTATGCAATCCAAAATCGTCGGAAATTGCGAACGAAAAACGAAAGTCAAATTAAAACGGTCGCAATTTCGTCAAAAATGAAAATTTCAAAAAAATCCTACGTGGCGAACGAGAAAAACTATCGAAGAATATTGTATCCAAATTTGGACAAAATCGGACAAGCCGTTTTCGAGATACATCTGGCACCGACTTTGAAAACTATGTTTCGAGATAATCGCGTTTGAATCGCTTCCAGTCAACGAATTTATTTTGAAAAATTCCTAAACATACCTCAATGTACATATTTTCCAATTAAAAAAAAACCCGCATCCAATCGAAGCATTAGTTTTTGAGATAATAATTCCCGAAGTTTACCTGTTTTTCTCGCCGTTTACTCAGGTACCTCCCCTCAATTGTTCCCGCAAATTACGATTATTCGGCTCGAAACTCGAAATTTTCGCACGAAAAAAAAATCATGTGATGCTGATACAAAATCGCTAATATTTCAAGCTAACGGTCTTGCCGGACGTTCAACCTTACGATGTGACGTTTTACATCTGACAATTTCAATCGTAACTTCCTGGTGGGGCTATCTTTTGTCAAACAGCGGAGACTTATTTGTACTCCCAATACAAGCGTGTGAAACTGAGAGTATACGAGTTACCGGTCTAACGTCCATGTCGCACATTCCAACGCTGGTCGTGACGAGTGGCCCAACACCGAGGATGCTCGCACCCACGCCCTTGACGTTGCTGGGGTCGAAAAGAGCTTCGGGTATCATGAGCCTGATGGAGCCGTAATCGTCGTTGTATCCGGTTGGGAACTCGTACCGCTTCATGGGCAACGCGTTTGCCATGTCCTCGTCGTAGGGTCCGTCCGAGACTTGAAGACTGTTCATCTGGAAGTCCTGCACGAGCTCGCGCACCATGTACGCGAGCCAGGAAGACGTTGGCGTTGGCCCGGCTTTTCTCGTCCACCGGGGCGTTTCTCGCTCTCGCACGATTTCTAAACGCAACGTCATTACGATCAGGTGTTTTCCAACGATCCAGTCGTACGGAAAACAGCTGTTTCGACTGGTCGATCGGAAACTTCATTTTTCGGCATCGAGTGTTATTTCTACAAACCCTTGCTGGCGACCAAGCAGGCAGGCACGAGCTCGACGTTTTTGTCCTCGAAGAATTGTCTGCATTGCATCGTGAGGAAATCACCGCCAAGCGGACTTTTTACGATACCCTGAGTGATCACGTAGCCATCGTGTACGGGTACCGCGCTTGTGTGGGTAGCCCCGCTGTCGACGACCATCGCCGTTGACCTGCCGTTCGCGTAAGCCGCCAAAACCGCGTTCTTGCAGATGTACATAGCAGGAACGTTGAACTTTTCGAACATCAGCTCCAGGAGCTTCTCCCTTTTGACTCTTGTGTTCCAAGGGCACTCGGTCATCAATATCGGATGATGCTCCGGCAGAGCGTGAAGACGCTGCTTGTACGTGTACTCGGCCAGACGCTCGAACATGTCCCAGTCCTCGATCATACCGTCCTTCATCATACTCACTATCTCCATGTCTGCAAACGTTACGGAGTTGGAGTTTCTTTTAGGATTTTCACGAGTGAAAATTGCATCGTACGTTCTCTGCTTTGTTGCTCCCATGTTGTGTCGTGTTGTCAAGTCTTAGGATTGCTAATTGTAAGTGATAGGGGACGTCGGGGCAAGGTGATAACGCTAAGGACATGTTCAAATGAAAGAATACATATGTGACTCAGTCAACTTCAATTATTGGACTTGGAATTAATTCGTAGCGTTTTTTTTTAATAAAAAAATATTTATTTTAAATAAAAATAAAAAAATACATTACGATATTGCCCCTCGGGTTTTACTACTTTTGCGGGAAGTAAAACTCCCAGCAAAAACACTTTATTTCGCACAAATGTTGACATATTCAATAAATTATAAAGTGTTGTTATTCACGATCCAAACGGAGGTTATCTACAGGAAATGGCATTCAATAATAGCTGTTTCACGATTAATACATTACTGTTGGCAACCACGAAATACTGTACTACCTACGCCATCCCTTGTAAAACGCTACGAATTAATTCCAACACGTAATATTTTTTAAACTAATCAATATTTGTTAATCTTTGAATTTTGGAAGCAAACAAATCAGTCTTTCTGAATTCTACCATACAACATATGACGCGTTCCATACCATTTCGAACGGTCAAAAAGTTGTCCACTCTCAATAAAATTGAAAATTTGTCAAATTATTTAATTATGTGAAAAAAAAACAGTGTAAATTTTTTCAACATTTTTGGATCGCATTTTCTCGAGTTTTTCAAAATTTCAAAATTTTTAAAATACCGTTATCTCTCGTGAGAATTTGATTTAAGGTAGTACCTCCACAGAAGAGTTGAATTAAGAAATGGTTGAAATTTGACATATATGTTATTTCATACATTATCGAAACATCTGTGCAATTTGAATAAGTTTGACCACCCCAAACCTGAGATAGTTACACTTAAAGTTGGCTTGGTTTACACGTAACAAATTCGTTATGATGGGCAAACAGAGCATCATTAATTCTACCGTCAAAACTAAAATTAAGAAATTGATAAAAAACGAGGATAAGCTAGAGTAAGATATCACGAATAATGTGAAAAAAATGAGAATGATTCACCATCTAGTTTCCAAGATATAACCATGAAAAGCCCTCACAATTTTGGTGCAAAGCCTGGCAAAGCCTGGAAAAAAAAACAATTGGGGCAAAGCCTGGACAGTCCCGGCAAAAAGTTTACTGGCAATGGTAGATCAAAAACACAATATAAAATATATTGTACGGCAATAAATTATATCCATCGTATTATCTACTAGTACCCAGTCAATATTGCGTAGTTTTTAATTTTATTTATTACTAATTGAACCAATTATCAATCTTTTAAACATGAACATAGTATGTAAACTTTTGGTTGAGATTTTCGCAGAGGAATTACCTTAATAGAAAAATGTTTAAGACAAAAAAGTTGCAATTTTATTTTGACTTTCTAATTTTAAAGTTGCGTATAAACATAGTAAAATCTAGCTCCATCGTATCGTTAAAACTGATAAACCGATTCTCTTGAAATTTGAACCACATATTGTAAACATGATACGCAACAAGATTACCCTCTATGGTTTTAAAATTTTGTTTTTACTCCTTTTTTTTGCGTAAAACTGCGAAAAACGCGTTTTTTTTAACTTCTTTCGTTTTTCATCTGCCATTTGTTTATTTTTAATAAAACTTTATAGCCGAGGGTCATTTTGTAGCTGGTGTCATACTGAATCTAATGGACTTTGATTTTTTTTGTTTCAGACAAGCCGTGCCGAGTTGTGATGGAGCTACCTAGCCCACCTATTTTTGAGGCGTTACGTTAAACTATAGTTTTTGTACTTAAAAATGTATAAAAATGAATTAAATTAAAAAAAAGTATTTCAAGACTTTATTTATCAAGCCCAACAACTTTTATATTCATATCTTTTATAAAATCCTCCAAAAAAAATCGCCAAAATAGCCTTTTTTCGTGGCTCCAAAGTGGACTGGCCCCTTAACCTTTATTTTCCCCACCTTACCGCGTATGCGGGGCAAAATCGTCTTGCCCCGAGTTCCCCTATCTATATATTTGGACGCCTGTGCATTTCAATATTATAAAGGGTGTCTCAAAGTGACCTGACATTTTTAATTGCGCGCCATTGTTTTGTGGCGAATATAGAGTTTTAATCTTCGACAACTGGCATCGGGAAGTATTGAGGTTTATTTGCTGCATTGCTACTGCATAGTTATTGCAGACGAAATTTCATGGTTGTGTTATTTCGCGCCGCAGCGATGTGAATTGGCCACACAGATCGTGCGATTTGACGCCATTGGGCTTTTTCCTTTGGGGTTTTCTGGAGGGAAAAGTGTATGCCTATGATCCATAGACCATTCCGGAGCTCAAGGAAGCAATTGGACGCACCATCAATTAAATTAGTCCGCAATTACGCCAAACTGTTATTGAAAATTTCGTCAAACGAGTGAACGTTTGCAAACAGGGACGAGGCGGCCATTTATTGGATATTGTGTTCCACAGATAACCTCCATGTTTGTACCTTAAGGGGTCTTTTCACTTTAGACTCTAAAAAGGCTATTTTCATGATTTTTTTTGATAGGTTTATATTATATATATTGATATAAACGTTGCTCCACTTAATAAATACACTTTCGAAATACATTTGAAAAAAATTATTTATTTAAGTCACTATTTATAGACGAAAATGGTGTTTACAAAATGTGCTAAAAAAATCGTAGGTCTGCGCTATTGATGAAATCTCGAATATGGATCATCCGGAACAAAAAAAATCAAACGGTTTTAGATTCAGTATGTTAATGGCTATAGCACATATCATACGATTTTTTATGTAGGCAAAAATAACAAAATGGCGGGCATTTTTCGATTTCGATGAAATTTGGCGTGCTTGTAGAATGGGTAAAAATAGGCGACACGTATTTTTTTATATCTGCGGAACTCGATTTTTAAGGGGTGAATCGCATCTTCGAAAATAGGGGTATTTTTCGTTGTTCGTCGGTAGATTATTTATTATTACCATTGATTAATATTAAGTGTTGCCGAAATACGGCAACTTTGCGGAAATTGAGGTTGGCGGCAATGCTCTTCATTCGCCAGCGAAGATTTGTAATATTTCATGAAATCTTGATTGTTTAACATTGAAAATATACGGTTTACGGCGCGCGAGATGGGTTTTTTTTTCTAAATGGTTACAAAGTTTTAGTTTGCGTTAATCCGTTGTTAGAAATGGGTTATTTTAGCGTTAAAGAGCCAAAAAATTACATCACTCGTAGTGTGAACGGTCCACCTAACTGCACGTAAAATTACATACGTTAAACTATTTTACCAACTTTTATTTACCTTCACTTTCTGTGAGATGCAAGACGGAAAATCGCTATTTCACCCACTTCTACTAATCAGAAATTTTGCCAACATGCATGTAAAAGATGACGATGCATGATTCAACTTAAAAAAAAATATCCATAAAATTTTAAACTTTTCATGTAAAATTAGCGATATCTAATCATCCATATAAAATCTCACGTACACATACGAACAAATTCGTAGCCGACTGTGTTGGTATGTGAAAAGTTTATATGCAGCAATTAGTCGTAAGTTCAATCCCAATTACAGTCGTTGTTATTTTTCACAAGCATTCCATGTTCCTAACGTACAAACGTAAACTAGTAAACTACTAGTAAACAACTAACTAGTAAAATTACTCAAAGACTAAAAAGTAGAAAATAATTTATATGTAAAAAAATAGTTAAAAAAAGCTTTTATTTAATGTACTCAAAAGGAGAAAATAATTCTGTGGCCCAGTCACCTATATGTAACTATGAATCAAAGCTTGGGGCGCTCAAAATTTAGACGTTTAATCTTTAATTTACATAAATCCGTTAACATATCAACTATATTCAATTTACTGTCAAACAACCTTGGATTTTTAAAATAAGAATGTTGAACCTAAGTGTGATAATAATTTTTCTAATTGCTATTGTGCCAAATTAAATACGGTTAATGAAACTGAATTGATAAAATTTATCGAACATTACAAAGTTGAGCGCCCCAAGCTTTTATCTATAGTCACATATCGGTGACTATATGTGGTAAACAAAATTATAAATATAATTTATAATTTTTGTGACTAAAGTAAATAGGTGACTATTTACTTGGTAAACAAAATTATTTTCTGTTTTTTAGTACATTAAGGCGGGATATACATTTAGACAGGAAAAAAATAAGCAATATTGGGGAATTGTTTAAACTAAGAAATTATCATTCTACAATTATCAAACTTTAGGTATACTTTAATAGTATATTTAAGTATACAAAACAATTTTTTCAAATTAATTCATTATCAAAATGACGGAGCTGTGGCAGAGTGTTACAGCAAGGTCGCCGCGGGAGTTGCGAACCGGCGTGCAGTCTAGCTTCTCGTAGATTTAGCTTTGCAAAAAAGTTCAAACATTTTTTCAGTTAGAACATGTACAGTTTTCATGTGACGGTAATCAAAATGAAGAAAATGCAAATTTAAGAAAATGGCACGCATTTACAAAAAAAATCAACATTTCACGCAACATTTCTGAAAAATGTGGATGAAAAAAGTAGTTTTTTTCCAATTTTGCAAAAACAATTCTCGTTAAGCAGAAGGTACCAATATTATGAATATTTCTACCAAATTTCAACTTAATCGGCTTAATAGTTTTTGAGAAATCCTGCACGCCAATTTCGATAATGCAGTTTTGAGAAAAACGCGTTTGAAGTTCACGCCCTCTCCGAATCCAAGCGGTGAGGCACAGCGTTGACGGGCTGTAACGTTTGAAGTTTTTCGAATTTCGCTTTGAAACTTTAGGAAAATACTCTACATATATAGTTCTATCGTTTAAAGAAAAAAAAGAAAACGATTTCTTGATCGTTGTAAATGTATATTCCGCCTTAAGGCTTTATATACGCGAAAAGTCTCAAAATTTTTCATTTTTTAATTATTTTTGATTCCATTAGCCTGAACGGTTAGGAATATTTTAAGCTCTACAGAATTGCAAAATTCCAAAAATTCGAAAAATAAGGTAAGATTGTATTTATAATGGATACCACGCGGTACGCCCGACGGCCAACTTCAAAGCCGTTTTTCCACGATTCACTTTTTTGAACCTTGTGAAATTTCCAACTCTTGAACGAAGGTTCAGATAGCTTTGAAATTTTTACAATATATTCTTACTATCATCACCTATCGTGTGATCCACAGAAGTGAAAATTGCAATGAGACAAAAAAAATATAAAAAATAAAATACCGACAGAAAATTGAGTAAAAAAATGTTAAGTTTCGAATTTTTATTATAATAATTTTTTCAAAATAATATTGTTGGTTCACACTTAAGATACATTCGTTATGCAATTATCAATAAGTTCAGTTTTTTCAGACACCCACATCGATGCCGAGAACTTTCACCATCGACGCGCGCGTAAAAAAAATACATTGCTTTATTATGTTATATCTCCGCCATTTGTTAATATTTCTGATTTTTTTTTCATATACTAAACCATGTGCATAAATGATCTGTAAAAAAAATGGTGTCAATATATGCCCCATTTTTTTCAACCGCGTCTGGAAAAGTGCCTTCGAAACTCGGCGAAATCGCATATATAAGGCCTTAAACAAAAGCTTGTTTTTGTTTTAATTTTTTTTTTACATGCAAATTGATTCACTCCGGTGTTTTATGGTGAATGTACTTTTTTCGTAAAGCCTCAGTATAGTCTACACAATAATTTTGTTTTAGAGTAATTTTAATTATTAATATTTTCTCATTTGATTTAATTTAATTGATTTATTTTTTATTTTAATAATTAAATATTAATTATTAATATTTAATTACTAAAGTGTTTTTTTTCCAAATGTAATCTTGGATTGTGGCTAACGCTCCAACCTCCTTAAGGGTTAAACCACGCGCGCATACAAAAAAAATCGTTTCAAAATAGTTTTCCAATGCTCTGGCACACGAGTGTCGACGAAATCAAAGGCGGACCCCAAAGTGATGTTCCTCGTGAGAGTTACGAAGTTGGAAACGTGCCTACCTTTACGTCGGACTTGAATGGCCGTGACATCGATGTTGTAACGCTTTTTGACGGGTTGACCGGGTTCATTGATCTCCATGGGATCGTCCCATACTCCAAGGCTCGTTGGGATTTCCGCTTTCGGGCTGTCCTCACCGCCGTAGCCGACCCGCAGACTCTGATGGCCAGCGTCGAATATGATCGCACCGACTTCATCTGCGATACAACATTCAACGCGAAACAATATGTTTTAATAATTGAAGAAAGCAGGGTCTTTTAGCCGGTCTTTACCTCCGCCGTAAACACCGCCACTCATAGTATCTGGAGGATGGAGGGAAAACTGCGCATGCTCGGGGGGGAGCGATGTGTGTGATCATCATCCCCCGCGAAATAGCCGGCTCGTGGGTGGCGACGCGCGCAACTGTGCCTTCACCCAGGCGCCGGCTATCGGAGACTTTTAAGGCGCCAAGTTCGAACGGGTGTTTTCCGTCGACTGTAATAGTGGAAAGGGAAATGAGGATTGTATATTGATGAGATAGTGCAGTTGAAAGTATTACTTTTTTAAAGAATAGTTTGAAAAGTGTTCGTAAGAGATTTCTTGCCGATTTTACTTACGGCTTGCTTGCCCCAACGCGATTACGGTGGGTTTTTGGGATTTAGAATGAGGAGCATCAATGTATTGAGGGGGATCCTGAAGAAGGGACTTAAAGGGGTAACACCACTCTAGCGGCAGAAAATAAGGCCTCACTTTGACAATTCATTTTGGGAGTATGAAAAAAGGAATAGGATTTAACAATGAAAAAAGGAATAGGAATTTAACAATTTTGTTTCGTATGAAAAAGTGATTCACTCATAAAATTAATTACACATCTATTTAGTGTGAATATCAAGCCGTTAGAAAATACATTTTTTTTTCGATGTGCAAAATGGCCGACTACTAATATTTTATTTTGTTATCTTTTTTTAGGCACTCCGCGGCGTGACATTGAGCATCCACAATTTTTGACCGAGAACAAAAAACAAAAATTCTCGTCAATCTACATTGGAATACCTAGAGAAGTACGTACGGAATTAAAAAAATATTGTGTTATTCAAAAGTTGTAGGTATTTGAACTTAAGAAATGAATTTTCAGTGAAAAATTTCGTTATAACTGCTTATAAACTGCTCATGAAATGAAAAGTTTTCGATTAAGGCGTCACCCCCACTTGTAGCGCAAAAAAGGCCTTCTTCATGAATTTTTTAAAAGAAAACTACAACACTTTTTTAATCGATCAATATACCATCTTAAAGAACACATCTTGAAGAACTTTCAGTAATTTTTTTATTGAAAAATATTACATTGTTTAGTGGCAAATGGCCGTCAATGAAATAATGTTTTTATATACACGGTTTGCGGTGACCAACATTGCGGCGAAGTGGATCATCTGAAAAAAAAATGCGGATGGATTTAGTCAAATATAAGTATAAACTAGTCTTTAATCAAAGGATTTTAAAAAATATTCTTTTTTCACAAAATGGCGGACAGTCAAAGTTAATGGTTCGATTTTAACGAAAAAAACGGCCGTTTTTTGGCTATAAAACGGCCATTTTTTTTCGAAAAAAAAAATCGAACGATTAAAGACTACATTTTTATGTATTAAATAAGCCTGCAAAATTTCAAGAAGATCGGTTCATTAGTGTTCGAGTAATCTTGGTCACCGACTTCCGAAATGCCATTTTGAGAAAAACGCGTTTAAAGTTTCAATTTCAGTTTACACGAAGAAAATATTTTTTTTTTGTAAACTTACATAGAGTCATCTATTCCGGGCCCGTTTTTATAAATTCCAGTCTATTATATGAACTTTGTGAATGCCAGGTATACGACCCTTTTCATCGAACAATGCATTGAAGGTCGGAGGGAGGGTCGAGCGCGCCAGACGGCAGACTAGCCGGTCGTTTACACAACGGATTCTTCTCTTTCAACGCTCATATCTCAGTCAATTTTGTTCGGATGGACTTAAAATTTTCAGGACACATTCTCAGATACTTATACTTCAAAAAATGCAATAAAAAAAATCGATTTTGTCAAAATCGCAAGTGGGCTAACCCCTTAATCAGAAATTCCGTACGTACTTCCCTGCGAAATGCAATTAGGAACATAACTCTTAAATTTGAAGTAAATCGAGTGCAAATTGTTGATGTTATTTGTCACGCTAATTGGAAACAAGCTGTTTCGAGAAGTTTCGAATAGTCGGGCATTTTGTACATCGAAAAAAAAATTCTAACAGCTTGATATTCATACTAAATAGATGTGTAATTAATTTTACGAGTTAATCACTTTTTCATACTAAAAAAAATTGTTAAATTCGCACATGATTTTATACCCGTTACTGTGGTCTAACCCCTTAAGAAACACTTTTTTTTAAGAGAACTATCCGAGAAAAAATGCGGCGCGGTTCTGAGCCGGGATTCGAACCCTTTCGGTTGCCGGTCGACTGGTCTGACCACTGAGCCACGCCAGCCCACCTCGCCTTTCTCGTATACCCGAGTAGAAATTTCTTAGGGTTAGCCTGACCAGGATCAGGCCCCGATCGGGGTGTGATAGGGGTAACACCCATTACGGACATCCTGATCCGGCCCCGATCGGGCCGGAAGTATTTAGGCCCTACATCAGGCTATACTAAAATGGCCCTACTAAGGCCGTCCCTGATAAGATCCTACTAAGGCTTTCCCCGATAGGGCCCTACCAAGGCTTGCCCTGATAGGCCCTACTAAGGCTTTCCATGATAGGGCCTTACTAAGGCTGTCCCTAATGTGGCCCTACTAAGGCTTTCCCCGATAGGGCCCTACCAAGGCTTGCCCCGATAGGCCCTACTATGGCTTTCCCTGATGAGGCCATAAATAGGCTTGCCCTATCCCTGCCTCAGCAGTCGCTAGATGTACATAACCTCTCATTTTTCACATGGAAACTTCGATTTTACAGCATCGTAGCTTCGGAGTTTCGATGCATTCCTGAATTCTATTTTAAAAAAAGGTGCTGCTATAGACTGTCACGACAAAAAACGTTATGCAACTCGGATGCGCGTTAGAAGATTTCGGCAGCTTTGTAAGGCGAAGAGAGAGAGAGGAACTATATATATATATATATATATATATATATATATATATATATATATATATATATCTTTTAATTATTTTTATTATATATATAATACATATATATAAGGTTAAGTTTCAAAAATCTATAGCATGTTATTCGATAAACCTCTTTAATTGTCACAATGATATTAACTAATGGATATACTTTATGTGATACAACAAATAATTATAGGAATTCATTTGGTCTGTTATGCCATATCTGGGACCAAGATGTTACAAGCACTCGGTAGCATAGGGGCAGCGTGCCTAGCTTTGGGTAGGAAGGTACGAGGTTCGATTCCCATATAGGCGAAATATTTCTTCGAACAAAAACGTTTCAGCAGGCCAGGGAATGACGAATTTTGATACAAAATCATTGCAGTGGAACTCTAAATTAAGTGGTTCATTCCATTTTGGTTTTTTGAAATATTATATGCAGTTCTTTCTGATCAGGCAACCTGATAGGGGCCTGATCGTTCTACCAGATCGGGCCCATATGTGACACAACGTTACATTTCCTAGTAGGGCCCTTTCAGGCTGCCTTATTAGTGCACTACCAGGGCAGTCAGGCAACCTGATCGGGCCCTGATCTGGGCTCCATCGAAATTTCTACGCGGGTAGTCACGATATTCGTAACGCAACGTTACAAGATATACACTCGCGTCAATGTGTCAATTTTCAAAATTCAATATTTTGAAAACTCTTGCGATGTACCACAAATCCATTTCGACAGTGATTTACACGATCAAAAAGAAGATCTGCGCAAAAAGTCTGCTGAATCGAAGGCAACAGTTGTTCGGAAGTACAGCCTGCATTTGTCAACAACAAACGATCAAAGTTGTTTTTAGGTCGGGTATATCCTCTCCAGT
Organism: Ophion ellenae; assembly: GCA_963210295.1. Taxonomy (NCBI): domain Eukaryota; kingdom Metazoa; phylum Arthropoda; class Insecta; order Hymenoptera; family Ichneumonidae; genus Ophion; species Ophion ellenae. The sequence continues at coordinate 47,118,667 of OY723386.1, read as the reverse complement.
TGAGGAATGAACTAAAGCCCCATATCGCAATCAATATTGTATATTTTACAAAGTAAATAGAATACAAATAATCTACATAGTTGACTAAAACACAAAAGTGTCAAATCCGTGTATTTTTTTCTTTTGTTTTTCCTTACAATCCGTTCGGTATCCTTGTTCGTCCAATTAATTTAATTCTCTTACATTTCAATCTCTCGCATTCATTTTGCCGCTCGGTAAATAATTTATTACCATAAAGTATATACGATATATTAACAGGAGATAGAGATGAGAGATAGAGAGACTGTGTGTGTATGTGTGTTTAATACGTCTTTCTTCAAACGTGACTGTGTGCGTTCGTGTCAATGTCGAGTGTGTTGCGTACGTTTGTAAAATCCATTTTTTTTCCCTAAATGTAATTTAACATTTTGTTTCCATCGACGTGTTTGACGTATAGCTTGGCTCCATTGGAGTTTCGAAACCGAAAAATGATTGATCAAACGACCGGGGGAATCGAACGATGGCTGCGCTCGTTCTTCGTTATATTTTCATCATTATTCCCATATTAATTACACATTTTCAATGTTTCGTTTTGTGTTTTTTTTGTTGTTTTTAATCACCGAAAAAGAATCAACGGGACGATTCTTTTTCGTCGTCGACGAGAAATGCAATTCGTACGTCCTCGGTGTTCCGCGAGTGTCGAGAAATGGTGTTTCTTCTTTTCGAAGGGAGGTGGAGGAGCTCACCGAGAGAGAAAGACGAGGAAAATCGAGGTGAATGACGGAAAAAAATAGAATTTGGAGCGGAAAGGTGGGACGAGGGTTTTCAAACGCTTTGACATTTATTTACACCGCAATAACGAAGTCACGAATATGTCGTTGGCTACCGCCCCGTGGACGTCCACGATCTAAATCGCACTCGGCCTCGCTTAGCTCATGCGAGTCGGTGAACCCCGTGGGTGGGTCCAGCTTGGGGATGAACAGGCTTCCCGATCCATCACGCTCCTGTTCCCTGCCGACACAGCTCGACTGGTGCTTGGAATTGCCAGGCCTGGGGATTGTCCCGAAATTTGAACGGGCCTCCTCGGTATGACGCGCCAACTGTAACATCCTGCAACCGAAGGTATTTTATTTAATTTTCTTCATATACCGCTCCGTTGACGGGTCACACGTAGATCGTGGCCGAAAAAGACGATTTTTCGTGCATTTATTTCGGGACAAACGTACGGTGGCGTTTCATTTATTTTTTGAGGGGCCAGTCCACTTTGAAAATGTCAAAAAATCGAAAGCAAGCAAGACTTGACAAAATCGACGATGATGAGCAATCAGAAGGGATTTTGCACGGTGCAGGAATTGACGATTGAGTTTAGGTAAGAGTTTTTCATAGTATAAACTTCAAACGCGTTTTTCTCGACACAACGTTTTCAAAATCTAGCTCCATCGTATCGCTAAAACTAATAAACCGATTCTCTTGAAATTTGAACCATATATTGTACACATGATTCGCAACAAGATGACCCTCGATGCTTTTAAAATTTTGATTTTTACTTTTTTTTTGCGAAATACTGCGAAAAAACGCGTTTTTTCACTTTTTTCGTTTTTCATCCGCCATTTTTTTATTTTTTGATAAAACTTTATATCCGACGGTGATTTTGTAGCTGGTGTCATACTAAATCTAATGGACTTTGATTTTTGTGTTTCAGACAAGCCGTTGCCGAGTTGTGGTGGAGCTACCTAGCCCACCTATTTTTGAGGCGTCACGTTAAACTATGGTTTTTGTACTTAAAAATGAATAAAAATGAATTAATTTTTTTAATGTATTTTAAGAGGTTACCCCCACTTGCGATTTTGAAAAAATGGATTTTTTTTATTGCATTTTTTAAGTATAAGTATCTGAGAATATGTCCTGAAAATTTCAAGTCGATCCGAACAAAATTGACTGAGATATGAGCGTTGAAAGAGAAGAATCCGTTGTGTAAACGACCGGCTAGTCTGCCGTCTGGCGCGCTCGACCCTCCCTCCGACCTTCAATGCATTGTTCGATGAAAAGGGTCGTATACCTGGCATTCACAACGTTCATATAATAGACTGGAATTTATAAAAACGGGCCCGGAATAGATGACTCTATGTAAGTTCACAAAAAAAAATATTTTCTTCGTGTAAACTGAAATTGAAACTTTAAACGCGTTTTTCTCAAAATGGCATTTCTGAAGTCGGTGACCAAGATTACTCGAACACTAATGAACCGATCTTCTTGAAATTTTGCAGGCTCATTTAATACATAAAAATGTAGTCTTTAATCGTTCGATTTTTTTTCGTTAAAATCGAACCATTAATTTTGACTGTCCGCCATTTTGTGAAAAATGAATATTTTTTAAAATCCTTCGATTAAAGACTAGTTTATACTTATATTTGACTAAATCCATCCGCATTTTTTTTTCAGATGATCCACTTCGCCGCAATGTTGGTCACCGCAAACCGTGTATATAAAAACATTATTTCATTGACGGCCATTTGCCACTAAACAATGTAATATTTTTCAATAAAAAAATTACTGAAAGTTCTTCAAGATGTGTTCTTTAAGATGGTATATTGATCGATTAAAAAAGTTTTGTAGTTTTCTTTTAAAAAATTCATGAAAAAGGCCTTTTTTTGCGCTACTAGTGGGGGTAACGCCTTAAGACTTTATTTATCAAGCCCAACCACTTTTATATTCATATATTTATAAAATCCTCAGAAAAAAGCGCGAAAATAGCCTTTTTTCGTGGCTCCAAAGTGGACTGGCCCCTTAACATAAAAAGAGGATGGTTTTAAGCATCTTCGACTATTTTTGTATTGAAAAATGTTTATAAATGTGGTATACACTACTAATTTTTACGAATCGATGATACTGTCTTCCCGCTCCCCGGAAAATATTTATATACGTGGTAGATACTTATTAAGGCGCGATATCCATTTAGACAGGAAACAAATAAGCAATATTGAGGGATTTTTTAAACTAAGAAATAATTATTCTACAATTATCACACTTTAGGTATACTTTAATAGTATATTTAAGTATACGAAACAATTTTTTCAAATTAATTCATCAACAAAATGACGGAGCTGTGACAGAGTGTTACAGCAAGGTCGCCGCGGGAGTTGCGAATCGGCGTGCAGTTGAGCTTTCCGTAGACTTTGATTTGCAAAAAAGTTCAAACATTTTTTTAGTTAGAACATGTATAGTTTCTATGTGACGGTAATTAAAATGAATAAAATGCAAGTTTAAGTAAATGACACGCATTTACAAAATAAATCAACATTTCACGCAACATTTCTGTAAAATGTGGACTAAAAGAGTAGTTTTTTTTCAAATTTTTCAAAAACAATTGTCGTCGATTAGAAGTTACCAATCTTATCAATATTTCTACCAAGTTTCAACTCAATCGGCTTAATAGTTTTTGAGTAATCCTGCACGTCACTTTCGATAATGCAGTTTTGAGAAAAACGCGTTTGAAGTTCACGCCCGCTCCGAATCCGAGCGGTGAGGCACAGCGTTGACGGGGTGTAACGTTTGAAGTTTTTCGAATTTCGCTTTGAAACTTTAGGAAAATATTCTACATATATAGTTCTATCATTTAGAGAATAAAAAAAGATATCGATTTTTTGATAGTTGTAAATGTATATCCCGCCATAACTTTCTTCATATACCGTTGACAGGTTACACCTAGAGCGTGATAAAAAAAGAAGAATTTTCGTGAACTCTTTCGGGACAAATGTCTGATGGTTTTCAATTATTTATTTTTTTTTACATAAAAGAAAAAAATGGTAAACCCCCACTTTTTTACATAAAAAAGTGGCTGAAAAAAGAGATTTTCGTTATTTTTTTCGGGACAAACGTGCGTCGGTTTTCAATAATTTTTTTACATAAAAAAGGATGGTTTTAAGTATCTTTGACGATTATTGTATTGAAAAATGTTTATAAATATGTTAGATACTTCTAATTTTGACGAATCGGTGATACTGTCTTCCCGCTTCCCGGAAAACATTTATAAATGTGGTAGATACTTATTAATTTTCTTCATATACCGTTTCGTTGACAGGGCACGCGTCGTAACCGAAAAAGAGATATTTTCGTGATTTTTTTCTGGGAAAACGTGGGCGGGTTTTCGATTTTTTTTTACAGTAAAGGTTTTTTTTTACATAAACGGTTTTAACGATCTTTGACAATGTTAGTGTTGAAAAAATTTATATATGTGGGAGACATTTAAAATAGTGGTTTGTGCAGGGCGCCGTTTGAAAAACGTCCTTTCGAGTGAGCACTCTTGTTCGGAAAAAATCATCCGAAATAAAGAAATCAAAGGCATTTAGTTTTTACATAAAATTATCTAGCGCTTGGACGAAGGATTTAATCAAATATTCATCGTTCAATACTTTTATTAAATCTATTATATTATATTATATTTCAATATTTTGCTCCATTTTCGGCGAGAAAAAAAGCCCTTCGTTCAAGCACTGCTTTTTGATATGTGAAAACAGTTGGTAAATTTTTAAGTTGTTCGGGCCAGTGGTTTTTGAGATATCGTGATCACCGATGTTGAAAAGTCATTTTGAGAAAAACCCGCTTAAATTTCGCCAGTTCGCGGATCCTACCAATAAACGCCCACAACTCCATCAATTTCGAACAGATCGACTTGAAATTTTCGGAGAATATTTTTCAAATGTTATACTTTGGAAAATCCCCCGAAAACGAAAAATCCTTTTTTTTCAACAGTATCAACAATATGCAAGCCCTTAAAAATGTATGAAAGATACGAACCTAGGAAAAAATTTCTCGAATTTTCAAATTTAAAAAGTGAAATCGTAAAAGGTAGAGCCACAAGTGGCAAAATATCTGGACCAAGCCTCAAAATTTTAGTCAAAAGTATTCATTTTGTAATTCATTGTTTCACCTGTATTTCTTAATATCTTAATTTATCAGGATAAGACTCTCGAGAGTCGATTTTCAGTACACGTTACAATGAATTACACCACAATTATGTAGCGAATGATTGTAAAAATGTGCCGAAAGTATCCTTTATACATGAATCAGCCACGAAAATGTTCAAAAACATGCTGTACCTTTTTTTGGTTTGCTTTTTCTCATCATATCCGAGAGCAAAGCAAATTAAAATTACTGTCAATTTAAAGTGTCTCAATTATTCAGCGGGTTAGTGTCTCGATAATAAATTTTGCAAACAGGCCTCGAACGAAGGAACTGATACATTCAATTCTGATTGCCGGGCTACCATTTCTCTAACAAGGAACATCACTTAAGCGTCCGCTCTCGATTTTGTTGAAACTCATATATGTGTTGAAGCGTTGAAAACTATGAGACACTTATTTTTCATCCGCTGAAAAATAGTTTTGAGGGGAAAAGTACCCTCAAATAAAGGCGTGTCGCGGGGTGGTTTTGCAGTTTCACCTACAAGCAGTTCACTGATTTGAACGAAACAAAAACCAATATTCTTCTAATGTAAAGCGATGAAAAATCCACTATGGAATAATGGAAAAAATGAAATCACGGGGCGACACGTTTTTTGTGAGGGTTTATTTCCCCCCTTAAAGCGTTTTTCCGCAAATAAAAAAAGTACGTGTCACTGGTCTATCACATATATGAGTTTTAATAAAATCGAAGGCGGACACTTAAGGGGCTATACCAGTGTGACACTTTCAAAAAGTCAATTTTTTTGCCTTTTTCGACAATTTATACTTTCACGAATATCCTGTAAAAATTTCAAGGCCGTATCTCTAATCATTTTAGCTTGCAAAAATCGATGGTTAAATCTTTGAAGGCCTTTTTCTCGAAGTGAGATTTTTCGAATTTGCTGACATTGTAACTCAAAGAGCAATTATCCGATTGACTCGAAATTTGAACTGAGTCTTCTTGAATATATTTACTCTACAATGACGTAGGATATTTTTGATTCGATGAAAATTGACGATTTGGCATTGAAAACAACGACCATTTTATAGGCAAGAAAACAGACTTTTTTTTATAACTACGGCATTTTGTTAGATTTTGATATTTTTCGAAAATCCCACGTCATTGTACAGGAAATACCTTCCAGTTTAACGACATTTTTTCCTTTTTCGGTTTCGGCTACTCAATCGGCCGGAATCATGTCAGCAGTGGAGGAACTTTTTTTTTGGGCCTCCGAAGGCAGCGCATAAGTCGCTTGATCTCAATATTTTTCTATGAAAAAATTATGTAATATAGATCAAATATAGCCAAATATATTCTTAATTTTCCGAAACATTTAATTAAGTACTTTTCTCCCAAAAAATTCTCTCGATTTCTATAGATTTTGTTCAAATTTAAACCAGACATTCTTCATATCATTACGCATCTTTGAGTAAAATTGCAGAACAGTCGACCATTTAGATTGGGAGATAATGGGTTTGAAAATTGCAACATTTAACACTGCAGCACTGCATTCTATTCTGTTTATAAATTTTGAAAAATATTTATGTTCTGATAGCAAACTAGTGCGGGAAAGAGTGAAAAAAGTACGGATTGCCGTTATTATTCAGTTTTGCTAAAAACGTTGAGTGAAGATAGAATAATTCTCCGTTAAAAATATTTGTCCCCTATAATAAAAAGACATATGGCAACACCGCAGTACGGTATTGTTCAATATTTCGAGAAAAAAAATAATCGTGTTCCTGAAGTTGAAAACTTCTATCATAAAAAAAATATTTGCGTTATAAATATTAATATTTTATATTGTTTATGTTATCTTCATTAACAAATAAAAGGGTCGGTTAATTCATAACTATTTACAAATTTTGTTCGATTAAAAATTACTTTCAAATAAAAATGCGTGTTGCATTATTATTTCAAATATGCCGCGCAAACATACGTCATTGGATACGTGAAATGATGCGGTGCAGTGATGATAGGGGACGAACATTTTTTACAAAAGAGTATTCTGTCTAAATTTCAATGCAGACGCTGCAGTGTTAAAAGTTGCTATTTCAAAACTCATTGTCTCCCAATCTAAATAGCCGACTGTTCCGAAATTCCACTCAAACATGCATAATGAACAATGTCTGGTTAAAATTTTAACAAAATCTATAGAAATCAAGAGGGCGTGCGCGCTCTACCTTAAGGCCTTATAAACGAGATTTCGCCGATTTTCGAAGGTACTTTTCTAGATGCGGTTAAAAAAAATGACGCATATATTGACAACATTTTTTTACGCATCATTTATGCACATGGTTAAGTATACGTAAAAAAATCAGAAATATTAACAAATGGCGAATATATAACATATTTCCACGATTTACTGTTTCGAACCTTGTGAAAGTTCTAACTCTTGTACGAAAGTTCAGATCGCTTTGAAATTTTTACAACATATTCTTAGTATCATCACCTACCGTGTGAACCACAGGAACAAAAATTTCAATGACACAAAAAAATGTAAACAATAAAATACCGACAGAAAATTGAGTAAAAAAATGTTAAGTTTCGAATTTTTATTATAATAATTTTTTTAAATAATATTGTTGGTTCATACTGAATATACATTCATTATGCAATTATAAATATGTTCATTTTTTTCAGACATCCACATCGATGCCGAGAGCTTTTACCATCAACGCGCGCGGAAAAAAATAAATTGCTTTATTATGTTATATCTCCGCCAGTTGTTAATATTTCTGATTTTTTTTTACATATACTTAACCATGTGCATAAATGATCTGTAAAAAAAATGTTGTCAAAATATGCGTCATTTTTTTAAGGGGAGGGTAGGGGTTTCAGCAAGAAAGAAAAAACACTTTTTTGCGATTTTTTTTCATCTATATGGAAAGAGTAAATTTATTGAAACCTTTTGTACATCGTTAAGTGTCATTTCGAGAACATGCTCTGAAATTTGTACGCGAAAATATCCACAAACAAGTCGGTGCCGCGTTTTTCTCGAAACCACTTTTTCAAAGTCCGTGTTCACTGCCATTTGAAAACTACATGACCGATTTATTTCAAACTTGGTACACGCTTTCTACAAATAAAATACCTCCCCCCAACGGTTAGTTTGAGATTTTTTTTACATTGAGGGGGTTTTCCACCCCCAAAATGGCGGAATTGTTCGTAAAAAATAGCACTTTTCACTTTACATGACCACCAAAAATTTAGAAATGAAAAAAAAATTATCAAACACCTTTGGGGGAGGATTTGATGATACTTTGACTAAATTTTAATGGTACTTGATTTCAGATAATTTCTAGCTGAGATACAGTGAACACCGCAAATCGTGTTTTTCCAAAGGCGTTCTTGGAAAAGCTTTGTCACCGGCTTGTTTGTGGATATTTTCGCGTACAAATTTCACGGAATGTTCTTGAAATGACACTTAACAATGTACAAAAGGTTTCAATAAATTCACTCTACCCATATAGATGAAACAAAATTCGCAAAAAAGTGTTTTTTTTTTTCACGCTGAAACCCTCACCCTCCCGTTAACCGCGTATATAAGCCTTCAAGTGATGTTCCTTGCAAGACTCTCATACATCTTTCATTCTTATTTGTTTCCAAATATTTGAAATTCCAGCACTCACTTGGGTCGTCCCCGTCCAGGAAACGATTTTCTCTCAAAAATCGGTGAGGGTTCTGTAGACGTGCTAGATTCTGGTCCATGGTACAGGAAGTCTGAAACGGACGAGAGAAAATATTTTTCGTTGAGGAAAACATTCGACAGCGAGCATAGCCGAAGCAACTGTCTATCGATCAAGTGCTGATTCGAAACGAGATCATTTATCGCAAACTTTGACGAGTGACTGCTATAATCAGCGAATCGAAAACCGCCACTGATAATTCATCCTCCATGGCGTTCATGCTGCACCGTTGCTATAGCTGTTTTTTTTTTCTCGAAATTAGCACCTACTTCCCTACTTCTTCCTGACTACCTAAAACCGAATGCAACGTCAACTCTCGCACGGGGAAAATCCACCAAAACCCTACGACTGCGTATTGCCGAAGGCAACCTTTTTTTCGCGTACTATCGCGGACAAAATCGGTATTCTTTTTCTCCACCGAACTCATTTTGATTGTGCATTTTTCAACGAGAACTAACGAAATAAAAAATAAAAAATAAAAACAACCAAAAGACTGTCAAGGGCCCGGAAAACAAACAGAAAGAAAAGAAAGAGGGAATAGTAAAATAGGGTGGCGTACTGTGGACACGCGGATCGGCTGCGAACGCCGAGTGGTGCGAATCGACGAGGTGATTGGAAGACTCGGTACGGCTGCTGGTCCCGACTTCCGTGTCGCTGTCCGAGCCCAGGGTGTCGTACTCCTCCGACTCGGACTTGCCCTGATTGACCTTGTGCGTTTTATGCAACGGCGCAGAGTACGAACGGCCTCCGCGAACCTTAGTGTACCGGTTGCAATCCGACTGCAATCAGACGGAATTCATTTGTTTTTTTTGCTCTCTTTATCGCTTCTCTTGTTCTTTGCTACCAGAATGAATTTCGAGTGTTGCGTTTGGCGGGGAAAAAGAGAGAACAGTATTTGAGGGAGGCGCGCGACGACGAACAACTTTTTGATTCTGACAAGGAACATCACTTAAAAAGGAAAGGTTGCGAGCTCGATCTCACCGATTTCGATGAAATTTGGCATGCTTGTAGAATGGGTAAAAATAGGCGACACGTATTTTTTTATATCTGCGGAACCCGATTTTTAAGGGTTGAAACGCACCCTCGAAAATTGGGGTGTTTTTCGTCGATAACGTTTTAACGGTACGAGATATGAAAAAAATGTAAAACTGCAACAATGTTTATTTTTTCGTGTACTATATATTGGAGATGAAAACGATAACGTTATCAACGAAAAACTAAAAACACCCCTATTTTCGAGGGTGCGTTTCACCCCTTAAAAATCGCGTTCCGCAGATATAAAAAAATACGTGTCGCTTATTTTTACCTATTCTACAAGCATGCCAAATTTCATTGAAATCGGAGAGGTCGACCTCGCAACCGTTCCTTGTAAGTGGCCGTCTTCGATTTTGTTGAAACTCATATATGTGATAAAGCATTGAAAACTATTAGACACGTATTTTTTTCAATCTGCGGGAAAATGTTTTTAAGGTGGGAAACAACCCCTCGAAGGAAGGCGTGTCACCCCTTAATTTAACTTTTTCTATTATTCTATGGTGGATTTTTAATCGCTTTACATTTAAGGGGCTATACCTGTGTGACACTTTCAAAAAAACGATTTCTTTTTGTTGCCTTTTTCGACAGTTTATACTTTCAAGAATATCATCATCATTTATATCATTTATATCAATATCATTTTATCTTGCAAAAATCGATAATTAAATCTTTAAATGGATTTTTGATTGGATGAAAATTGACGATTTGGCATTTAAAAAAACGACCATTTTTGGGCAAGAAGACAGACTTTTTTTTCATAACTACGCCATTTTGTTAGATTTTGATATTTTTCGAAAATCCTACGTCATTGTACAGGAAATACCTTCCAGTTTAACGACATTTTTTCCTTTTTCGGTTTCAGCTACTCAATCGGCCGGAATCATGTCAACAGTGGAGGAACTTTCTTTTTGGCGCCTTCGAAGGCAACGAATAAATTGCTTGGATCTCAATATTTTTGTATGAAAAAATGATGTGATATAGGTCAAATATAGCCAAATATACTCTTCATTTTCCGAAACATTTAATTGGGTACTTTTCTTCCAAAAAAAATCCCGAAAATCACCGAAATTTTCAGCGTTCACACTGGCATAGCCCCTTAAAGAATTTTGGTTTTTGTTTTATTCAGTTCGGTGTGAAACTGCACAACCACCCCTGGACACACCTTTCTTTGAGGGGTGGATTCTCTCCTTGAAACCGTTTTTCCGCAGATAAAAAAAATACGTGTCCGATAGTTTTCAATGCTGTATCACATAAATGTGTTTCGACAAAGACGATGACGGACACTTAAGTGATGTTCCTCGTGAGGTTCACGGAACTTGGAAGCTTTCAACCTGCACGGAGATTTGTGCGAGTTCAGCATGAAGTCAGATAGAAAATCGTCATTCGATGGGAATCGAATGTCATCAGTACTGCTGATGATACTGTGACGTGCTTCAGACAAAAGCTCAATGGACCCAGGAGGCATTTACTTTAGCTGGTGTGAGCTTTTTTAACATTCCCGCGTAGAGGACATTTGGAGGTCAACTTTGTTTCTTGTACGGGGTATATTCTTTAAGGGGCTACATTTATCTAGAGGCCCGAAAATGGACAAATTCGGAATTTTGCTTTGAGGAAAGGGTTGGTGAAAAAACGCATTATTTAAACATAAAGGTTGATATGGTCTTGAACAAAAATATGATATGGCCTTGAACAAAAATACAGAAAAAACAACAAAAACATGGTATCCGGAAGATTTACAGGAGATACGATGAGAAACATTTTAAGGTCGTTACCGATCTCACTTTTTCTAAATCGATCTTAATTTTTTTATTAATTACGTAAAAATGACTACTTATTTCATAGATTTTGCATGCTCGAGGTTCAATTCGTCGTCACTTTGTTTAAAAAAATTATTTTGAAACTCGACGATCGTCAACGACTCGTATTTATTGTTAACTTGAACAACCCGTTTGGTTTTTAGGTTTCAGATGGACTGTTTAAGCTGGAGAGTGTCCACTGCCAAACGGCGCAAAAAATGTTCATCATCTGCCGGCGGCTATGTTTTGTTGTTTTTCTGTATTTATGCGCGATTTTTTAAAAGGCTTTCAATATATGTACCTTTGTGTTAAAAAATGTTTCCCAGAGAAAAAAATTCGAAATTTGGCCATTTTTTTGGGCCTCTAGGTAGCCCCTTAATGCCTCGATCGGTGCATCCGGCAATACATCATTCCATTATAGAAACAAATTTGACCATCGTATGTGCTCTGTGCTTTCATGTAGAAAATCATTTACACCCAATAAGGCGCCCCCTGAAATCACTTAACTTTTTGCTAAAACAAATTTTCATATCATCGATAGTTTCGGAGATATTCGAGCGAGTCGATTTAAATGAAGCACCGAGTACCTGAGGGACCTTTAGTTCTACGATTGCGCTAGACGTCGATATTTCGAGTTGTGCTGCTATTTTGGACTCTTACCAGCTTGCTTATGATTATGAAGTGTGGACTTGAAATTGCAAGCTTATGATAATTGAGATGATGAAATCTCGGTACACGTTGGCGATTGAATTTTCTTCCTAGTTGGATGCAGCGCAATTGTGGGAATCTACTTGTTCTACGGTTCAGATTTTTCGAACTACCGATCGAAACGGAAGATTTCATGGATCTTTGGGAAATGTTATCAATCAAGGCAAGCTGGCTAACGAGAGGAAAATTGTATCGATGACTAGCGATATCGACGTACCCAAAGCTCTCACGCTACCTCCAACCAAACTTTTTGATTTTCCTCAATGAATCTAGCACAATTTTCCGCTTGCACAGATCAAGCTCTGCGAATGAGCAAAATAGAAAACGACCGTTTTCAGCGTCTCCCTAAAATACGAATGCGCGTACCCGTGCAGAAATTTATTGGGGAGTCCCCAGATCCTATCAAATCCTTATAGGGCTTTGATAGGGATTCCGCACATAGGGAGCCCACACTGGAATCCAAGTGCATTCCGCGTTATTTCCCGATTGACGTCGTTTGAGAATTTTACAGTTGCAATTCTCAGCCAGAATTTGTTGGATCCCCAAAAAACAAATGTACTTTCGTGATCCCGTGAACAAATTCGTTGGGGAGTCCCAAGATGCATCCACATCTGGGTAGGGCTTTGGTAGGGATACCGCACATAGAGAGTCCTCATTGGGATCCAATTGGATTTTGCACTGTTCCCCGATGAACGTCGTTTGCGAATTCTTACCACGTTCGGATCGAAAATGTGTGAAAGGCTACGATAAAAAACTCGGCGTGTTGAAACATATCCTGCACACTTCGTGGGCATGTACGCGTGTGATGCCATTATGCCAAAGTGCAGTAAAATACATAACAAACGATAATTAGAGTGGATTTTCACTGTGATTCAAATCGATTTTTAAGGGGTAAGGCCACAGTAGAATTTTCAAAAAATTGATTTTTTTTCTCGCTAAAACGGTGCTTTATCATCCTAAGAATAAGTTACTATTCGATTTGTAGCAAGACATTTTTTTTCACCGACTTCGAGCGTATAGCGTAAGCCCCTGGCACGGCCATAGGGTACCTAAAACTTTAAGGGGCCAGTCCACTTTAAAAATTTCAAAAGTCGAAAGCAAGCAAGACTTGAAGAAATCGACAATGATGAGCAATCAGAAGAGATTTTGTACGGTGCAGGAATTGCCGGCGGAGTTTAGGTAAGAGTTTTTCATAGTATAAACATCAAACGCGTTTTTCTCAATACAACGTTTTCAAAATCTAGCTCCATCGTATCTCTAAAACTAATAAACCGATTCTCTTGAAATTTGAACCACATATTGTAAACATGATTCGCAACAAGATGACCCTCGATGGTTTAAAAATTTTTATTTTTGATCTTTTTTTTGCGAAAAACTGCGAAAAAACGCGTTTTTTCACTTTTTTCGTTTTTAATCCGCCATTTTTTTATTTTTTAATAAAACTTTATATCCGAGGGTCATTTTGTAGCTGGTGTCATACTAAATCTAATGGACTTTGATTTTTGTGTTTCAGACAAGCCGTTGCCGAGTTGTGATGGAGCTACCCAGCCCACCTATTTTTGAGGCGTCACGTTAAACTATGGTTTTTGTACTTGAAAATAAAGATGAATTAATTTTTTTAATGTATTTTAAGGGGTTACCCCCACTTGCGATTTTGAAAAAATCGATTTTTTTATTGCATTTTTTTGAAGTATAAGTATCTGAGAATATGTCCTGAAAATTTCAAGTCGATCCGAACAAAATTGACTGAGATATGAGCGTTGAAAGAGAAGAATCCGTTGTGTAAACGACCGGCTAGTCTGCCGTCTGGCGCGCTCGACCCTCCCTCCGACCTTCAATGCATTGTTCGATGAAAAGGGTCGTATACCTGGCATTCACAACGTTCATATAATAGACTGGAATTTATAAAAACGGGCCCGGAATAGATGACTCTATGTAAGTTTACAAAAAAAAAATATTTTCTTCGTGTAAACTGAAATTGAAACTTTAAACGCGTTTTTCTCAAAATGGCATTTCTGAAGTCGGTGACCAAGATTACTCGAACGCTAATGAACCGATCTTCTTGAAATTTTGCAGGCTTATTTAATACATAAAAATGTAGTCTTTAATCGTTCGATTTTTTTTTTCGAAAAAAATGGCCGTTTTATAGCCAAAAAACAGCCGTTTTTTTCGTTAGAATCGAACCATTAACTTTGACTGTCCGCCATTTTGTGAAAAATGAATATTTTTTTAAAATCCTTCGATTAAAGACTAGTTTATACTTATATTTGACTAAATCCATCCGCACTTTTTTTTCACATGATCCACTTCGCCGCAATGTTGGTCACCGCAAACCGTGTATATAAAAACATTATTTCATTGACGGCCATTTGCCACTAAACAATGTAATATTTTTCAATAATAAAATTACTGAAAGTTCTTCAAGATGTGTTCTTTAAGATGGTATATTGATCGATTAAAAGAGTTTTGTAGTTATCTTAAAAAAAATTCATGAAAAAGGCCTTTTTTGCGCTACAAGTGGCGGTAACGCCTTATCTTTTATAAAATCCTCAAAAAAAATCGTAAAAATAGACTTTTTGTGGCTCCAAAGTGGACTGGCCCCTTAAACGCATTTTTCTCGAAACAGCTTTTTTCCAATTAGCGTGACAAATAACTTCAACAATTTTCACTCGATTTACTTCAAATTTAGAAGCTGTGTTCCTGATTGCATTTCGCAGAGAAGTACGTACGGAATTTCGGATTAATCGAAGACTTCTCATTTTATGAGCAATTTCATACGAAATTTTTCACTGAGAATTCAGTCAAATACCCACAACTCAATTCAAATTCCTACAACTTTTGAATAGAACAATATTTTTTTAATTCCGTTCGCACTTCTCTAGGTATTCTAATGTAGATTGACGAGAATTTTTGTTTTTCGTTCTAGGTCAAAAACTGTGGATGCTAAATGTTACGCCGCGGAGGGCCTAAAAAAGATAACAAAAGAAAATATTAGTTGTCGGCCATTTTGTAAATCGAAAAAATAATCTATATTTTTAACAGCTTGTAATTCATACTAAATAGATGTGTAATTTAATTTTACGAGTTAATCACTTTTTCATACGAAAAAAATGGTTAAATTTGCACATGATTTCATACCCGTTACTGTGGCCTGACCCCTTAAGGTGTACGTTTTAAAGCGATTTATACATTTTTCGAGATAAGTTATAGTTTTTCAAGATCCACTCATTTTGTGTATCTATTGGGAGTACGAATAAGTCTTCGCCGTTTGACAATAGATGGCCCCACCAGGACGTTATGGCTGAAATTGTCAGATGTAAAACTTCATATCGTAAGGTTGGACATCTGGCAAGACCATAACCTTAAAATATTAGCGATTTTGTATCAGCATCACATAATTTTTTTCGTGCGAAAATGTCGAGTTTTGAGCCGATTAAGTGTCATTTGCGGGAACTTCTGGGTTTAAATTCGGTTCGTACATTTCAATGGGGAATCCCGATGAGAATCCAATGTACGAGCGTGACGTTTTGGTATCGATGCGATAACCCATTGGATCCCTGTCGAGCGTTTTTCAAGTTTACTTTAACGATGGAATTTCTGGATTTCACAATTTGGATCAGATTATCTTGAAACTTTTATTGGGTCGGCACATAAATAATGAGCTATATGAGCTATAGTATAGGTCCAGACGAATCGCTCATTACTCATGTGCCAACCTAACACTTAACATTTTTGCGGTATGTTTTATAGAAAAGTACTAAAGGTTTTGCGACATGTTGGAAAATCTTTTTGATATTAAGGCGAAGTAGAAGATGTACCACGTGACGTATGAGTGCGAGAGAGATAGCTGAAATTTTCGAACAGAGATTTCTCAGAGATGAATAATATTTAGGGCAAAAGGAAATCATCAAGCTCTGCGTTAGGGAATTCTCCAGAGCCTAATGCTGTGTTTTCCCTAAAAAATTCAACCATCTATGAGAATATAGGGTTGAAAAATTTGTGAGGTTATGTTGACCTTGTACATGCCCTTAAGGGGTCTTCTCACTTTGGACATTAAAAAAGGCTAGTTTCATGGATTTTTGTTGACAGGTTTATATTATAGATATTGAAATAAAAGTTGTTACTCTAAGGCCTTAGGCCACTCTGGAGGCCGACAAATAGGCTTTTTGGTGATTTTTTTTACAGAAAAACTACAAAATAAATCGAGATTACAAAAAAGGGTTATCATACATATCAGTGACTGTGTACAATAATTTTTTTGAAATTTTTTAGGCAAATTTTTGGAAAGTGAAAACTTTGCCTAAAAAATCGTCAGATAATTGTCAATGACAAATGAACTATGCAATATAAAAAAAAATCCTACGTACTTCCATAGACTGTTTTTTTCAAGATATATTCAACATTTCAAGTGAATCGGTTGAAAATTGTCTGAGTTATGTTTCCGGCCAACTTAAAAAATGCAATTTTGAGATAAACGCTGCACAGCCGTCATTTTGATATTAATCGCTTCAAAAAAATTATTATATACCGTCACTGATATGTATGATAAACACCCTTTTTTGCAATGACGATTTATTTTGTAGTTTTTCTGAAAAAAAATCCCCAAAAAGCCTATTTTTTCGGCCTCTTGAGTGGCCTAACCTCTTAATAAATACACTTTCGAAATACATAAAAATAATTTTTTTCGTATTTCGTTTTTCCTTTTTCTCGACATAACGTTTTTCGACGGCTTGTTGATAAAATCTTCGAAACTACTGATCCGATCCTTATGAAATTTTAACCACATATTCTTTACAACTATAACTATAGCGCATATCGAGGATTTTTTTCTTCAAATTTTGATATTTACTATTTTTTGCCGAAACGGTGAAAAAACATGTTTTTTTTTGTTTTTTCGAAAAATGTCCGCCATTTGTTATTTTTGCGTATATAAATAATCGTATGATATGCGCTGTAGCCAGAAACATACTGAATCTAAAACCGTTTGATTTTTTTGGTTCGGCTGATCCATCTCTGGGGTTTCATCAACAGCGCCGACCTAGCAATTTTTTAGGACATTTTTTTAACGACCATTTTCATCTATAAATAGTGACTTAAATAAATATAATTTTAAAAAAATGTATTTCGAAAGTGTATTTATTGAGTGTAACAACTTTGATATCAAAATCTATGATATAAACCTGTCAAAAAATTCACGAAAATAACCTTTTTAAGCGTCTAAAGTGAGAAGACCCCTTAAGGGGGGATTGTCATTTTTTTTCGCAAAATTTACCGCTTTTTGGGAATTTTTTTGTAAAGAAAGTATACAACGGAAAACTCGTGAAACTTGGCATATAGTTTTATTGATCTGTTTACTACATACAAAAAAATTTTTAAACAATTTCATCGAAAAATCCGCCTCCCACCCCCCTCGACGCGCGATGGTCCTTTTTTGATGGTGTGCACGATTTCTCAAAAACTATTCAACCGATTGCCTTCAAATTTGAACAGAATGCTCAGCTGATATCCTTTTATCGTTTGATGAAGCAAAAAAGCAATACGTTTAATAGTTTTTTATTTATAACAAAAAATCGATCAATTTTTTTCGAAAAATCGATACTTCAAGTTCAAAACGTCACCAAATCGTCAATTTTTTTTCCCCTTCATCGAACGATAGCTATATGTGTCTAAAGTAAAATGCTTTTTGGGTTTTTGTTGCAGGATGAACGTGAAGGCTGTAATCGTGCACACCATCAAAAAAGGACCATCGCGCGTCGAGGGGGGTGGGAGGCGGATTTTTTGATGAAATTGTTTAAAAAAATTTTTTTATGTAGTAAACAGATCAATAAAACTATATGCCAAGTTTCACAAGTTTTCCGTTGTATACTTTCTTCACAAAAAAATTCCCAAAAAGCGGTAAATTTTGCGAATAAAAAAGACAATCCCCCCTTTAGATGTTTCTAGCCATTTTTTTCTCTCAAGATACAAGTGCGTCTAATTGCTTCAAAATTCAATATTTAAAAATATCTACAGTGGGTTTTCAGTTTTCAAGCGATTTATACTTTTTCGAAATACAGTCCGACCTCCGAATAAGAAACCAAAAGCCCCCCAAGGGGAAGAGTTTTTCTTATATATCACATACCCCCATCAGGCGCGCGCTCCGCGCTCTCTACCTCTGTCTGTCTCTCTCACTCTTTTCCGCATGCGATCCTCTCAACAAAAAACTCGCTCGAACGAGTTGCAACTTAGTATTAACATCGCCCATGCCAAAACGTTTTCGACTGCGCGTGGACATTTGTTTAGCGAATTTTTGTTCCACGTTAATATACATACTATTGAACATTATTGTGTACTACTGTAACCGAATTACTATTAACTGTCATAAAATGACCGAAACTGTAAAGAAGCGTAAGAGATCAGACTGTAGTATACAAGTCGAAGAAAATATTACAGAATCTGCGCCACAAGTTGATAATTTAGACAAAGAGCTTTATGTCCATATTGTTTTATCCCATTTATATAAAAGAAGAAGTCAATATCTCTGAGGATTCATCTTCAATGGCAGAGTTCGACTCTCTCGAAAATATTCCACCGTCAGTTGAGTGCGTTGCGGATCAAAATAATACGCAACAAGACGAAAAAGCTTTTCATTGCGTCTCGGAAACTTTTGCTGTTTTATATGAAAATCTTTAAACGCCCTTATCTTTGTTTTTATTTTATATGAAATCTTGTCAACGCGTATATGTATCTTTTTGATGAATACAAAAAATTTCGAATAAACTTGTAGATTTTTTGTGACATTCACACACGCACACACACATACTCACGCACGCATGCACACGTCAATTTACAGTCCAGCGTTCGCTCTATTTTGCCCGAATAATCTCTCCCAGGCTGGTTTCTTAACCGGAGGTTCCGCGCGCAAAATTCTCGAGCTCGGAGTTCGGGTCGGAGTGGGGGAAGCGCTCGAGTGAGAAACTGGGGAGTTTCTTATTGTCGGGTTTCTTATTCGGAGGTCGGACTGTAAGTTACACTTTTACAAGATCCACTCATTTTGGGTATCTATATATTTTGTTTAGAAGACTCAAGGTTCAGAATGCGATGGGATCCATCAAGAGTCGTATCGGACTCTGTTCGATGATGCGGCAATCCTTCTGGATTCAAATTGGATTCGTACATTCCAATGAGGAATCCCGATAAGAATCCAATGTGGGAGCGTGACGTTTTAGTGTAGGGATCCAATGCGATCACTCATTGGATCCCCATCAGGAAGTTGGGACGAGTATGGGAATCCAACTGGACCCCTACGACGATTTCCGCACGGGTAAGGCACTACCCCCCCCCCCCCCCCCCCCCCCTATGATTCGTGTGTGATGTACCGTTATGTGGAGTATTTGCGAATGGCCTGCGAAACGAAGCAAGGGGGGACCAGCAGTCGGTTTCACTGAATGATGATCTTTTTTTTTTTGGTGTTCGATTATCATCGCTAGTCACATCGCGAGTGAAACAGTCAACATAAATCGAGGAAACGGTGGATATGTAAAAAGAAAAGAAAACAAACGAAAGAAGAAGAACGAAAAACGTCAGCGTTCGGCAAACATCTATTTGATGCACTCGTGCTACTTGATGATTAATGACTTTGTCGCTAATGTATCGACCAATTACGATGGATTTCTGAATATTCTACGTCTAGCTCAACGCTCGTCGATCGTGGGAAAGACGAGTCGCATGCTTCCTCGTCTATGCTCGTACAAAAAAAAACGCCTCGCCTTCTTTCCCGTCTACCTCTCGTCGCACTTTCATTCGCCAGAAGCAATGCGATCCGCCGGATACGACGAATTTTTCTTTGATTTTTCTGATTTTTTTCATACGAGCGCTCGTATCGGCAATTCCGACGTCACCGATCTTCGATTTTTTGTTTTCGTTGTCTATGTACCTCTCGCAGTTGCAGAGTATCGGCAGTGGATTGGCGGGGGTCGTGATAAACGAAGGTCTGCAAGGGGGCGGCCGATTCGCAACGGCTGTCGCCGCCGGCTGGCACGCTCTCCTTCAGTTGAAACGTCGCGTAAGGATATATGTCCTCGGAGTATTCTGTAACAGTGTTTTGTTTTTCTTGTAATTCTCGACTGAACGTATCTGAAACAAGTAGGATTCGATCATATTTGGTGGCTTTGTTGCCGAGTTTGTTTGGGTTTGTTTGGGTGCGGACGAAAAATCCAATTTCAAAGCCAAGATACTAGGACGTTGAATATGTTCTCGCTGTTTTCCAACAGATGGCGTTACCAGAACTGCGTGCGCGTAGTTCAAGAGGGGGTACCTGAGTGAACGGCGCGAAGAACAGGTAAACTTCGGGAATTTTTATCTCAAAAACTAATGTTTCGATTGGATTCGGGTTTTTTTTTATTGGAAAATATGTACGTTGAGGTATGTTTGGGAATTTTTAAAAATAAATTCGTTGACTGGAAGCGATTCAAACGCGATTATCTCGAAACATAGTTTTCAAAGTCGGTGCCAGATGTATCTCGAAAACGGCTTGTCCGATTATGTCCAAATTTGGATACAATATTCTTCGATAGTTTTTTCTCGTTCGCCACGTGGGATTTTTTTGAAATTTTCATTTTTGACGGAATTGCGACCGGTTTAATTTAATATTCGTTTTTCGTTCGCAATTTCCGACGATTTTGGATTGCATACACATTGCATAAAACAGCAATGGTTCAATCAAATGAAAAAGCCCTACGTGGCGAACGAGAAAAACTATCGAGGAATATTGTATCCAAATTTGGACAAAATCGGACAAGCCGTTTTCGAGATACATCTGGCACCGACTTTGAAAACTATGTTTCGAGATAATTCCGTTTGAATCGCTTCCAGTCAACGAATCTATTTAAAAAAATTCCTAAACATACCTCAATGTACGTATTTTACATTAAAAAAAAACCCGGATCCAATCGAAACATTAGTTTTCGAGATAAAAATTCCCGAAGTTTACCTGTTTTTCTCACCGTTTACTCTGGTACCTTTCCTTAAGATGGCAACGCATCTATAGAGAAGTACTCCAAGCAAGGTTGAAAATTAGCGTATGTCACTGTGCCGGAGTGTAAACAAGTTTTTTTTCTCATAATGTTAAGGGGTTCCCCCACTTGCGATTTTGAAAAAATCGATTTTTTTATTGCATTTTTTTGAAGTATAAGTATCTGAGAATATGTCCTGAAAATTTCAAATCGATCCGAACAAAATTGACTGAGATATGAGCGTTGAAAGAGAAGAATCCGCGTTGAAAGAGCGTTGAAAGAGAAACTTTAAACGCGTTTTTCTCAAAATGGCATTTCTGAAGTCGGTGACCAAGATTACTCGAACACCAATGAACCGATCTTCTTGAAATTTTTCAGGCTTATTTAATACATAAAAATGTAGTCTTTAATCGTTCGATTTTTTTTTCGAAAAAAATGGCCGATTCATAGCCAAAAAACGGCCGTTTTTTTCGTTAAAATCGAACCATTAACTTTGACTGTCCGCCATTTTGTGAAAAATGAATATTTTTTAAAATCCTTCGATTAAAGACTAGTTTATACTTATATTTGACTAAATCCATCCGCATTTTTTTTTTCAGATGATCCACTTCGCCGCAATGTTGGTCACCGCAAACCGTGTATATAAAAACATTATTTCATTGACGGCCATTTGCCACTAAACAATGTAATATTTTTCAATAAAAAAATGACTGAAAGTTCTTCAAGATGTGTTCTTTAAGATGGTATATTGATCGATTGAAAAAGTTTTGTAGTTTTCTTTAAAAAACATTCATGAAAAAGGCCTTTTTTTGCGCTACAAGTGGGGGTAACGCCTTAACCCTTCGACTGTACACTGGGTCATTTTGACCCCATTTTTTTCAACAGCCTGTATCGCAAAATGGGGTTATCTATTCGGCCGCAGTGCGGCGCTCGAATGTTTCTCCACTCCTACTCTATAGCTGGACACTCGGCCCCCATCCTACATTCTGCCCGTGTACTGAGGACAGCTGTCGAAAAAATACCTGGGGTCGAATCGACCCCGTTTATGCAGTAGTGCGGTGAAAGTGAAAACATTTTTTTTTCTGTGAAACTTGGTGTTTTATTACTACATATAAGTGAGTTATGATGGAAAATGCTCATAAATATTTTTTATTTTGCGCTACTATAGTAAATTATGTATTTAGAATGCCGATCATGAAACGAAAAGCGAGTGCCCGTTATGCAGGAGGGATGTGTGCAACGAGCACCGAATGTACTTATGCGTCAATTGCGGTAAATGTGAATAATAATAAGTTATTGAAGTAAAAAAATGGAAAAGATATACGTTTTCATAAATTCATCTGCCGAAGGAGTTGATTTTTTCTATTTTTCGCTATCCCGAAAATGCTCAAATTCAAACCTCCGAATAAACATACTTTTTGGAAAGACGGTCGACACTGTCTGTTTTTCGGTATCTACAAACCTTCTTCTTTGAAAACCTCAAATGACTTTTTTTATATTTTGAAGAAAAAAAATTATGATCTTTTTCGGAAAGACACTTTGAACGAATGTCTGGGCACTGAAGATTTATTTTTCTTGAAAAAAGAAACATTGGGCCATGAAATAAGGATCATTGACTACAAAAAACGTCTCTGCAAACAAAATTCATATTTACCGAAATACAACTGAAAAACGTCTGGGGTCGGATCGACCCCATATACAGTCAGGGGTTCGTGGAGGAAGTGTGCAGTCGAAGGGTTAAGGCCGTAGGCCACTCTAGAGGCCAAAAAACTGCAAAATAAATCGAGATTACAAAGAAGGGTGTTTATCATACATATCCGTGACTGTATACAACCATTTTTTTAAAGCGATTCACTTCGAAATGGCGGCTGTGCAGCGTTTATCTCGAAACTGCATTTTTTAAGTTGGCCGGAAACATAACTCAGACAATTTTCAACCGATTCACTTGAAATGTTGAATATATCTTGAAAAATACACTGTTTATGGAAGTACGTAGGATTTTTTTTCTTCATATTGCATAGTTTATTTGTTATTAACAATTATCTGACGATTTTTTAGGCAAATTTTTCACTTTCCACATTAGAAGTGCGCCATTTGGCTAAGAATCAATATATCGAAAAAAATTCACTGGCTCATTATAATTAAAAAATTACAGGAGCTGTTTGTCCGGCCGTGGACCCTGGAAAAACGGAGACGTCATCGCAAAAACGCTACACAGTCGCGATTTTGAAATTAATCGCTTCAAAAAAATTATTGTATACAGTCACTGATATGTATGATAAACACCCTTTTTTGTAATCTCGATTTATTTTGTAGTCTTTCTGAAAAAAAATCCCCAAAAAGCCTATTTTTTCGGCCTCCAGAGTGGCCTAACCCCTTAGTAGTCACACTTAGCTAGAATCACGTTATAGTCATACTGGGTCCATGGGACCCAGGCGTTTTTAAATTGTCATAAATAATGAAATAATGCATTGAGCGATATGAAAAAAATAGCCAGGTATAATTTGAACCTTGTTTAATACAAGGATATTGGTTAGATATCAAAAATAAAATTTTAAATATGCAAAAAAAATTATGCAAAAAAAACGTGAAAAATGACTTTTTTTTTACAAAAATTGCTGTAACTCTTGTAATTATTGACAAAAAAAATGGTTTTATAATCTGGTAACAATGTACTTTGAAATAGACATAGCGGTTTCTGTTCACTTTTCAAAGAGTTTATTTCTTTTCATCCAACGCGGGTGCGATTTAGAAGGGAAGAATGAAACGCTTACGCATTAAAAAAAATGTATGTTTGATTGTGAAAAAAAGTTGTACGGGATCAAAATAATTTGTTTGGGTCCCGTGGACCCAGTGTGACTATCAAGGGTTAAGATGGCAACGTATCTACACAGAAGTACTCCAAGCAAGCTTAAAATTCAGTGATATCACTTCACCGAAGGGTAAACAACTTTTTTTTCGTAGTGTTGAATATGTCAACATTCGACTGCGCTACTTTATTTTAAAAAAATCGGCAGCTGAGGCACCCAGAATTCTTGTGGAGACTTCCGGCGACCGTTTTCTATCGGAAACAACATGCAGTGATTGGTTTAGACGCTTGGCAAGCTAATGAATTTGATGTGTTGAATTGGAGGCATTACTACGCTAGCCGAACTTGCAGAATCATCAAGAGTTGATCACACAACAGTTTCGAGATGTTTGAAAGCATTAGGAATGATTTTTTTTAAACAAAGCATTAATTTTCACGAAAAAAAACAGCGAGTTCTTAATCAACATCCCAATACTTGGATTTGCCGTATTTTTTTATCGTACGAAAGAGAATGATGTTCGGAGTGTTGGGTTTCAAAGATTCGCGCGATCAGTTTGTGACTTTTATCCTCACCGGGTATTCTCTCGAGCGTGCCCATTTCGTGTATCGGCGATCGCAGAGGTTTGAGCACCGTCGCGTAGTATTGTTCCCGTTGTTCCATATTTTGTTTGTTGTCCAGGGCTGCGGCGGTTTGAGCATCGTGGAGACTGGCGATGTCTCCCAACAGAGGACCTGATCAATGAGACATTCGTCGAGGTTATCGACGTTATTAGATTCTCAAAAGCCCGCGAAAGGCATGACCAATGGAAAATTATCTCGACGCTGCTTATGAAAAGTAGCACGTTTCAGAATTCTTACGAAAACGCACACGTTTGATATCACCGCGAAAACTAGCATGTTTCAGTGACACTGGAATTGTTTTCGACTTTTCGTCCATGCTTTTTCACGCCTTGCCTCTATTTTTTTACTCCAATTCCTTTGACCGCAATCGGAAATTTCCGGTTTTTTAGGCCTCTCGAAAATGTTTAATCAGACTTCAATTGAAATTGCAAGTATTCGGGAAATATCCATTCAACCTTACGTCGATACAATCCACGTTAAGGTAGTACTGCCACAGGAGAGTTGAATTAACAAATGGTTGAAATTTGACATATACGTTATTTAATACATTATCCAAACATCTGTGCAATTTGAATAAGTTTGACCACCCCAAACCTGAGATATTTACACTTAAAGTTGGCTTGGTTTACACGTAACAAATGCGTTATGATGGGCAAACAGAGCATCATTAATTCTACCGTCAAAACTAAAATTACGAAATTGATAAAAAACGAGGATAAGCTACAGTAAGATATCACGAATAATGTGAAAAAAAATGAGAATGATTCACCATCTAGTTTCCAAGATATAACCATGAGAAGCCTTCACAATTTTGGTGCAAAGCCTGGCAAAGCCTGAAAAAAAAAACAATTGGGGCAAAGCCTGGACAGTGCCGGCAAAAAATTTACTGGCAATGGTCGATCAAAAACACAATACAAAATATATTTTACGGCAATAAATGATATCCATCGTATTATCTACTAGTACCGAGTCAATATTGCGTAGTTTTTAATTTTATTCATTACTAATTAAACCAATTATCAATCTTTTAAACATGAACATGGTATGTAAACTTTTGGTTGAGATTTTCGCAGAGGAACTACCTTAAATATGATTTTGACCAAGGAGGACGAGAGATGAAAATCTTAAAAAAACAAAAAACATGGATGATGTTCGAACGTTCCAATTAAAACAGACGTCAGATAAAAAATTGCCTCTTGCACCAAGCAAAAAAAAAGATTTGCGTCCATGCTTGACAGAGGGTTAATTCCAATCGAACATCAGCAAGATTTTTCAAACATATTCGACGATAACCATCTGTAAGATTACAGTAAATTTGTTGAATGATATTTTCAATAACGTTATTTTTTAATAGAAAATCACAATAAATATTATATTTACAATTTCGATATTATTTTTTTATAAAAATTACTACTATCGATTTTAATTGATAATTATTATCACAATGTTAATGAAAGCAACGAGTATAAAATTAAAATATCATTACGCAAAAAATTGTCATATTTAAAAGAAAATACCAACCGTTTATTTTTCCGGATTTTTACCTGAGCACGAAGGACTTTAAATTCTCACCAAAACTCTTTTGGGTTAGATTTTACGAGAGATGAGGTCCTTAAGGTTTTAAACTTACTCCATTTACTCCAGTTTTTACAGTAAAAATCAAACAAGCTAGTTTTCGCGGTGAATACGAAAACGTGCTAGTTTCCGTGGCGAAAGCATTAAGGGGCTATACCGGTGTGAAAAGCTTCAGCCTCCCAGCAGGAATTATTCAAGGAAGAGGAGGGTTCATTATGTTGCAAAAATCGATAGTTAAATCGTTAAACGCGTTTTTCTCGAAATGATATTTTTCCAATTTGCTGAAATTGTAACTCAAAGGGCAATTATCCGATTGACTTGAAATTTGAACTGAGTACTCTTGAATATATTCTTGACTGGATGAAAATTGACGATTTGGCATTGAAAAAAACCACCATTTTATAGGCAAGAAAACAGACTTTTTTTTTTCATAACCACGCCATTTTGTTAGAGTTTGATATTTTTCGAAAATCCTACGTCATTGTACAGGAAATACCTTCCAGTTTAACGAAATTTTTTCCTTTTTCGGTTTCAGCTACTCAATCGGCCGGAATCATGTCAGCAGTGGAGGAACTTTTTTTTGGCGCCTCCGAAGGCAGCGCATAAGTCGCTTGGATCTCAATATTTCTCGATGAAAAAATTATGTAATACAGGTCAAATATAGCCAAATGTATTCTCAATTTTCCGAAAAATTTAATTGAGTACTTTTCTTCCAAAAAAATTCCCGATAATCACCGAAATTTTCAGCGCTCACACTGGTATAGCCCCTTAATCATGCTAGTTTTCGTAAGAACTTTGAATCGTGCTACTTATTCGCGATTGAGGTTCGTTTTGCGCTACTAACGTTTCCTGAAGCAATAAAAAACAGCCCCGGCGGCAGCGATGATAGCGAACGAGCTGAGGATCAGAGGAACGATGAGTTTCAGATCCGAATAGACCGGCGTCTGCTGAGGAACGTAGTGGTCGATTTCGATGGCTGGCACGGTCGATGTGCTGTGAGGTTGAAGCGTTGTTATCTTGTACTCGGCGCTCGACGAGCCGGCGTTGTTGTGAGCACGCACTCGAATCTCGTACGTCGTGCCAGGCTGAAGTTCGCTGAGGGTGTAAGATCTTTGTGGCTGTTGGGAATTGGAAATAAACGTATGTCGATCAAGTAAATCGTTATTTCCCGGTGAAAGCAACGGATATCCTTGGTTAGGATTTTCTTCGTGATGTTCTCGAAGGCTCATTTCGCCACACGGAAAAAAGAAACAGCGATAATCACAGTATAAACCCCAAAAAAAAAAAACAGGGTGCTATATTTCATTTTACAGTAAAACAGAGTAATGTAAATCCTGTCCAACAAAAATGACGAATTTTCCTGCACACTCTGAGATTTTTACAGTTACACCGGTTTATTTGCAGTTTGATATTGTGAATACATCAGTGATTTCAGTTAATATATTCAACGGTAAAATTTAAACGAGCTCACTGATTTTAATACTGTACGTAAAGTGCAAGGGTTACAGTGTACACTGCATTGAGTACAGAGTGATTCATTAAATTTCACAGTGTGGCACGGTAGTTTTATTCTTCTTTCGACAGTTCGTGACGTTATCTGTGCACTCTGAGATTTTTACAGTTACACCGGTTTATTTGCAGTTTGATATTGTGAATACATCAGTGATTTCAGTAAAAATATTCAACTGTACAATTTAAATGCGATCACTGATTTTTATACTGTACGCAAATGAGGCACGAGGCCAGGACACAAAGGATTGCCAGTTAGTAGTGCGTGGTTGATGGGACGCGGACATCGAAATTTGTGCGACAGAATTCAAGAAATCATAAAGAAAGAGAGCATTTTTTTTAAGGGGTTACCCCCACTTGCGATTTTGAAAAAATCGATTTTTTTATTGCATTTTTTTGAAGTATAAGTATCTGAGAATATGTCCTGAAAATTTCAAGTCGATCCGAACAAAATTGACTGTGTGGTGAAAGAGAAACTTTAAGGGGGGATTGTCTGTTTTTTCGCAAAATTTACCGCTTTTTGGGAATTTTTTTGTGAAGAAAGTATACAACGGAAAACTTGTGAAACTTGGCATATAGTTTTATTGATCTGTTTACTACATACAAAAAAAATTTTAAACAATTTCATCAAAAAATCCGCCTCCCACCCCCCTCGCGCGATGGTCCTTTTTTGATGGTGTGCACGATTTCTCAAAAACTATTTAACCGATTGCCTTCAAATTTGGACAGAATGCTCAGCTGACATCCTTTTATCGTTTGATGAAGCAAAAAAGCAATACGTTTAATAGTTTTTTATTTATAACAAAAAATCGATCAATTTTTTTCGAAAAATCGATACTTCAAGTTCAAAACGTCACCAAATCGTCAATTTTTTTTTCCCCTTCATCGAACGATAGCTATATGTGTCTAAAGTAAAATGCTTTTTGGGTTTTTGTTGCAGGATGAACGTGAAGGCTGTAATCGTGCACACCATCAAAAAAGGACCATCGCGCGTCGAGGGGGGTGGGAGGCGGATTTTTTGATGAAATTGTTAAAAATTTTTTTTGTATGTAGTAAACAGATCAATAAAACTATATGCCAAGTTTCACAAGTTTTCCGTTGTATACTTTCTTCACAAAAAAATTCCCGAAAAGCGGTAAATTTTGCGAAAAAAAAGACAATCCCCCCTTAAACGCGTTTTTCTCAAAATGGCATTTCTGAAGTCGGTGACCAAGATTACTCGAACACTAATGAACCGATCTTCTTGAAATTTTGCAGGCTTATTTAATACATAAAAATGTAGTCTTTAATCGTTCGATTTTTTTTTTTTCGAAAAAATGGCCGTTTTATAGCCAAAAAACGGCCGTTTTGTTTTCGTTAAAATCGAACCATTAACTTTGACTGTCCGCTATTTTGTGAAAAATGAATATTTTTTAAAATCCTTCGATTAAAGACTCGTTTATACTTATATTTGACTAAATCCATCCGCATTTTTTTTTCAGATGATCCACTTCGCCGCAATGTTGGTCACCGCAAACCGTGTATATAAAAACATTATTTCATTGACGGCCATTTGCCACTAAACAATGTAATATTTTTCAATAAAAAAATTACTGAAAGTTCTTCAAGATGTGTTCTTTAAGATGGTATATTGATCGATTAAAAAAGTTTTGTAGTTTTCTTTTAAAAAATTCATGAAAAAGGCCTTTTTTTGCGCTACAAGTGGGGGTAACGCCTTAAAGGTACGTTCTTGTCTAATTAGGACTTGTCTCGCGCGTGCGGTGAGGCACGTGGCCAGGACACAAAGGATTGCCAGTTAGTAATGCGTGGTCGATAGGATGCGAACGTTGAAATTTGTGCGCCATAATTCAAGAAATTATAAAAAAGAGAGAATTATTTACAAAAAGGCACGTTCTTGTGTATGCGACTAATTTTTGAATGTTTTCTACACATTTTTTTCAACTTCTTTTATGGATAAACTTTTTTTTGTGTGTCTACATAAACTCTGTCGATATAACTGGCGCATTCATTGTACATAATACAGATTAACCAACTGTCAAATGACAAGTTTTGTTAAATTTATATTGCAGTGTTGAACTGTCAAAATTTACTTTCGACTACACTGTGTTTCAGTAAACATCGTTGTGCAATCGCTCGAGTCCAATGCGAACTGTGTAGCCCCTGTATATTGTACTATTTCTTTTTTTCCGTTTAATTACCTCGATATTGTTCGACACGAGGGTCCAAAAGTCTTCCTTGTTGCGTTTGTATTCAAGTTCGAAGTAAGTTATCGGGCATCCACCGTCGTTCCAGGCGCTGAGATGTATTACGATCCAGGATACGTTAACGGTGATGAAGCGGTCGCCGTTCGTCGGTGATGACTCGGGCTTCGAACCGTCGGTCGTCGCGTTTATCGTCTCGCTCGGTTGTCCCATACCGATCCTGTTGTAAGCCGTCAGATAAATCTGATAGTCCGTCCCGCACCAGAGCTTCGACAGGAGAAAACTGTTGATCTTCTGCGACAATTTCACCTCCTCCCACTCCCCAAATTTTCTCTTGTAATGGAGAATATAACCGCGTATCGAGGCACCACCGTCATCCGCATTTTTCCACTGCACGCTTATCGAATCGCTCGTTGCGCTTGTCGCGTGCAGGAGAGGAGCGGCCGGTGGAACTGAAAAGACAATGCTATCTTCAGTTCGGCGCTTTGATGACAATTGAACATTTTTCAATTGAATAATTCGTGGCATTGGGTCTTAAGGGATCATCACAGTGTGAGATTTTCAAAGAATCGATTTTTTTGCATCATCCGATAGTATAGACGATTATTGACATGGACCTGGCATCACCGATTCATCGTAAGTAGTCAATTTATGTGAAAATTCCGCACTCGAAACTTTAAACGCGTTTTTTCTCGATATGTCGTTTTCCAAAACGGTGTACACTCTCAAAGGAAGAGTTTTCAAGCTGTCCGTCTCAAATTGTGACACAACATTCTTCACGCCATTCTTTATCTTGCAATCAAGGCTTCTTTTCATTATTTTTTCTTAACAAAAAACTGTCGAAACAATAGGCTAAATTCGATACTTTTTTTCAAGCCGCCGCCATTTTGATAATTTTTATTTTAAAAAACCTCAATAGCAAGTTAGAGGCTTTCGTACTGATCAATAATCTTTTTACAAATTTTGTCTCAGATAATATTCACGGCCACAACCGTGTACATCGTGAGGACTCCTTTTTTTCAAAGGCATTTTTAACAGTTAACATTTTTTTTCTAATCAAAATAAACGTTTAAACATTTATTTCTGTTGTTCAAAAGTGCTTTGATTTGACATCAAAAGTCAGACTGATTAGCCTATTTTAACCATCGAAAAAAAATCGCGAAAATTATATATTTTTCGGCCCGTTACACTGTGACGATTCGTCAACTTTGATTGGCAACTATCAATACTGGACATAAAAGATTTTTCAAATAGGGTTGAAAATATATGGGACAACCCGAGCCGAAATTTTCAACTAGGAGGCCTTTGACTCCATTTCAGTCTATTTTGAAGGCCTTTGACTCCATTTCAGCCTATTTTGAAGGCCTTTGACTCCGCTTCAGCCTATTTCGAAGGCCTTTGACTCCATTTAATTTCGATTATGGAGTCAAGTCTTTTGACTCCATAATCGAAAAAAAACCGCGAAAATCAGCCATTTTTCGACCCGTTACACTGTGACCATCCCTTAACTTTGATTGGCAACTATCAATACTGGACATACACGATTTTTCATATAGGGTTGATAATATATGGGACAACCCGAGCCGAAATTTTCAGCTTGGAGGCCTTTGACTCCATTTCAGACTATTTTGAAGGCCTTTGACTCCATTTAAGCATCTCTTGAGGCTTAAATGAATTCAGCCAAAATTTTGAAGGCCTTTGACTCCATTTAAGCCTCTCTTGAGGCTACTTAATGCTAGAAGTCCCACTATGAGCCTCAAAGTGTCACCCACATCAACTTTTGTGGTATAGGCAGAAAATTGGCAGCTAAGCGATAGGCTCGATTCCAAACGTAGGCGAAATAATTTATTCGGAATAACTCATTTCAGGTAGGCAATGACGTATTACGATAAAAAAAATTAAGGTATAAGTCTCAATTGAGTATTGCAATTTTTTTGGATTTATGCAA
The DNA here is from genome assembly GCA_963210295.1 of Ophion ellenae. Classification (NCBI taxonomy): domain Eukaryota; kingdom Metazoa; phylum Arthropoda; class Insecta; order Hymenoptera; family Ichneumonidae; genus Ophion; species Ophion ellenae. The sequence continues at coordinate 47,086,863 of OY723386.1, read as the reverse complement.
CATTCTATGCAATTAGTAGAGGGGTTGTGACGCCTTGTATGTCATCAGTGTGTGTCTGTATGCATAATAGCGTGTATGTGTGTGTGGATATACGTGTGGCATTCAATTACGGTATATCGACATCCTACTTAGCGCCTAAAAGTGGCGAAAAGAGAAATTTATTCTCGCTTTAGACATTAAGTCAGAGTTCATTTTACGTTAAGGCCGCATGCCAGTGTGAATACCCATTTTCAAGGTGATTTTTTGAGAATTAAATTTAGAGAAACGGTTAAATCTACAGTATTGGTATTTCACAGTTATATTTATACATGTTTGAAGTAACATCGTACATTTTTTCACAGCATTGCAATCGAAATTTTACATGATATTTGGTGTTGTACAGGTCATGTTGCGATTTTTTTTTATCGTCGGGCGTTGTGATTGCGGCCGTCCTTGTCATCTGAAACAAACGATTTTTTAAAATTCCCTTATTTAATGATGTAACTATTGTTCGGTCCTCTAATAAAAAAAATTAGGAAAAGTTACCGAAATGGCGGCGTTTGAAAAAGATGTCTCCGATTTTTACAATAAAATGTCCACTTCTCGTGGCTCGGAAAAATAGTAATTGTGAAGCAATCAAAAAGATGGAGGGCCGAACGATAATCACATTCAGTAAAGAATAGAATTTAAAAAAATCGTTTGTTTCAGATGACGCGGACGGCTGCAATCACAACGCCCGACGATGTAAAATTTTCGCTACATGACCTGCGCAATGTTAAATATCATGTACAATTTCGCAAAAAAAAAACACTTTGATGAAATTTAAGATGGTACTTCAAACATGTATCAATAAAACTGTGAAATACTAACACTGTAGATTTAACCGTTACTCTAAACTTAAATCCCAAAAAATCACCTTAAAAATGGGTGTTGACACTAGAATACGGCCTCAAGGCTGTCGTCTTGTGTAATGGGTCGAATAAAACATTTTTTTTTTATTGCATTTTCTAAAACTATACGTTTTTCCGAATACTTTCATTTTTGAGCCATTAAAAAAATGAAAGTATTCGGAAAAACGTGTAGTTTCAGAGAATGCAATTTAAAAAAATTGTTTTATTCGACCCATGCAATCGCAGTAACTGACTACGTAGCTGACCTTTTATATTAATAATTATTTTCAATTTATTATTGTTATTCATTATTGTTATTTTTAATATTAATGAGGTCTTTGAGCAAGAAGGTGTGATGTTAGCCCTGGAATCGCAAGCTGAGTGTAAGTTTGAAGCTTTTATCATAATTGTGCATGTATCGTTCTTGAAACCCAAATGGGATTTTCTCAAAACTATATTTTTCAACTTTTTGGGCAAGATATTTCGAAAGCTATGCGACCGATTTACTTCAAATTTAAACCAGATGAGTGTATACTGGTGTCTATTGTATATACTAGAATCAACTCGATAAAAATATATTCACTTTCTACTCTATTACAGAACCACCATGTATGTCATGAAATCTGTTGCGTCGCATAAATTTTTGTGTAAAATACATAGTTTTGGCAGGCTGAACATCTCATTTATAATAATTCTGTATACCCGATGCAGTAACTGATGCGATGTTACAATTTGAAATAATCTGAGTAAATAAATTGTTGCAAAAGTTACTTATGGAAGCGATAGGATTGTACTTTTATTATAATATTATAATAGTAATATGGTTTCTTAAAATAAGTTGTTGAAAAAAATAGTATTTCTAGGGTTTGACAATTTTGTGTACGTTTTTAGTAAATTTGCTTGGCTTTTGCATAAAAAGTTATTCCACTTCTTTTGTAAGTTTTAATTGAGAAAGTAATAAAATAAATAAAAGTATTATTTGAAAATAATCACAAGTATTTCGAGGTTAAGGGGCTATACCAGTGTGAAATTTTCAAAAAACCGATTGTTTTGCCCTTTTCGACAGTTTACACGTTCAAGAATATCCTGTAACAAATTTAAGGCCGCGTCTCTATCATTTTATCTTGCAAAAATCGATAGTTGAATCTTCAAACGCGTTTTTCTCGAAATGAGATTTTTCCAATTTGCTGACATTGTAACTCAAAGAGCAATTATCCGATTGACTTGAAATTTGAGTTGAGTACTCTTGAATATATTTACTCTACAATGACCTAGGGTATTTTTGATTGGATAAAAATTGACGATTTGGCATTGAAAAAAACAACCATTTTATAGGCAAGAAAACAGACTTTTTTTTCATAACTACGCCATTTTGTTAAATGTTGATATTTTTCGAAAATTCTACGTCATTGTACAGGAAATACCTGCCAGTTTAACGACATTCTTTCCTTTTTGGGTTTTAGCTACTCAATCGGCCGGAATCATGTCAGCAGTGGAGGAACTTTTTTTTTTTGCGCCTCCGAAGGCAGCGCATAAGTCGCTTGGATCGCAATATTTTTCTATGAAAAAATTATGTAATATAGGTCAAATATAGCCAAATATATTCTTGATTTTCCGAAACTTTTGATTCAGTACTTTTCTTCCAAAAAATTCCCGAAAATCACCCAAATTTTCAGCGTTCACACTGGTATAGCCCCTTAATTAGAATTTTGTAGATAGTGAAACGACTGATAATTTTTTCGAGCGCTTTTTTTTTTACTTAGCGTTTTTTTACTTGTTCAAGTTTTTCAAGGCGTTGTATGTACTAGAATCAACTCGATAAAAATATATTAACTATTTTTAACATACATAATAATTCAAAATCATTGCCTGACATTTTTTCTCTCTTTCATTCTAGTAAGCGTAATAGCGAAATGCTTACGGACTACAACATTTTATCAAATTTTTTGTTTCAGGTCACTGGAAGCTGAGATATGTCCAAAAAATGGCGGCATCAATTTTTTCTAGCCATACTAATATACGTATACCTTTGTTAATAATTAACATTTTTCAATCTGTAAAAACGTATATGTTCTTCATTTCTTACGTAAGGAGAGATAAACAAACCCAAACAAATTTCATGATTTATTCATTCGCAAATTTTCAAACGCGTTTTTCTCAAAACCACGTTTTTCAAATCGGTACCCAAAATTTCTCGAAAACCAATGAATCGATTGCCCTGAGGTTTTTCGTGGTTATTCTATACACCATTATCCAGTACTTGTCATAGGATTTTTTTTCCGTTACTTAGTTTTTGTTTTATAGGCAAAATAATAACTAATTTTTGGCCCAAAAATCACAATTTATGTTCAAACGTCCGCCATTTTGTCATAAATCGATATTTTCAAAATCGGCTATGACAAGTACTAGATTATAGTATCTAATTTATTCATCTTTTTGGTTTGTTTTTTCACATGATTTTTGAAGAAACGCCAGTGGGAACCGTATACGCAGATTTTTTTACGACGTTCCAAGGATCATACAATATCCTTGTATGTTTTTGATATTTTTAAATAAAGAAAATTAAACATATTTTTGAATGTATATACTTTTAGATAATTAAAACCCCAATCCGAAATTTCAAATATTTTTCCTTGAAAAAATTCACAGAAATGACCTTTTTTCGGCTCCTAGGTGTATATCTCCCCTTAAATAATCACAAAAATCCGAAATGTCCTATGTTTGATGGTTTTCGAGAAAAAATTTCAAACAACTGCGTTTGTTTATTTTCCTCCTCGCAGATATACCTTATAACCTTTATCTCCCACCCCTGTAAAGAGCAAGATCAAAACAGGCTGAAAGATTCGACTCGAGGACTCGTCAAAAAAAAAAAAAATGTCTTCTCTTTTCTTCGCAGCTGATTGTAGCTCTACACTTTGACGCGACAGGGGAACGGCCACAATATTACCAGCGTTCCCAATGCCTGGGACATCAACACTGAATGGACAATTGCCAAACGTGAATTGCCGAGGATTCTAACGTTAGAAACAAGTTGAATATGGAATGTTTGCCTTGGACAGTCAATCGATGAGTTATCTGATCGGAGCCGTGACGATTCTCAACGTGGCAAGTGTAATTTCCACTGTCGCCCCGGTGAAGATTAGTGATGTGGAGTGAGCCATCGCTGTGAACCGAAGTTCCTTTGCTCGGCGGCTTGATTATGTGATTGCCCTGTTTCCAGGTCACCGAGGGCGTCGGTACTCCAACGCTACGGCAGGGTAGCGTGACGTCCTGTTTCCACGGTACGACGGGACTCGTGCCAAACGAGTAAATAGCAGCTTTCACTAAATTGTCCAAATAAAGATATCAACGTTTATAAGTACTCACCCGAGCAGGGGGGTAAGAGAAGGAAGAATTGTATTAGGACTTTGAATAAGTTCTCGCTGTTTTCCAACAGATGGCGTTATAATAGTTTAACCCTTCCTTTACACACTTATATTTGTCCACGGCTTTGACACTTCATCCACCTGCCCTTAACAACTTCGGTCGGTTTTTATTGAACAAAAATCCGGGATACACCTTAAACATTTCTTAATATGTCTGCATAATTAAAATTCGGTAAGTATACAATTGAATTGCTGAAAACTGTCAGTTTCAGGAAAGTGAGCATTTTACTTCAAATTCGTCCGGGTCAGAATGACCCAGTGTCGAGGAAGGGTTAAGATGGCCCTTTATGGGAACTTGAACGAAAAATTCCTATTGAAAGAGTTAACTACAAAGTTATATCATCTATAGTAAAGTTTATTATCTTCATTCAAATCTTTATTTGAAAAGGAAACAAACAAAAAAAACTCGTCTTCTCGTATGTTGAAGAGGCCTATATTTCATAACGTTAGTGAGTGCTACACCACACGATTCCACAAGAAACACTACTAGTTGAATAAGATGAACTATCTTGTACCTCTAGACTAATAAATCTACCGTACACAAAAAACATCCATCGCCAACTAATTCGTCTTTTCAAACAATATAATGTAACACTAGTCACAAACAATAAACACAACATTTTATCGATCACAGGCTCCACCAAAGACAAAATAGAAAACAACAAAAAATCTAACATAGTGTACAAATTGATTGCAATGGTTGCAACTCTGCATATATAGGCCAAACAAAAAGATGCCTAAAAAACAGAATCAACGAACACAAAAATAGCCTGAAAACCCAAACACGATTTCAAATTTGACGATGTTAAAATTTTAAACAACGAACAATGGCTCAAAAAAAGATTGATCCTAGAAATGATTCAAATCAAAGCGCATCTTAATGCTATACATTTTAGAACAGACATAAATAAGCTAACCTCCATATACAATTCAATAATATAATCATAATAATATTTGATGACCATAATTATACACATCAATTTTAAAACTCGTGACTCAATTTAAAAACTCTTGACATAACACATTAACTTCAAAACTCCTGACACGACACGTTAAGGGGTTACCCCCACTTGCGATTTTGAAAAAATCGATTTTTTTTATTGCATTTTTTTGAAGTATAAGTATCTGAGAATATGTCCTGAAAATTTCAAGTCGATCCGAACAAAATTGACTGAGATATGAGCGTTGAAAGAGAAGAATCCGTTGTGTAAACGACCGGCTAGTCTGCCGTCTGGCGCGCTCGACCCTCCCTCCGACCTTCAATGCATTGTTCGATGAAAAGGGTCGTATACCTGGCATTCACAACGTTCGTATAATAGACTGGAATTCATAAAAACGGGCTCGGAATAGATGACTCTATGTAAGTTTACAAAAAAAAAATATTTTCTTCGTGTAAACTGAAATTGAAACTTTAAACGCGTTTTTCTCAAAATGGCATTTCTGAAGTCGGTGACCAAGATTACTCGAACACTAATGTACCGATCTTCTTGAAATTTTGCAGGCTTATTAAATACATAAAAATGTAGTCTTTAATCGTTCGATTTTTTTTTTTCGAAAAAAAATGGCCGTTTTATAGCCAAAAAACGGCCGTTTTTTTTCGTTAAAATCGAACCATTAACTTTGACTGTCCGCCATTTTGTGAAAAATGAATATTTTTTAAAATCCTTCGATTAAAGACTAGTTTATACTTATATTTGACTAAATCCGTCCGCATTTTTTTTTTTCAGATGATCCACTTCGCCGCAATGTTGGTCACCGCAAACCGTGTATATAAAAACATTATTTCATTGACGGCCATTTGCCACTAAACAATGTAATATTTTTCAATAAAAAAATGACTGAAAGTTCTTCAAGATGTGTTCTTTAAGATGGTATATTGATCGATTAAAAAAGTTTTGTAGTTTTCTTTAAAAAAATTCATGAAAAAGGCCTTTTTTGCGCTACAAGTGGGGGTAACGCCTTAATGTTAAAAAAAATTCTAAACACGACACAGGAATTTCAAACTTCAAAACTCCTGACACGATACATTAATTTTTCGAAAACTCTTAACATGACACAGGTACTTTTAAACTCTTGACACGGCACTGCCAAAGGATCATTTTCCCTCTCTCCAGAAAAATTAATTTCGCCACTTAGTCTTTCTCGAACTCTCAGAGACGTCACTACTCGACATGTAGAACAGAGAAAATTTTTCTAATTTTCGTCTTTGTGCTTGCGGAGATATAGTTAGTTTATTTCAATTGGTAAATATCACTTTCACACGACATCTCATTAATTAAAAGGAAAAAAAAATTATAGATCGAACTAAAGATTCTTTTACTATACTAATTCTTCACAGATAATACAAATCGCCAAAAAACGATTAAGTCTTTCAATCGATTGAACTAACGTTTCCGAATCAATCCTCCGATTCACCTTCACGAGACAGTATTTTGTCAACATGAGTACTGTCTACACTAATCATCCTCCAAGCACAAACCAAAGAAAACTGGAAATATCGACAATATTCAGGTTCGTCATTTGACATAATTCTCAACCAAAATAAACATCTATAATAGATAGCATCACATTCTCACACACCACCCTTGTTACTCAACAAAAAGAATAAATTAATATATCACAAATAATTACTCATACAATATCACCATGATTGAAATTAAGGAAAAAAACTAACACATAAGTTACACAAATCATTAAAACACTATCTATATAATCTGTATCTCATAATTTATAGAACAAATAGAATTTCCGAAGAGGATCCGAACCAAGGATCAAAACGTAACAGAAAAACCCTTTTTTTCCATCACGACCTTGGAAATCTCACTGGCCGGATCGATTCCTCAACAACACGTGAGATGAACTATGATTTACTATAAAACAATTATCACAACTATAATATAATTTTGTTAAATCTGTGATATTTTACATCTCTAGTTTAAGGCCTTAGGCCATAGTAATCGGTATAAAATCATGTGCGAATTTAACAATTTTTTTTCGAATGAAAAAGTGATTCCCTCATCAAATTAATTACACATCTATCTAGTATGAATATCAAGCTGTTAGAAAAAATATATATATATTTTTTTCGATGTACAAAATGGCCGACCACTCGAAACTTCTTGAAACAGCTTTTTCCAATTGGCGTGACAAATAACTTCAACAATTTTCACTCGATTTACTTCAAATTTAAAAGTTATGTTCCTAATTGCATTTCGCAGGGTAGTACGTACGGAATTTCTGATTAATCGAAAACTTTTCATTTTATGAGCAGTTATAACGAAATTTTTCACTGAAAATTCATTTCTCAAGTTCAAATACCTACAACATTTGAATAAAACAATATTTTTTCAATTACGTACGTACTTCTCTAGGTATTCTAATGTAGATTGACGAGAATTTTTGTTTTTTGTTTTGGGTAAAAAATTGTCAATGTTAAATGTCACGCCGCGGAGAGCCTAAAAAAAAATAACAAAGGAAAATATTAGTAGTCGGGCATTTTGTACATCGAAAAGAAAAATACATATATATATTTTCTAACAGCTTGATATTCATGCTAAATTGATGCGTAATGAATTTTATGAGTGAAATGAAAGCATTAGGAATGATTTTTTTTAAGCATTAATTTTCACGAAAAAAAAACAGCGTGAACTTATTCAACATGGAAATATTTCACGGATCACCATTGCTCGATGGCGAGGCAACAACGGATGGAGTTCTCGGTCCCTCGCCGATCATCGTAACAGCCGCAACTTCGAACTCGTACTGGTGGCCCTCCTGAAGATTTTCAGCCTGATAACTCGTCTGATGAGGCTGAAGCGTCTCCGAGTTCAATTTCATCTTTCCACCGTTACCCCTGACGTAAGCGTAATACGATATAATGACGCCGTTGGCACGGTGCGGCGGCAGCCAGGATATTATTATTGAATTTGCAGAGCTGGCTACGGCTTTGATACCAGCCGGCACTTCCGGTATGTCCTCCTCGGTCATACAGTAGAGGGGTGGTGACATGACACCGTCGCCCGCTCGGGTAAAAGCCAATGTCTGTATGGAATAATTCGTGTGCTTCTCGAGGCTGCTTATCACAACGGTAAGAGCGGACGTTATCTTTGTCTCTGACTTGGCCATCTCCGTCATCGAGTCCATACTCTCCCAGGTCACTTTGTAACCCTTGAGTACACCGTTGAGACTCATGTCCGGCGGTGGATTCCACGATACTTGCAGCGACTGAGAGGTCAGAGCCGTGCATCGAATCTCCTGGGGTGGATTGCTGGGCACTGCGGAGAATCAGAGTTTGCCTATTTTATTTTGGGTACCAGGGCGATAGAGCGATCATCTGCAAAGGGGAGAGGGCATGGACATTTTTATTTTGCTGGGTTGTCATCAAGGCTCTTTTTTTATGCCAAGGTGAAATTATTAACAGGATGCGGGTCAACCCTTTCGAGGCCTTTTTCGCTCGGATAGTAAGTGGGGAGCGAGAGTCACCTCTCGAGTGCGAAGGTTTAGGGGTCTTCTCACTTTAGACGCTAAAAAGGCTATTTTGATGATTTTTTTATAGGTTTATATTATAAATATTGATATAAAAATTGTTACACTTAATAAATACACTTTCAAAATACAGTTTTTTTAAATATATTTTTAAGGGGTGAGATGCAGTCAGAATTTTCAAAAAATCGATTTTTTAAAACGTTTTCTTGAAGTGTGATGTTTCGAAAATATTCTCTGAAAATTTCAAGTCAATCCGATGAATGGTTTCCGGGATATCCCACATTTGGTGAAGGGGCGTCGGGTTCCCATGGCAGGTGGCGGCTGACAAACGTGCAAACGATAATGCCCGGGAAGGCAGAATGCTTCGAAGACAACAACAAATTGATATTTTGGAAGCTTCCACATCGGCAGAAGCCCTGTTGTATGGGCCAGGAATTGATGATTCGATGTGAGTAATTTTTTAATTAGTATTTCTATACATAAATCAAGTGTAAAATTGGAGAACTCTTTCAGAAATGTTCAAAAATTTATTACTCAAAAACTATAAACTTTAGCAAAATTTTGTAAAGAACACTTTCGGTTTAAAATTGCCCGGAATGTTTTTAAAAAATAATTCATCCCGAAAAACTTTAATTTTTTGAAAAATTGTTTTAACAATTGGCATTTAACAAAACTATAAACTTTAGCAAAATTTTATAAAGAACACTTTCGTTTTAAAATTGCCCAAAATGTTTTAAAAAAATAATTCATCCCGAAAAACCTCAATTTTTTGAAAAATTGTTTTAACAATTGGCTGTAAGCAATTGAATGCCCGACTTTTCGGCAAATAACTGTGATATTCGGATTCAGCGGATCAAAATACAAGAAAAAGGTGTAGCTTCATCCTTTGAGCTCAAAATTTTACGAACATATAATACGGTATCCACATCGAAAAACTTTAAACGCCTTTTTCTCGAAACTATGTTTTTCAAGTCGGTGACCACTATAATTCAAAAACCACTCGATGGATTTTGATGAAATTTGGTGTGCTTATTGATAGCATTAAAAACTAGTCCTTAATAGAAGGATTTTCATTTTTGTTGGAAATTTCTATTTTTTTAAAACAATAAACGAGCGATTTTTTGGTCGAAAATCGAAAGTTATGTGTTGGAAGCCGCCATTTTGTTAATTAAAAAAAAGCGTCGATTAAGGACTAGATTTATTATTAAACTAATGATTTTTTTTTGGTTTTTTGATTTCAGATGATCCGGTAAAATTGTATGATGGTCACCGCAAAGCACTACATGCCGAAGGGGGTCCGACAAACATGGCGATACTGTTATAAATAATCAATATTTTTCTTTGGAAATTTGTACAAGTTAAGTTGAAATATAACATCAAAAGTCTGTGTAACCACTTTTGTAAAACAATCTTAATTACTAAAAAAAAAATTATTGAAAATGCTCGTTTTTTCATGCGTCTGATTGCATCTCACTCCTTAAGGCAGGATATACATTTAGACAAAGAGTGATTTTTTAAACTAAGAAATAATTATTCTACAGTTATCAATCTTTAGGTATACTTTAATGGTATATTTAAGTATACAAAACAATTATTTAAAATTAATTCATCATCAAAATGGCGGAGCTGTGGCAGAGTGTTACAGCACGGTCGCACCGGGAGTTGCGAATCGGCGTGCCGTCTAGCTTCCCGTACACTTTGATTTGCAAAAAGTTGAAACATTTTTTCAGTTAGAACATGTATAGTTTCTATGTGACGGTAATTAAAATGAAGAAAATGCAAATTTAAGAAAATGGCACGCATGTACAAAAAAAATCAACATTTCACCCAACATTTCTGTAAAATGTGGATTAAAAAAGTCGTTTTATTCCAATTTTTCAAAAACAATTTCCGTCAAGTAGAAGGTACCAATATTAACAATATTTCTACCAAGTTTCAACTCAATCGGCTTAATAGTTTTTGAGTAATCCTGCAGGCCAATTTCGATAATGCAGTTTTGAGAAAAACGCGTTTGAAGTTCACGCCCGCTCCGAATCCGAGCGGTGAGGCACGCGTTGACGGGCTGTAACGTTTAAAGTTTTTCGAATTTCGCTTTGAAATTTTGGGAAAGTATTCTACATATATAGTTCTACCGTTTAAAGAAAAAAAATCGATTCTTTCATCGTTGCAAATGTATATCACCCCTTAAGTCACTATTTATAGACGAAAGGTGTAGTTAAAAAATGTCCTAAAAAATTGCAGGTCTACGCTGTTGATGAAATCTCGGAGATGGATCATCCGAACCAAAAAAATTAAACGATTTTAGATTCAGTATTTTAATGGCTATAGCGCATATCATACGATTTTTGATATATGCAAAAAAAAAACAAAATGGCGGACATTTTTCGAAAAAAACAAAAAAAAACGTGTTTTTTCACTGTTTTTGGCAATTCATTTTTGAGGGTGCGTTTCAGCCCTTAAAACCGTTTTTCTCGTGCTTCATAACATATCCAAATTCCAACAAAATCGAAGGGTGTCACCTGAGGGATGCTCCTTGCGAGTTATGTTTTCGGCCAACTTAAAAAATGCAATTTTGAGATAAACGCTGCACAGCCGCCATTTTGAAATGAACCGCTTCAGAAAAATTCTTGTATACAGTCACTGATATGTATGATAAACACCCTTTTTTGTAATCTCGATTCATTTTGTAGTTTTTCTGAAAAAAAAAAAAATCCCCAAAAAGCCTATTTTTTCGGCCTCTGCAGTGGCCTAACCCCTCAATTTAGACGTTTATAGTGGTCTAAAAAAAGGGTATAAGACATCCGATAGAGATTGCAAAAGTATCTTTGAACCATGCAACTGGTATTTTATCAAGTCGTCGAACGTGCCCGTCTCCAGACAATTCCTGTGAACTTTGCCACCGCAACTCGGCGAATTCGCCGGAACGGTGCACCACACCAAAAAATGGAGCGGAAAAGCATCGCCAGGTATTCCACGTTCTCCAGGATTCTTCGGCTTTCCTATTCTCCCCAGTTTATAACTCGTATAATGCGAAATAAAATATATGAGAAGCAAACGAAAAAAAAAGGCGTACGGAAGATATTAAAACGGAATGACAAGGCGGTTGTGAGTTAGAACTTGTACGGGGCAAATTCCATGCACGAAGGAACTTTACGATCACGTTTGCACGCTCACTTTCACCCACCTCTCGCACACCCTCTGTATAATAATAAAAAAAATCCCTTCTCGCTCTCCGGAGGATTGCTCTTCAGCCCCACGAACTGAGCACTGGAATCGTTCGTTGAAACGAATAAATCGGGATCCGGATGGTGTGCTCGGAGTGCGAAGCGATAGGATCTCACACATTCTCACTCGATGGTTATAAAACTTCCGGGCTTGCGGTATATAATCGAGAAAGGAGAGAAGATCCTCCTATTACTCGTCACTCTCAGTTTCGCGAGAAATTTACGATTACCGCCACGTATTCGTCGACCGATAAAGTTCCTTTCCATTACTGCATCCGTTTTCCGTCGACTCGCGTGACGTCGTTATCGTACCGATAATATTAACAATAGGGTCTTTGGCTGTTGCACGGAAGTCATCTTGAGTGGTTAATTATTTTATATTGTGCTCAGATGAATACAGCCGTCTGACAACATCGGCCCTAAACCGTTTCATCATCAAGTCATCGGCCAGTCCACTTTGAACATTTCAAAAAATCGAAAGCAAGCAAGACTTGAAGAAATCGACGATGAACCCAAACAAACCCAAACAAACCCAAACAAACCCAAACTAATAAGCCGATTCTCTTGAAATTTAAACCACATATTGTAAACACGATTCGCTACAAGATGACCCTCGATGGTTTTAAAATTTTGTTTTTTACTCTTTTTTTTTGAGAAAAACTGCGAAAAGAACGCGTTTTTAAACATTTTTCGTTTTTCATCTGCCATTTTTTTATTTTTTGATAAAACTTTATATCCGGGGGTCATTTTGTAGCTGGTGTCATACTGAATCTAATGGACTTTGATTTTTTTGTTTCAGACAAGCCGTTGCCGAGTTGTGATGGAGCCACCTAGCCCACCTATTTTTGAGGCGCCACGTTAAACTATAGTTTTTGTACTTAAAAATGAATTAAAATGAATTAAACATTTTTTTAAAATGTATCTCAAGACTTTATTTATCAAGCCCAACAAATTTTATATCAATAGCTTTTATAAAATCCTCAAAAAAATCGCGAAAACAGCCTTTTTTTCGTGGCTCCAAAGTGGACTGGCCCCTTAAAAGACCGTGTGATACCTTCGCCATTTTTAAAGATTGATAAAAAAATGCCATGTAACAGCCAAAAGTAGTAATAAATTATACCCTAAGTTTCAAAAATGGTAAAGCACTCTTTCCTTAAAAAAAGTCACAAAAATCAGTTTTTTTTTTTCGGAAAAGGAAAATTTCATTTTTCCTTTTCTAAAGGTTAATGGCGTTTAAAGGTCCCCCTTTAAACGCCATTCCCTGAAAATCACTTTTTCGCGAACCTTGTACAAGACAACTCGAATAATATCTTATCGATCATTTTTTTATTTTGCACACACTTGATTAACACAATTACCGTCCATATGTATTTTCTACGATTTTCCATTAATCGAAAAAAAGCGCTCGTACTTGGATGTTAAAGAGAGATATACACCTAGATGGTCGAGGTCGAGGATTTAGAAGCTATGAACATTCCGTTGACCGTAGAAGACCTACACTATGGGCCTGGTATCGATGACTCCATGTAAGTTGACAAATTTCATGATTTATTCATTCCCAAATTTTCAAACGCGCTTTTCTCAAAACCACGTTTTTCAAATCGGTACCCAAAATTTCTTGAAAACCAATGAACCGATTGCCTTGCGGTTTTTTGTGGTTATTCTATACACCATTGTCTAGTACTTGTCATAGGATTTTTTTTCCGTTACTTAGTTTTTGTTTTATAGGCAAAATAATAACTAATTTTTGGCCCAAAAATCACTATTTATGTTCAAACGTCCGCCATTTTGTCATAAATCGATATTTTCAAAATCGGCTATGACAAGTACTAGATTATAGTATCTAATTCAATAAACTTTTTGGGTTTTTATTTCAGATGATTTTTGAAGAAACGCCAGGGGTACCGTGTACGCAGATTTTTTTACGACGCTCCAAGGATCATACAATATCCTTGTTTATTTTTGATATTTTTGAATAAAGAAAATTAAACGTATTTTTGAATGTGTATACTTTTAGATAATTAAGACCCCAATTCGAAATTTCAAAGAGTTTTCCTTGAAAAAATTCACAAAAATGACCTTTTTTCAGGCTCCTAGGTGTATATCTCCCCTCAAAGTAATCTCAGAAGCTACAGTTAAAATTTCAAGTCGATTGGACGAAAATTGTTCGAGTTCTGCTGCGTGCCGATTAAAAAAATATCGTTCTGAGAAAAACGTTAAACGCTTTAAAGACAACAGTTTTATAGACGCTACAGGTGATGTATTTTTTTTCCCGTAATTTTCTACCACCTATTGGTGGAAAACAAAATGATTTTTAGTCGGTAACTTTTTCCCCAAAGATAATATGCTTACAAGAGTCGAGAACTGTTTTCCAGCTCTAAACGAATATGTATCATATTTTTGAAGATTCGAAGGATTAAAAAAAATTGTTTCCAAAGAAACGATTTTCTCGAAATTGGTGTGGTCGACAGTGGTGTCCTCCCTTAATGATAACGATACGAATTGTCAATAACGATATTGTCGATTATAGTTCTGTCGTTACCGTCTTCGAGAGTCGTGGCCACGACTTCTGACGTCAGAGGACCCTCGCCAAGCGCGTTGTACGCTTGCACGACGATGCTGTAACGCGTGAACTTCTTGAGATTCATCAGTTGGCACTGACGACCCGATATGGCCGTCCGAGCTAATCCCAATTCCACACTCGCCGTTGATATTCGACTCTCCACAGTCCGATACGAATATTGCTCCGCTGACAGTCTGCGAACAATATTATTCCTCGTACCAATATTGCCAATAATAAAGTTCGAAATGAGGGAGTCTACTCACTTTAGATGCTAAAAAATGGCTATTTTCATTAATTTTTTTGATAGGTTTATATTATAGATATTGATATAAAAGTTGTTACACTTAATAAATACACTTTCGAAATACATTTAAAAAAAAAGTTATTTATTTAAATCGATATTTACAGACGAAAACGGTAGTTAAAAAATGTCCTAAAAAATGGTAGGTCTGCGCTGTTGATGAAATCTCGGAGTTGGATCATCCGAAACCAAAAAATCAAACGGTTTTAGATTCGGTATGTTAATGGCTATAGCGCATATCAAACGATTTTTGATATATGCAAAAATAACAAAATGGCGGGCATTTTTCGAAAAAAAAAAAACAAAAAAAACGTGTTTTTTTCACTGTTTTTGGCAAAAAAAATAGTAAATATCAAAATTTTAAAAAATTCTTCATATGCGCTATTGCTGTAGTTGTAAAAAATATGTGGTTAAAATTTCATAAGAATTGGTTCGTAGTTTTTAAGATTTTAGCAACAAGCCGTCGAAAAACGTTGTTTCGAGAAAAACGCGTTCAAAGTTGTTTTGAGTTACATAAATAAACATTTAAATAAAAAAAACATTTAATGTAACATAAAAAAAAACATTTAAATAATCATTTTTTTAAATGTATTTCGAAAGAGTATTTATTAAGTGTAACAAATTTTATATCAATATCTATAATATAAATCTATTTTAAAAATGCAGGAAAATAGCCTTTTTTAGCGTCTAAAGTGAGAAGACCCCTTAAGAGGTTACATACAGTTAAAATTTTCCACAAAATCGATTTTTTAATTTTATTTTTGTAATGTACATATATTTAAGTACACGCACAGAAAATCTCTTGTCAATCCGGCGAATATTCTGGAAGTTACACGCACATTTGTAATGACGTGTCAGAACGTTCGAAAGTGCTTTTGAAACTTTAAACGCGTTTTTCTCAAAACTGTGTGTATCAAAGTCGGTGAGCAAGATTTATCGGAAACGGCTGGACCGATCAGTCTCGAATTTTAGCACAATCTTTTCAAGTATATTTTTTAGTAATTAATCGAAGGTTTTTTGTCGCCGATAAATAGTTTCCATTTTATAAACAATTTAAGGCCTACATTTTTGCAAAAAATCGATTTTTTTTAGAAGCCGCCATTTTGTCAAAGATTATTATTTTGCTTATTCCTTCGATCAATTACAAGATAATCCATTATATTGATAAAATATTTTTGGTTTTTTTCATTTTAGATGATCCAGTCCAGAGATATCGTGCTCACCGCAAGACGCCTTTTTTAGAGGTGCTCCGGGAGATCAGCTATAGCAGCTTTCAAAAGAATTATTTTTACAAAAAAAAATGTTAAAACACAGTTAAACGTTACCATAAGATGTGTACAAATTTTTACGTTGATAAATTTAAAGGTCTTATCAAGAAAAATTCTTGAAAAATCAATTTTTTTGGGCCTCTTGACTGTATATAACCCCTTAATAATAAATAAATCATTTTAAAAATATTTTCGTGGGATTTGTTTTCACTGCAAATCTGTAAACCACGTTGAAAACATGAACGGGTACACAAATTCACCTGTACTCCTTGTATCCGACGTGATAACCGAGAATCTCGCCGTTCCACAAGTCGTGATCCGGCGGATCCCAGCTGATTTTGAATTCGGTCGAGCTCACGGGATCGACTTTAACGTTTCTCGGTGGTCCACCGGGCTTTTCGCCGTCGGTCGTCACGTCGAGTATCTGAATAAGGCAGAATCCAAATTGCAATTAAAGTAATAAGAGATACAACTTTTTTAACCAGTTGGCGTGCCCTTTAATGGGCCGATTATTATATCCGGTTAGTTTCGCTATTCAGAACTTTGCCAAACTCTTTGATATGGAGATATGCACCTTTTCATGAACTGCAATTGCAAATCGAAGATAATTCGAAACAGCAAAATTGGAATGAGGGTTTAAGGGGGGAGATGAAAATGAACTCCACCAAGAAGCTGAGGAACTAATTCATGACCCCGGAATCGCAGATTAATTGGTAGGCGATTTAGTCATAACATTTTTGAGTCTTGAAACTTGAGCAGTTTCGGGACAAATGACGAAATGTTGCTATTTGCTTCAAATTTACACAGTAAATTCTCTGACATATGCTGAATGCACTTTCCCAATTCTAAATCGATGGTCTACACCGTTTCTATAAAATTTACAATTAAAAAACACTTTTCAACATAGGAAGATACCTTTGATCAGATAACATAAGGAGTACATTATGACACTGATGACAAAATTGTCATAATGTACTAAATGATTTGACGGTTTTGCATAACATTTTAAACATTTTTTCAAACTTTTGGAAAATGGAAATATTCTGTCAATTGTCCCGAAACTCCTTAAACGCGTTTTTCTGAAAATCACTTTTTCGTGAACCACGTACAAATTGACGCGAAAACTATCGAAACGATCATTTTGAAATTTTGAACACTGTTAGCCAAAGAAATTACCGTTTATGTGAATTTAAAGTTCCTTGATAATTATTTTTAAAAAACTACTTTTCTTATTAACAAATACCGTAGTAAAAGTTTCATGAAAATAATAATATTTTTGCAAACACGTATTCTTTTTCGAATGTTCACTATTCTTTGGATTTTTTAGGTTCACATAGACGGTGTGGGTCTTAGAAGTATAAAACTTCTTGGCTCTGATGTTTTGGATCGATGTACCAGACGCAAGGTTGTACGCCGCGGAACAACTCAGATGGCAACCAGGAAGCAAGTGTCGTACAAGCCTCATTTTTTAATATTAAAAGAAAAATTTCAAAATTTGTAGATGTAACAATATGTTTATAAAATTTTAATTATGTAGAATAAATCGTTTCGAAAG
Organism: Ophion ellenae; assembly: GCA_963210295.1. Taxonomy (NCBI): domain Eukaryota; kingdom Metazoa; phylum Arthropoda; class Insecta; order Hymenoptera; family Ichneumonidae; genus Ophion; species Ophion ellenae. Next base: position 47,069,173 of record OY723386.1, on the reverse strand, counting down.
AATTTTTTTTTTAATTTGCTTATTTTCGTCTGCCTAAAAGGATCTCCCCCCTCAATAGAAAAATACGTGTCTGCATCTTCGTGCACTGAAATCAATTTATTCATCGATGGTATATACCGCGAGTCGAAATACAGGGTGTTCCTCTTATCTCTGCCGCCCGAAATAACTCGGTAATTATCGACGTCACAAAAAAATGTTCCAGACAAAAGTTGTACGATGTGAAGGGGGGCATCAAATGCGACCATTTTTTTTTATTTCGGCGAAGGCGCTGACGCACAGTGAAGGTCACCTCCACTTTTTAATATGGAATGGTTCATTTTGTTTTCAACCATCTTGTGGAGCACCTCACGCCGCATAAAAAACATTAGGGGACCAAAGTCGTTCAAGGTCATTCAAGGTCACCTATTAAAATGAAATACAAATTTAAATATCTCGGATCACTACCAAATATTTAGGTTGATCACTCGGATCACTACCAAATACTTGAATGACCTTGAACGACTTTAGAGGTCACCTCCACTTTTTTCAATCGTACATTTTTTTCAACCATCTTGTGGAGCACCTCAAGCCGCATAAAAAACATTGGGGGGTCAAAGTCGTTAAACGTCATTCAAGGTCAGTGTCTATGATACAAATCTAACAGGTGACCTTGAATGACCTTGAACGACTTTGACCCCCTAATGTTTTTCATGCGTCTTGAGGTGTTCCACAAGATGGTTGAAAAAAATGTACAATTCCATTTTAAAAAGTGGAGGCGACCTTCACTGTGCGTCAGCGTCGAGTTTTTTGTGACGTCGATAATTACCGAGTTATTTCCGGTGGGTGAGATAAGAGGGACACCCTGTATATCCAGTTGAATCGTTCAATTTGGAGGGAAAAGTAATTAACTCGGAAGTTTTTAGGCTGGAAAAAGTTTTTGAAGGATTTCGAGGGGTTCGACGACGAAAAAAAAGGGTATGTCAATGGTGAAAAGTATAGCTGTACAAAAGCACCGTGAGTATCAATCGACGATCGAATATACAGCCGGAGCGAGGGGCAGAATGAATGAGACTGAATTTTCGTCGTACGAGTGACCGAAAATTAATTTACGCCGTTGCACTTTATCCGGTCGTGTTGCAGTTCACGTGTATATACGAACGGATCAATCCGATACCCAGCATATATACCTACATCGCTCGCTTGACTCCGACCCAATTCGTTCTCGGCGAATATTCGAAACTGATAATTCATCGCCGGTCGCAAACCGGTCACCGTGCCGTTCACCTGTGAGCCCGGTACGGTCGTGTGAAAGGTGTGATCGTGCCATACTTCTGCAATGGCCAGTAAACGAACGTAATGCGTCAGAGGCATGGAAAAAAAGTCTTTCAAATACGAGCATTTGACGAGGGCGGATTTATTTTGGTGGAACGATATGTGGGGTACTTTCGTATTGGCCAGTAAGCTTTAAGGGGCCTGCGATAGCTTGACATTTCTAGAATACGTTTTTTAAAATTGTTTTTTAGCCTGCTGTCTTTATTTTAATTTGCAACAACGATTTTGTACAAATTCCAAAAATTGACCGCTGTAAAGATTCTTGTGAAGGGTCAAATCGCTATTTTGATTCTTTCTTTTGGGGTTTTCTCGAAATGACGTTTTACTAAACAAGTTGGATCTTAAAATATATTCGTCCGATTCACTTTAAATCCGAACAGAGAATAATTTATAACATTTTCTATCGTTCTATCGAATAATTTTTTGATATGTGTATCCAATTGTTAATAACAAATGACTGAATTTGTTGTTTGCCGTAAATCGAATTTTCCTTCTCCACTTTGTCATTTTCGTAATTTTGAACGATTCGTAAAAATATCCGGTGGTACGAAAGTTATATTATTGTACGGAAAGTAAATTTTGTTCAATTTTTCATTTCCAATCACCCCAGTTGCGAGAACCACCTATACGAATTGGCCATGTGGCAACGGTTCCACTTTCTTTAAATAATAATAACTCCATTGTTTATCAGTACTTTTCGATGAAATAAGAACTCAAACTTGGCAACATTATGTAGTAGTAGTATGTTATTCCTTGATTTAATAAAAATTTAATTTTAGTAACAAATATTAACAAAATTAAATTCAACTAAAAAATATTAACAAAATTAAATTTAACTAAAAAATATTACCAAAGTTAAATTTAACTTAGAAATATTAACAAAATTTAATTTAACTTAAAAATATTAACAAAATTTGATATAACTTAAAAATATTAACAATATTTAATTTAACTTAAAAATATTAACAATATTTAATTTAACTTAAAAATATTAACAAAATTAAATTTAACTAAAAAATATTAACAAAATTTGATATAACTTAAAAAAATTAACAATATTTAATTTAACTTAAAAATATTAACAATATTTAATTTAACTTAAAAATATTAACAAAATTTAATTTAAATTGAAAATATTAACAAAATTTAATTTAAGTTAAAAATATTAACAAAATTCAATTTAAGTTAAAAATGCCCCTCCCTTCTCATTGACATCAATTATTTTACATTGATTTTCTCATATCTAGCCTAGTTGCTAGATTCTTAAATTGTCTGATGTAATCGCATAATTGCTCTGCCGGTTGCATTTTCCGTTGCGCTTCTAGTTTCCGGTCAATTTCTAACGCCCTGCTGTTTTTTTAACCATTGCTCCAGTTTATTTACTATTTCTTGAGTTAGTTTTCCCTCAACTTCCGTACACTTGCAAATATGTCTCAAATTTTCAATTGCCTGCTCGAATATTCTACATTTGACGTCTACGTGCCCTTTTTCCTTGTCTCTCCTTTATTCTCCGCTAATCATCTCGTCCTCCCAATATTTTCCATGTGTATACCTGTTTTTTAAATGTCTATACTGCTTGCAGTATGTTGACCCATCAATATTGCCCCAATCTTATTGAATTTCTTGTTGAATTTTAATTTTCATGCTTCGCACTCTTTTTCTTCTCAGCTCCATTTTCATTCCATACGGCTTGCCAGATTGTCCCCACCTATTCTTTCCATTGCTCCCTTTATTTATTTTTTCCCATTTTGATGGGTTACCATTGATCATTGCTTTTGGCAAGTTTGTGTATCGATTGAGTGTAAAATCGTGACCTCGTCATCCCAATACTACTCCCATCGGAAAAATCCTGATAATCGACCTGCGTTTCGGACCTAAAGCAGACCCGTTAAAACTTTGGGGCCCAGAGAGTACTTGTATCGATACCCTTGGAAGTGAATGGTAAATAGGTAATTTAAATGGACTCGGTGTGAAATATTGCATTTATGGACACTAGACTACTTTTCGATTGGGTTGAAACGTGCAAAACGGATTAAAAAAAGGCGGAAAGCGATGTTGTAGGTAATATTTGGAAAATTAAGGAACAAACTTCATCGTGCATCTTTTTTTATTCCCTGTGCCTTTTTTTACGCATTCATTAGGGTTCATTAAGGCGGGCCTCTAGTTTCTCGGGTCGAAAAAATCGATTTTATTTTCTTCATAAATCACATCTACAACATGTGTAGAAAATGTGTGCCAAAGAATTTTTCGATATTCGAAGTGGTTCACAAGTTACGGCCCTGGAACAGAGTAGGTATACGGAGCGCGCGCCGGGAGCGCGAACTTTCAAACGCGTTTTTCTCGAAACACCATTTTTCGAAACGGTGACCACGATATTTCAGAAACTACTGCACCGATCTTGTTCAAATTTATACAGCATCATTAATATGTTATAAGCCAGCGATTGAACTACGATTATCATGATTGCTTCGATAGTTTTTTTTGTACGAGCGAAAAACTTAAGAAAAAATGAGTAAAAAATAGAATGTAATTTTCAAAAGTGTATAAAAAGTCAATTTTTGTAATTTAGAATTCACTCTAGTTCAATCGCTAGTCTTAAATATGAAGATTAAAATGCCGTTTGGTTTTTTGATTTCAGATAAGCAGAACAGCCGCAATCTTGGTCACCGTCAAGCACCTCTTTTACTTGATGTCTTCCTGTCGGCCACTATAACGTTTATTCTATTATATATTTTGACTTCAAAAAATTTCTAAAGCTTATTTAAATGTTAATAAAGATTATGCAAAAACAATGAGATTGATTATTTCGATGCTTTGCCCGTAAAAAATTATTGAAAAAGCCGTAAAAAAACAGCCGAGAAACTAGAGGACCGCGTTAAGAAAGTACAGCTGCGGTTAACAACTTGGGGGGTCATCAAACAACTGGCAAAGGTGAAGTGACAAGTGTAGGGTGAAAGTGAAAGCATTGTAATGGCCCGCAGAGTGAAATAAGAGAAGGAACATATAGAAAAACAGTCTTGATATATTAATATAAATATGATTTTGTAATGAATGTTAAAAACATACGTGATGTTAGCATCCAAAGTTGTAGACTCTCACCTGGATCAGTCTTATATTCGATGATGTATTGGGTTATCGGGCTATTGCCATCTTGGCTCGTCGTCCAACCAAGTATAATATAACGACTGCCCTTTGCGATAACGTGAATGTTACGTGGGAAATCTGGTGGTTCTGAAAATCGACGATTCGCCAAAAACAGGCACGACATTGACACAATCGTGAGCATTCGGACAATTGAACATTGATTGAACCTGAGGCCTTTTTTTCGGTTCGTTAAATTACCTTGTATGTACAAATGCATCGTGACTTCGTCCCTTCCGTACGAATTCGATGCCATGCAAAAATAACGCCCGCTATCTTCCCTCGTTGTGCTGAGAAGTTCGAGGGTGCTTACAGCACCGTCTGTCGTATTCATTTTCTTAACTACGTAACGGTAATCGGAGTCCGTTGGCTCGAGGCCGAGGGATGAGCCGGCTCGTCGCCACACTATGATCAACGGATGATCGCCTTTCGCCTCGCAGCGCAAAGATGCTTTTGAGCCTAATCGGGCAGTTTGATTTCGATGTTTGTCGACTATGTGAGCAGGTGCTGGAAAACGATGACAATATTTCATTTTGTGGGACTGAAACATCGGTTTAAGGGAGACTTTGTCCTTGAAGGTTTCAAATTTTTTTTCGCGGCTCAACATGAGCAGCTAGAAGAAGAGGAGGGATGTCTCTATGGACCAGGCATTGCCGATTAGCGGTAATTATAGACACATTTGTGAGAACACATTACAAAACTTTAAACGCGTTTTTCTCGAAAACACGTTTTTAAAAATAGCTGACATTCTCCTGACCGCTGTAATTAACATATCGACCTGAAATTTGGAGAGCATACTCAGAAAATATGTCTTCACGGAATGACGGATCGTTTTTTCGATAGATACATTTTTGCATTTATTATTTATCTTTTTATGCGAAAAAAACGCGAAAATTCGATTTTTTTTTAAATTGCCGCCATTTTCCGAAATCTGTACTAAACGAAAAACCCATCCGTCATTCCATGACCAAAGGGTCACAGATTGATAATATGGTTTGAATTTGTGTTTCAGATCAACGAAGAGGGGGCAGTGATGTCAGCCGTTTACCTCCCGCGATTTGATGACCTGTTTTCGCGGAGCTGCAACGGCCGGCATATTGTTTTTTTTTCAAAAAAATTTTTTTTTACCGTTCTGTATATCATGAATAAAAGCAAGAAAAAAAACCGCACTCAAAAAGCTTTACTCGTTTCTTAAAAAAAAAAAATGTGAACACCTGAAATATGGCACTCCAAGGACAAAGTCTCCCTTAACTGGCCCTTAACTGGCCGACTAGATGTGGCCGACCACTTAAGGGGAGGTACCTGAGTAAACGGCGAGAATATCAGGTAAACTTCTGGAATTTTTATCTCAAAAACTAATGTTTCGATTGGATCCGGGTTTTTTTTATTGGAAAATATGTACATTGAGGTATGTTTAGGAATTTTTTAAAATAAATTCGTTGACTGGAAGCGATTCAAACGCGATTATCTCGAAACATAGTTTTCAAAGTCGGTGACAGATGTACCTCGAAAACGGCTTGTCCGATTTTGTCCAAATTTGGATACAATATTCTTCGGAAGTTTTTTCTCGTTCGCCACGTGGGATTTTTTTGAAATTTTCATTTTTGACGGAATTGCGAGCGTTTTAATGTAACATTCGTTTTTCGTTCGCAATTTCCGACGCTTTTGGATTGCATACACATTGCATAAAAAAGCAATGGTTCAATCAAATGAAAAAACCCTACCTGGCGAACGAGAAAAATTATCGAAGAATATTGTATCCAAATTTGGACAACATTGGACAAGCCGTTTTCGAGATACATCTGACACCGAATTTGAAAACTATGTTTCAAGATAATCGCGTTTGAATCGCTTCCAGTCAACGAATTTATTTTAAAAAAATCCTAAACATACCTCAATGTACATATTTTCCAATTTAAAAAACCCGGATCCAATCAAAACATTAGTTTTCGAGATAAAAATTCCCGAAATTTACCTGTTTTCCTCGCCGTTTACTCAGGTACCTCCCTTTAACTCGGCGATCAGATCCCGCCGACCATTAAACTCGCCGACCCGCAAAGAGAGAGGACAAACCAAAACAAACTCAAAATTTTACGAAAATTGCACAATTACAGTTTTACAAAAAAATAGTCGGCGAGATCTTTGGTTGGCCAGATCAATGGTCGGCCAGATCCTGGTCGGCGAGTTCAATCATTGCGTAAACATCGACTGGCAACTGAATTGCTCGCGAATACGAAAAAAAACGAGTCGGGGGGTCTGCGTAAGCTTGAAATTTCAAAAATACGATTCTCTTTTGAGGTAGAATTTTATAGCGTAGGTTCTTAACTTTGATTTGGAACAAAGATTTGGTGAAAATTCCGAACATTTTTCGGACAAAGCACAGTTTATAATATATTCTATCGTATGATCGGATGATTTTTTAATATATTTATCTTTTCGTTGATAACAAATTATTACAGTTGTTTTTTGGTAAAAAATCGATCTTTTTTTCGATAGCTTGGCTTTTTCTCAATATTATGCATTTCGAAAAAGCATCCGGTCGTATAAAAGATTTTTTTTTATTATACTGGAGGTACATTTTTGATTTTTCATTTCAGATGATCATATCCGTGCAGAAATTGTCGTAGGCATCCAATTGGATTCCCATACTTGTCCCTATTTCCTGATAGGGATCCAATGGATGGTCGCATTGAATCCCTATAGTGAGCTCGTACATTGGATTCTCATCGGGATTCCCCATTGGGATGTACGAATCCAATTTGAATCCTAAAGGAATCCCACACTATCGAACAGAATGCGATGCGATTGTTGATGGACCCCATTGCATTCTGTACGTTGAAATTTCCAAACGAAATATCTAGACATACAACATGAGTGGATCTTAAGGGGTTACCCTCACTTGCGATTTTGAAAAAATCGATTTTTTTATTGCATTTTTTTGAAGTATAAGTATCTGAGAATATGTCCTGAAAATTTCAAGTCGATCCGAACTAAATTGACTGAGATATGAGCGTTGAAAGAGAAGAATCCGCGTTGAAAGAGCGTTGAAAGAGAAACTTTTTACGCGTTTTTCTCGAAATGGCATTTCTGAAGTCGGTGACCAAGATTACTCGAACACTAATGAACCGATCTTCGTGAAATTTTGCAGGCTTATTTAATACATAAAAATGTAGTCTTTAATCGTTCGATTTTCTTTTTCGAAAAAAATGGCCGTTTTATAGCCAAAAAACGGCCGTTTTTTTTCGTTAAAATCGAACCATTAACTTTGACTGTCCGCCATTTTGTGAAAAATGAATATTTTTTAAAATCCTTCGATTAAAGACTAGTTTATACTTATATTTGACTAAATCCATCCGCATTTTTTTTTAGATGATCCACTTCGCCGCAATGTTGGTCACCGCAAACCGTGTATATAAAAACATTATTTCATTGACGGCCATTTGCCACTAAACAATGTAATATTTTCCAATAAAAAAATTACTGAATGTTCTTCAAGATGTGTTCTTTAAGATGGTATATTGATCGATTAAAAAAGTTTTGTAGTTTTCTTTAAAAAAATTCATGAAAAAGGCCTTTTTTGCGCTACAAGTGGGGGTAACGCCTTAAGAAAGTGTAAATCTTATCTGAAAAAGCATAAATGGCTTAAAAAAGTATATCTTAAAAATTGATTTGAATCACTACACTGAAAATTCACTGTGATTATCGTTTGTTATTTATTTGACTGCACTTTGACATGATATCACCACACACATACACGCTCACGAAGCGTGCAGGTTATGTTTCAACATACCGAGTTTTTTCTCGTGACTTTTCATATATTTTCGATGCGAACGAGGTAAGAATTCTCAAACGGCGTTCATCGGGGAATAGTGCAGGATCCAATTGGATACCAATGAGGACTATGTACAGCGTCCGTAACAAATCCCTATGCAGATGTGGGTGCATCTTGGGATTCCCTATCAAATTCGTGCACGGGATCACGAAAGGATATTTTTTTGGGGAGATCCAATAAATTGCGATTTAGAATTTCATATAAAATAAATTCCCACATCACGAAAATCGGGAAATAGGGCGGAATCCACGTGGATTCTAACGTGGCCACCCTACGTGCGGCGTCCTTATTAAGGGGTTAGGCCACAGTAACGGGTATAAAATCATGTGCGAATATAACAATTTTTTTTCGTATGAAAAAGTGATTCACTCATTAAATTAATTACATATCCATTTGGTACGAATATCAAGCTGTTAGGGAATATATACATATTTTTTTTCGATGTACAAAATGGCCGACTACTAATATTTTCTTTTGTTATATTTTTTTAGGCGCTCCGCGGCGTGACATTTAGCATCCACAAATTTTTTACCGAGAACCAAAAATAGAAATTCTCGTCAATCAACATTAGAATACCTAGAGAAGTACGTATGGAATAACAAAAAATATTGTTTTATTCAAAAGTTGTAGGTATTCGAACGTAAGAAATGAATTTTCAGTGAAAAATTTCGTTATAACGGCTCATCAAATGAAAAGTTTTCGATTAATCAGTAATTCCGTACGTACTTCTCTGCGAAATGCAATTAGGAACACAACTTTTAAATTTGAAGTAAATCGAGTGAAAATTGTTGAAGTTATTTGTCACGCCAATTGGAAAAATGCTGTTTCGAGAAGTTTCGAGTAGTCGGCCATTTTGTAAATCGAAAAAAAAAATGTTTTTTCTAACAGCTTGATATTCATACTAAATAGATGTGTAATTAATTTTATGAGTGAATCACTGACTCATACGAAAAAAAAATTGTTCAATTGGCACATGATTTTATACCCGTTATTGTGGCCTAACCCCTTGAATTCTCTTAGGGATGTGGTAATCTCTGAGGACACCCCAACAAATTTCAGCACGGATAGTTGCCAGATCGACCTACTGCGATTGGCCATGCAGCACCTGCGGCACTTTCTCCACATTATTTACTATATTGATAAGAATATTTATAACAAAATCATTGTTTTTCAATATTTTTCACTAAAAAAACTCAATCTTGGCAAGACTATGTGTTAATTGTGTGAAAAATCCCGACCTCGTAATCCCAATAGCCGATCAGAAAAATATTGAATATCGATCTGTTTTTTGGACTCCAAGCTTATGCATACCCGTGAAGGGCTTACGTGGGTTTGGAAATGGCAAAAAATCCATTAAAAAAATGGTATTATCCAATAGTCCAATATGTCTAGAATATTCTCCCAAAGTTTTAAGTCAATCGGGGTAAAAATCTACGAGAGAGAGCCTTTGGGAATTCCCCCCCGTTGGGAAAGACCGGCCGGGAGTGATGCAGGTATATCGGATTTATCCCAAAACACTATTTTCAAAGTCGGTGGACACGATTTTTCAAAAACTAATGCACCGACAGTGTTGAAACTTTACACACTTCTACAAAATAGCATTGACTAGCGATTGAACGAAGGTTTTTTTTATTACAACTAATTTTACAAGGTTATACGTAGTGTAAATTGTACCAAAAATGAAATATTTTGCATACAACTCTGCCAAAAATTCAAATTTCAATTTTTTAAAAAATTCTTCCTTCTATCACGAGCTATACTTATCTACTAACAGCAAAAAATTGGTTTTTCAATTCCAGATAAAGCTATCATGAGTTATCCTGACCACCACGAGGACACTTTTTTCGGGATCTCCGGAAACAAAGTCCCACCGGCTGAATTTCCCAAATTTTTGGATGAAATTTTTTTTACGTATTGTTGAAATGTTGCTCGTTTATGTGCTTAACATTTTGAATAAAATAATTCATATATTATTTTTTTTTAATAGAGAAAATTTGCTTTTTTTGGCTTTGAAACCCACGTAACTCCTGAAGGGGTAACACGACCGTTTTTAATAAACCTCGTTATTTTTCCGTGATTTTTTGTAATCCACGTGGAGTAAAACCACGTAAAACGTGGTTTTTCTCAAAATCACGTTTTTTAAATCGGTGCCCAAAATTTCTCGAAAACCAATGAACCGAGTGCCTTGAGGTTTTTTGTGGTTATTCTATACACCATTATCTAGTACTTGTCATAGGATTTTTTTCACGTTACTTAGTTTTTGTTTTATAGGCAAAATAATAACTAATTTTTGGCCCAAAAATCACTATTTATGTTCAAACGTCCGCCATTTTGTCATAAATCGATATTTTCACAATCGGCTATGACAAGTACTAGATTATAGTATCTAATTTCATAATCTTTTTGGTTTTTTTTTTCAGATAATTTTTAAAGAAACGCCAGTGGGTACCGTATACGCAGATTTTTTATGACGCTCCAAGGATCATACAATATCCTTGTATATTTTTGAATGTATATACTTTTGGATAATTAAAACCCCAATCGAAAATTTCGAATGGTTTTCCTTGAAAAAATTCACAAAAATGAGCTTTTTTCCGGCTCTTAGGTGTATATCTCCCCTTAAATTCAACACGGCGACGTAACTCATTGAAAATATGAATAATCGTGTGCTTACCGTTGACGGTCAAGTATACGACTTTACTGAGGCCGGCACCGATGCCGTTGACCGCCTCGCACAAATAATAACCCTCGTGATCCTCCTGTACACGACCAAAAACGAGGGATCCGTTCGAGTGTATACGTAACTCTTGGGCGTGCTCGTGGCTCGCGATGTCCCGATAATTTCCAGGTCTAGTGCCGGTTCCTCGCCTCCAAGTGACGGCAGGCGGTGGAAATCCATCGGCGTGACAGTGCAACACCAATTTCGACATGCCCTCGGGCGCGTGCACGTCCTGAGGCTCCATTACCCAACGGGGTGGTACTGAATCACCCCGAGGATTGGAAATGAACAAAAATACGTTAAATACATCCGAGAACGCTTGCTCGCGAAAACTTCGGCAAACGTAAACGTTCGAAGAGAACAATAATGATAATTAATGTCAACGAACAATGTTGCTTTGAAAAATGCGTTTTAATACCACTAGCGATACTACTTTGCAATCTCGTATTCATTAAGGGATCATTAAAGTCTGAAATTTTCAAAATATCGATTTTTTTGCATTGTTCTGGGACCTGGCTTTGCCAATTGTTCGTGAGTAAACAATTTATATGAAAATTCCGCATTCGAGGCTTTAAACGCTTTTTTTTAAATGTCGTTTTTCGAAATGCTGTACACTCTCAAAAAAGAGTTTTCAAGCTATGCATCTCAAATTTTGACACATCGTTCTTCACCCCATTTTTTATCTTGCTATGGATACTTTTTTTTTATCTTAATTTTTTTAAACGAAAAACTGTTGAACAGGTGTGCCAAGTTCAACCCTTTTTTTTCAAAACGCCGCGATTTTGTCAATTTTTATTTCAAACAATCTCCATAGCAAGATAGCGGCTTTCATACTGATTAATAATCTTTGTACAAATTTTGTTTCAGATCCGAAGGAATTTTCAACCGTTAAAAAAATGTAAAAATATAAAAATATAAAAATCAACATTTTTAAAAAATGTCGTTCTTCACGAGTGCTTTGATTTAACATAAATAAATCAGAGTGATTAGCGTATTTTAACCATCGAAATAAAAATCGCGGGAACAGCTATTTTTCGACCCGTTACACTGTGATGATCCCTTAATGATTATCGTTAATTAAATAACAATAAGAGCAACAAAATACAATAATTTGAAATTTCTTTTTTTATTATTTAAAAGGACTCAAAAAATACAGTACTTAAACATTTATTTTCTTTTTAAATTATTTGGAAAGTCTGAGACTCTTCGAAAGTTTTCGTTTACCTTCCACAAAAGCTGCCGCTCAAATTTTGCGCAGGAGGCAGATAAGAGCAAAATAACGGCACGTTTTGTTTTGCTACTCGCCTACTGCCAAAATTCTAAAAAATCTTAGAACGAAGAAAAATGAAAAAGAAATGGCTCGCTCGCGGGAAAAATTCACGGTTGGAGAAAGACGATTCACGTCTGAATATTTTCGGTTTTTTTTTTTTTTTCG